>OU975431.1:12615187-13215187 GCA_918857605.2 Philereme vetulata | reverse complement strand
AACTCGAAGTTGCAAATCGCCTTGACTGTCTAGAAGTAGATGCATCAGTGGACGAGATCAATAACAGGTTCGTAGAAACCGTCCATACAGGGGGTCCCAGTTCTTTAAGACCTCCCGTACCAATAGACCTCAGAAACTCTCTGACGACACCCTTAACCTCATGGCTGAACGACGTTCTTTGCGACTGCAGTCTGCCGATGATGCTCAGTCACATAGGCAGCTCAATAGAAAAGTTTGGAAATCCTTGCGGCACGATATTCGTACCTTTAATATATCTCGTATTAAAGATACGATAGAGCGGAATAAAGGCTCCAAAGTGTTCGCGAGAGATAATTCTATTGGGCAGAGCCGCATAACGAAACTGAAGAGGGATGGCAGCATAACGTCAAGTAAAGCGGAAGTGTTAAGGGAAGTTGAAAGGTTCTATGGACGGCTTTACGATTCGGTCACTAAACCTGTTTGCAGTGCGGCCAACGACCCAAGAGCCAAACTGACCCGACATTATACCGAAGGTATTCCGGACATCAGCCTGTATGAGATAGGATGGCCTTGAAGCAGCTTAAGAACGACAAGGCGCCGGGTGAGGATGGAATCACTTCAGAGCTTCTGAAAGCGGGTGAATCACCGGTACTTAAAGTCCTTCAGAAGTTCTTTAATTCCGCCTTGCTTGAAGGTACGACGCCAAAAGCATGGAACGAGGGCGTGGTGGTTCTGTTCTTCAAGAAAGGTGACAACACCTTGCTTAATAATTACAGACCCATCTCGCTTTTGAGCCATGTTTATAAGCTGTTTTCAAGGGTCATCGCAAACTGCCTCGAACGCAGGTTTGATGACTTCCAGCCTCCCGAACAAGCCGGGTTCCGTAAAGGCTACAGTACCATAGACCAAATACATATGCTGCGGCAAGTCATACAGAAGACCGAAAAGTATAACTTGCCGCTATGTCTCGCGTTTGTGGACTATGAGAAAGCCTTCGATTCGATCGAAACATGGGCAGTGCTTGAGTCTCTCCAACGATGCCGTATTGACTATCGGTACATCGAAGTGTTGAAGTGTTTGTATAAAAACGCCACTATGTCAGTCCGAGTACAAGAACAGAGCTCGAAGGCGATTCCCTTAAAAAGAGACGTAAGACAGGGAGATGTCATCTCTCCGAAACTGTTTACGACCGCTTTGGAAGATGCCTTCAAGCTTCTGGAATGGAAAGGACTGGGCATCAATATTAACGGCGAATACATCACTCACCTTCGGTTTGCCGACGATATAGTGGTCATGGCAAAGTCGATGGAAGAGCTCAGCACGATGCTCGAAGGCCTCAATCGAGTCTACCAACGGGTAGGGCTTAAAATGAACATGGACAAGACGAAAACTATGTCGAATGTCCATGTCGTGCCTGCCCCAGTTATGGTTGAGAACTCGGCTCTTGAAGTTGTCGACGCGTATGTATACCTAGGACAAACAGTCCAATTAGGTAGGTCCAACTTCGAGAAAGAGGTCAATCGTCGAATCCAACTCGGATGGGCAGCGTTTGGGAAACTTCGCAACGTCTTTTCGTCCAACATACCTCAGTGCCTTAAGACGAAAGTCTTCAATCAGTGTGTGTTACCAGTGATGACATATGGAACCGAGACGTGGTCCTTCACTATTGGCCTTATGAATAAGCTCAGAGTCGCTCAACGAGCTATGGAGAGGGCTATGCTCGGGGTTTCTTTACGGGATCGAATCAGAAATGAGGAGATACATAGGAGAACTCAAGTCACCGACATAGCCCGATGGATTAGCACGTTGAAGTGGCAATGGGCAGGACATATAGCGCGCAGAACAGATGGCCGATGGGGCCGGAAAGTTCTCGAATGGAGGCCACGGACCGGCAAGCGCAGCGTAGGACGTCCACATACAAGATGGGCAGACGACTTGGTAAGAACCGCAGGTCGGCGTTAGATGCAGGCCGCTTCCAACCGCAGTTCCTGAAGATCAATGAGGGAGGCCTTTGTCCAGCAGTGGACGTCCTGCGGCTGATATGATGATCTATCTACATACCAATTTACTTAAACATTCCACTATTCTCACATAACTAGGAATACTTACATAGATGACGAGATAAATGTAAAGATAGCTATATAAGTAGAGCCTAGCCATAATAGTGGGTAATTAGCAGGTAGCGCTGCACGCATTCTAATGTAGGGAGCGGCGGGCTGCGGGCGGCGCGAGGGGCGGTGACGGCAAAATACTAGCGAAGCGAGATCTCTAAATCTACTTGGGCACATCGGCGTTTTATGTTTAATAATATTTATAAATAAATATTGCTGGACATTTCACACAGCGCTATCTAGCCCCAAACTAAGCAGAGCTTGTATTATGGGAACCAGGTAACTGATAGAATACTTATATACTTTTTTTTTGTAAATATGTACATACTTATAATATATAGAAAAACATCTGGAACAAATATCTGTAGATCAGGCAAACATTTGTTCCGCGGCGGGAATCGAACCCGCCACCTCCTGAGTCTCAGCCGGCTATTCGCCCACTGCGCCACGGAGGTCGTCATGTATGTTGTATGTTTGTTTGTCCGAGGATAACTTTCGAAGCGTTGATCCGATCATCGTGAAATTTGATACATAGGTGTAGTAATGGCACAATTTTGGTCTGACTAAATGAGCTAAAACTATTGGGGGGTTGTTGAGATATTGGGGTTCAAGAGCAGTAAAAAAAATGAAAATGGGACTATTCGGTCAAGTGGGACGTCAAATAAAAGGTCTTCATTAGTACATTTAGGCTCCGTTTTTATTTTTATTAAAATCCTTATAGTTTTTGAGTTATTAGCCATAATAAAAACTGGACTTTGACAAAATTCACAGGGTACACCAGTGACCCCACAGTGCTGGAATTTGGTATGCGTGTAGCCTAAGTGACACAAATATACGCAAAAGACTGAAATCCAGAATAACTGCAATTTGTACCCAAATAAACAATAACCACATTAAGTACATGAACTCCCGTTACCTGTAATTTGAATGAAGCTGTAGGTCAAGTCGGTTGGTTATTTATTTCGTGGCACTATTTTGATAGTCAAAGAATACAATTTTTTTTGTTCTAATCGGAAACTCACGAAATCTCAGTTTGGTGCGAACCACTAGTCTAGCTTTTTAAAGCTACAAAATGCAAGCTTAGATTCAAGAGTTAATATACATATTGGATTTAAGCTGTTTGCAGATCTCTCAAAATAACTTAACATAAACAAAAGATAATTTGGCATGTAGTAGTAACAGCAGCAGGCCCTGCCCAATATTATTAACGGCCGGCCGTGTGAATGCAACGCAGCTGTCATTCGATTCGAGGCTGCACTGCACTCAAGCAATATAAGGGTCTATTTAATTTTAAGCTATTATAAGGGTTCATTATTAGGGTTCCGTACCTAAAGGGTAAAACGGGACCCTATTACTAAGACTCCGCTGTCTGTCTGTTTGTCCGTCTGACACCAAGCTGTATCTCATGAACCGTGATAGTTATACAGTTGAATTTTTCACAGATGATGTATTTCTTTGAGAGCGTTGAAGCGAATAGAGCGAGAAAGCGTTGGCGGGACGATTTCAACACCTTCCAAAGAGGATGGTGGGAAATAGCGTCAGATAGGGATGCTTGGAGGGACTTGGGGGAGACCTTTACCCAGCAGTGGGACAAGATAGGTTAGGAAAAAAAATATATACCTGACTGGTCATAAATTCTGTCACATGTTTAATATAAAATAATTGAAACAAGTTTATTCATTATGTAACCATTTATATCCCTAAATGAACTTAACAAAACATAAATTCTTATGACATTAAAGTTTATTCAAAATGACCTCCGTGATTTTGAATACAGGCCTTAAATCTGCGCGGCCAGTCGTCTATCGCAGCACGAACGAGCTCCATGTCAATATCGGCGGCTGCCTTAATCAAGGATGTCTTGAGTGACTCCAAATTGGGATGAGGCTTTGAGCACGCCTTTTCCTCCAAGTGTTGCCATATCTTGTAATCTAACGGATTCAAATCTGGACTGGAGGAGGGCCAGTCTTCGTGCCGGATGAAGTCGATTTCACGCGCCGCCAGCCAGTCTTGTGTGCTCTTCGCTCTATGAGCTGGCGCCGAATCTTGTTGGAATACCCAGTGCCTGTTATTGAACATGGTATGAGAAATAGGTTCCACAAGGTTCGTCAGGACTGTATTTTGATACACAACTGCATTCGTTTTTACACCTTTCTCACAAAAATGTACCTCTGTTAAGCCCCAATAAGAAACTCCCAACCATACCATGAGCGAGGATGGAAAATGACCTCGTTGGACACGCGGAATACGGTTGCTCGCTTCTTCACTACTGTGTGCGTACACCTTATCATTTTGTTTATTGTAGCTCTCTTCTACGGTAAATTTTTTTTCATATTTTTTTCCCGCGTACCGCTTCAACAAAGCGCGGCATCTCTTCAGTCTCAGGTCCATTAGACGAGCATTCAAACGATGTCCTGTTTTTCTTCGATATGCCCGAAGCCCTAAGTCTTCATTTAACACCCTTTTCACCGTAGTTCTGCTTAACCCCATCTGAAGGGCCAACAGTTTCTGCTTACGTTTGGAATTTCTTTGAATTCGCGCCTTCACAGATTTTATCACTGCTGGAGTCCTAACAGACCGAGGGCGACCACTTCTTGACCTGTCATCTACACTAGAGTCTTCATTGTATCGTTTGATGGTGCGATAAACGAATCTTTTGGTTATATTCAAATTTTTCAGTATGTCAAAAATTTGAATTGGCGCGTAACCGCAACGATGCAACGCAATAACTGCAACACGGTCTTCTTTAAGCGTCCACTCCATATTTAAAAATGAGTAAAATTCTAAAAAGTATACATTTTTATTTTCATGAACAATTCGAAATTCGAATTCTATAAACTTTTTTGTGGCAAACATTCTAAAAGAAAAGTTTTTACTATGTGACAATACTTATGACCTGACTATGTATATTGATGGTCTCCTTATCTTCATTACTGTGCCTTATAGGAATAGTTTAACCCAATTGCAGTGTTGCACTGATGTGCAATCACTATGTGTGTATAACGCAATCACAAAATAATACAGAAATTGTGCAGCTTCCTGTAAGTATCCAATGAAAACATTTTTCTATTCAAAAATCTATCTTTACAATAATGTTTGTATAATTAGTGTTAATGTTGACATTGATAACAGCAGCAATGTTGGTAGCTCCACGATGGAACACTCACCGGAACACTGCACAAATCTTATACAAATTTCAAATGTCAGTTTGAGGATAGTGCAACAAAATATACGCAGTATAAACTCTAACTTTGATGATTTTCAGATACGTTTAAATGGATTAACTTTGAATGATAACATTATTGCTTTAACAGAATGCTGGCTATCAAAAGTGGGTTGTTTGCCCCAACTGAATGGCTATCAATGTTATCATACCACTAGGAATTTCAATCAATTTGATGCAGTGCTTTTCTACATCAAGGAACCCTTTGTTGTAGAAGTATTCGTGCCTAATAATTTTGAAGATGCTACTTGCTTAGTGGCAACCATGTGGCAACCCATAAAAAAATTGCCTTGATTTGCACAAGTACCTATATTCTCACTGTCAATTCATAATGTGGAAACTTTTCTTGGTTCATAGTATGTCTTACTGAAAGATCTTGGTATGCACCTACCAAATGATAGTGTTGATTACCTAGGTATCCTAGGTAGGTATTAAAAATGATAGTGATGACCAACATAGTGCAGAATATTTGGATCTACTGGCTTCTCATGGAATCCTGCCAACGCATAATCTTAGTACAAGACAAAAAAATTAGTGCTATGTTCACTTTTTCATAAAAAATGGGTCACCCACCAAGACTGCAATTCCACTATCACCGATCACTAAACTGCCATACTGTCTCTACCTCTTAGTAAGAAATGCCCGAAGGCAAAGGCTAGAACAACTAAAAAGCAGACTATGCTACAGTAATAGCTGAACTAGGTGAATTAAACTGACAGGAAATGTTTGAGAATTTAAATGCTACTGGTTTGTTTATTTCACAATTAATAGAAACAATAAAAAGGGCTTGGATAACCCCAGGATTGATACGTTGCCTCAACAACAGGGATAGACTACACAACAACTTGAAACGTGACCCTGACAATCTGATACTGAAAATAATAAAAGTACTTGCATTATAGAAATACTTGTAGTAAAACTTAAAAAAAACTAAACAATGCACATTTTTGATCTCCTCTCCCTAGGCAAACATACAGGCTTCACCTTAAAAAGCAATGGCAATGTATACCAACAAGCTGCAACATAGAATCTGACAGAAGTAATAATGTTCAACATGGAAAACCATCCCCTTCCCCTTCTGACCATTCCATTCCTCTACTAATATGAGAAAATGTTTACCTACCATATTATCACCATATTGGTTTTGCCTACATCATAGACTGTGTAAAACCTATATTTAGTACTCTTCTCCTTAGTGGGTGTTTGAGCGAGAGGTGCACTGCCTGACGAGATACAGTCTCAAACTAGTTCGGAGGGCAGGGTCTTATCAAGCTTGTCATTTCATGCATGTGACTAATCTGATAAATACAGAAATTTAAATTATAAACTTTAAGTACAACTGTTTAAGTATGTTCTGTTTAATAAATTATTGTTATTCTTAAATGTATATCTACTAGCTGGAGTTGATTGCAAGTGTACATTTTCTGTGAGAAATAAAAATCTAATTTATTTTACTTTTACTTCCTTGATAACTCTAGTTCTGTTGTACAAAGTACCTAGAGCCAATATAAGAGAAATGATGATGGATAGGTTTTTTGGTTATCACTTTAAGAACAACTCTCTGAGCCCATTCTAGTATTAGCATCGTGGTTTCGACTGAGCCACCCTAACAAGACATGCAGTACCTATAATGGAATGGGATAGTGCTAGGTAGAAGACTTAAGTATCTACCTACCTGTTCTTAGATTTATGTCAGAACGAATTTTACTTTCTTATGCAGCAAGACACTGTTGAATTTATTTAGAAAAAAATCAAGTCTGTCTGAGGCATCATTGTTCCCAAATGGTTGGACAGATTCAGATGCGATCTTTTTTTACAGAAATCTGGTTTATCTGGGGATTTGGTTTTTTTTATTGATGATAGTCAAGCGCTTGACCGCTACCTCACCTTGTGGTAAGTGATGGTGTGATCGAAGATGCAGCACGCTTGCCTAGAAAGCACCTATTCACTCTGACTTGAAGACTCCAAGATTCCTAGATTATACTGGGTTGGAAAAGCATATGCCGGAAGCGAGTTCCACTCCTTACTTGTGCTAACAAGAAAAGTTGAAGCAAATCGTTTGGTACAACAAGGTGGTATGCCGACCAGGTTTGGGTGGTACTTCTCGGTACGTCTGCTTGTCTGGTTGGAAGGGGGAAGCAGGGATAAGGGGTTTGGTCTGTACCTTCAGCCTACCTACTGTTTGTTTCCGATTTTCAAGAATCAAACTTTAATTATTTTAAATTACCTAACACATGTTCATCCAAAGGCAAGCCTCAACACCACATCCCAGTAATGTGTTGAGATGAGAGTCATGCCCATGGCCACTTTGGATTTAAGTAGGTTCCTAAGTTCCGTTATTAAGTTATTTTCCTTAATTACTAAGAGTTTGTATTCTAATGTAAATAGATACTCACTGTTGAAAGCGGCGAGTTTCCTCGTGGAGCCAAGTCGCTTCATGGGAGTGCGGGGCTCCATGTCGCGCTCATCCAGCGCAGGCAGCTCGACCGGCGGCGGCGCCGAGTCCGCGCCCGCGCCTGCAGCCGACATCGCAGCTGAATTCGTCTCACGCCAACGTAAGCACCATCACACCAGTTATTACTGCTGCTAGTACACTACCGAACTCCGCGGGGGTTCTCATCCACACTGTTTCTGTTTCTAACGAAGCAGTATTAAATTACACTCCGATAAAATATAAATAACGTTCGACTAATGTAACCAACACAGACGTAGAATGTGTGCGTACGATTTTGATCCCTTGAATCGATTTGCTAAATCAACCACAAATTAAAAGACTCGTTATTTATGCTTTGTTAAAAGACGCTTCTTTTCCGTTGCGAGCTTGCAATCGTGCGTGCGCGCGAGACCCTACCTTTACAAATATAAATAAACACTGTGCGTGCTTGCTCTGCTGGTGCTTTGCTTGCTGCTTGATTGCAGTGTTGCCAGCACCTCAATCAGAAAAAGGCCGGTTTTCGGCCCTAAAGGCCGAAATTGAAATAAAAAAACGTTACGCAACTGAAAAATATATTTAAATGGTGCAAACAACAAAAACTAGACACAAACTACTTCTTTACTTATATTATAACTTATATATGAACAGTCTTTACTTATATTTTATTTTAGAACTTATCATTTCTGGCGAGGGCTCGAAATTTATTATACCACCACAGTGTTCTATACATGCAGTGGTAGTCAATAGAGAAGCTATCGTCTCCATATTGAGACGAGTGCAGCTTTCAGTTATTATTCTCTTCAGTTTACTAAAAACACGCTCAACACTCGCGTTAGAAAATGGGAGAAACAGCAGTAAGCCAATTAGTTCATGTAAATGAAAAAATTGGCGATTTCCTGCTATATTTTTAAGCATTTCTAAATTTACCATGACCTTATTTTTATTTTTAATAATTGTAAGTAATATTTTTTATTATTGGCAGGTAAAGGCCTCAAAAATGCCGATGGCTGTCAAGAGCCGACATAATTTCCCAAGGGCCGATAATCGGCCCCCTAGGGGCCGTACTGGCAACCCTGCTTGATTGTCTGCACTTTATTTTATATCCTCTTTGGTCTGCGCTCACAATTGCCAATTGGGCTCTAACAAATGTAGCTAACTTCACCTGAAAAAATTGCTAGTTTTATCTTAATATATAAAATTCTCGTGTCACAGTTTTCGTTGCCATACTCCTCCGAAACGGCTTGACCGATTTTGATGAAATTTTTTGTGCTTATCCGGTATCTATGAGAATCGGCCAACATCTATTTTTCATCCCCCTAAATGTTAGGGGTAGTCCAACCCTAATTTTTATTTATTATTTTTTAGTCAAAATTTTTAATTTCTATTTTTTTATGATACAACATACAAAAATACATACAATCCTCAATTTTCACCCTTCTACGATCAACCCTTATTTTTTAATAGCAATTATTTATATGGCAAAACAACGTTTGCCGGGTCAGCTAGTTTTTATATAATAAACTAGAGGACGCGTGTAAAAAGAAGAGAAGGCTGTATAAAGAAAAGGCAATCAAAAAGGATATCGAAGTGAAAGAAGCAACCAAACAGGATATCAAAGAAAAATGGAATCAAAGAGGATATCGAAGATGACAAAGCAATCTAAAAGTTATCAAAGGGGAAGAATCTATCAAAGAGGATATCAAAATGGAAAAAGCAAACAAAGAGGATATCGAAGTAGTAGAAGCAATCAGGGTGGATATCGAAGTGGAAAAAGCAATCATCAAAGAGGATATCAAAATGGCAAAAGCATGCAAAAAGGATATCCAAGTGAAAAAAGCAGTCAAAAGGATATTAAAGGAAAAGATGCAATCAAAAAGGATATCAAAGTAGAAAACGCAATCAAAGAGGATACCCAAGTGGATGAAGCAATCAAAGAGGTTATCTAAATGGAAGAAGCAATCAAAGGAGATATCGAAGTAGGAGAAGCAATCAAGGAGGATATCGAAGTGGAAGAAGCAATCAAATAGGATATGAAAATGGGAAAAGCAAACAAAGAAGATATCGAAGTAGGAGAAGCAATTAAAGAGGATGTCTAAGTGAAAGAAACAATCATCAAAGAGGATATTATAATGGAAAAAGCATTTAAAGAGGATATCCAAGTAGAAAAAGCATTCAAAAAGGATATCAAAGGTAAAGATGCAATAAAAAGATATCCAATTAGAAAAAGCGGAAAAAGAGGATACCCAAGTGGATAAAGCCATTAAAGAAGTTATCTAAATGGAAGAAGCAATCAAAGGGGATATCCAAGTGAAAGCAGAAATTAAAGAGGGTATCTAAATGGAAGAAGTAATCAAAGAGGCCATTGAAGTGGAAGACGCAATCAAAGACGATATCGAAGTCGAATATGCATTCAAAGAGGATGTTAAAGTAGAAAACACGATCAAAGAAGAAACCGAAGTGAAAGAAAATATCAAAATGGATACCCATCAAGGTCGATGATGAAAATAAAAAAACGATTTCAGCATAAGTTCACAAAAGGAAGAAGCAATCAAAGAGGATATTAAAAATAAAGAAGCAATCATTGAATATATCGAAGTGGAAGACGTATTCAAATAGGATAACGAAGTGAAAGAAGCATTCAAAGAGGAAAACAAAGTGAGAGGAGCATTCAAACAGGATGTCAAGGGCGATGATGACAATAAATAGCAATTCTACCAAAACGTTGTATTATTATTTTGTTAAAGTTTGCCATACCTAACTCTTTCCGTTTAGGAGATACGAGCGATTAAAGTTTTTTAGGAAAAAATCCTAACTTTTTGAGATGATATCAAAGTTGAAGAAGCAATCAAAGAGGGTATCAAAATGGAAAAAGCGTTCAAGGAGAATATCCAAGTAGAAAAAGCAGGCAAAAAGGATATCAAAGGGAAAGATGCAATCAAAAAGGATATCCAAGTAGAAAACGCGATCAAAGAAGATATCTAAGTGGAAGTCTAAGTATCGAAATGGAAGAAGTAATCAAAGAGGTCATCGAAGTAGAAGACGCAATCACAGACGATATCGAAGTGGAAGAAGCAATCAAAGAGGTTATTTAGGGTGATGATGACAATAAATAAAAGATTACACCAAAAATTTGTACTACCATTTTTAAAAGATTACTATGTTTATCTGCTTCCGTTTAGAAGATACGAGCGATTAAAGTTTTTAAGAAAAATCATAATTTTGTTAAGTAGATATCGTGGTCTAAGAAGCTATCACCGAATATATGGAAGTGGAAGAATCTATCAAATAAGATATCGAAGTTACCGAAGCAATCGAACTGGATATTAAATTTGAAAAAGCAATCAACGAGGATATCGAAGTGGAAGAAGCAATCATAGAGGTTATCAAAGTGGATAAATCTATCCAAGAGGATATCAAAATGGAAAAAACAAACAAAGAGGATATCGAAGTAGGAGAAGAAATCAAATTCAAATTCGTTTATTACTCCAGAAATAACATAACAGTTTACAAAAACCAAAGCGTTATTACTAGTACATAAAACAATAAAAACAAAATCACAAAATATAAAAATTAAAGTAAAGTTATAAGGACACAACAGAAATAAAAAGTAAGTTTTATATAAAATTAATTGGATCGAGGATCAATTATACGATTAGCTCTAATCTAATCTCTCGCAGTATTCTAGACATACTTGCGCCAACTTCGGTATAAGATCCGCAAATACATCGGCTTCAGGGTACAACTTGAGCAGTGCGTTAAGTTGGCGCTGCGATATCAAGGAGGATATCGAAGTGCAAGAAGCAATAAAAGAGGATACCAAAATGGAAAAAGCAAACAAAATGGCTATTGAAGTAGGAGAAGCAATCAAGGAGGATATCGAAGTGGAAGAAGCAAACATCAAAGAGAATATCAAAATGGAAAAATCATTCAAAGAGGATATCCAAGTAGAAAAAGCAGTCAAAAAGGATATCATAGGGAAAGATGCAATCAAAAAGGATATCCAAATAGAAAACTCGATCAAAGAGGATACGCAAGCAATCAAAGAGGTTATCTTAATGGAAGAAGCAAACATAGGAGATATCCAAGTGGACACAAATGTTAAAGAGGGTACCGAAATTGAATTTACTAAGAAAGTTGCCTTATACCCCTCCAAAAAATAAAAACAAAAAAAATGAGACGTCTCAAAATGATGATGATGGATGTCGCATAAACATTAAAATTTACTTAGTAAGTTGCCTTATGCCCCTCCAAAAACTAAAAAAAAAATTGGAAATCTTAAATGATGATGATGGATGTCGCATAAACATGAAAATTTACTTAGCAAGTTGCCTTATGCACCTCCAAAAAATAAAAAAAAATTTTGGACATCCAAAAAGATGATGATGATGGATGTCGCATAAACATGAAAATTGACTAAAAAAGTTGTCTTATGCCCTTCCAAATAATAAAAAAAAATGGACTTCCAAAATAATGATGATGATGGATGTCGAATAAACTTGAAGATTTAGTTATCTCATGCCCCTCCACCAATTAATAAAATTTCAGTAATATAAATTTAACAGTATCCACAATCCGTCTGACTCCGTACAAAAATAGTATGAAAGTTACTCTAAACGAAATATACGGTGAACGGTATTTGCACAGAAATATTTTGAATGGGACAATTTTTTTTTTGTAAGATAGACCATTTTTTTGTATAGTTCCGGATATAAAAAAACGTCCTGAGCAACATTAGTTTTGGCGCTAATGCTCTAAGACTTGTACTTTTCGAGATACGAGGTGGATGGGAGCGAATGAGGGACAAAAGGGGGACTTTAGGATTTATTCCCAACTCACCGAAACTCCCTCTACACGATCCTACCAAACATTTCTACCCTACGAGGGGGCATCTGGGAGAACAAGGATGTCAATGAGTCAGTGGTAATGCAGTTGTATATATTATAATAATATTAATACCTATTATATACCTACGTATCTCTTTACTCATAAAATATTTTTTTTTACTTTCTGGTGGGGCATAAGACATCTTTCTTAGTAACTTTTCATGTTTATGCGACATCCTTCAGTATCATTTTGCAAAATCCAATTTTTTTTAAGTGAAATCTTCTTTAGGCGCGTTGGGCATATTTTAAGATGGGAAAAAACCATTGAACTCACGACACTGTTACTGTTACTGCTACCGACACCGTGCCTGACGATTCAAAATATACACAAGTTATTGTTCGAGTTTTCACTTCTGTCGGCACTCTAAACATTAAAAGTTAAGAGTTTAGTTCGAACATTAAAATTACAAATAATCCATAAATCAAAACTCCTGCAATAATAAAATACGTACAATAACCAAAAGTTGACGCAGGGTCATGCGTTTACGCGCGGGTTCCAGATCTGACGGAGTCACAGTTTTTTATAGCTATACACTTTGGCCGACCTGGGACTTACTGGAGCATCCCGCCGATTTTATATAAATGAAAGACTATCTAAAAATAATAGGCAGGTATTCTATAAAGCTCGACT
Organism: Philereme vetulata; assembly: GCA_918857605.2. Classification (NCBI taxonomy): domain Eukaryota; kingdom Metazoa; phylum Arthropoda; class Insecta; order Lepidoptera; family Geometridae; genus Philereme; species Philereme vetulata. Next base: position 13,201,926 of record OU975431.1, on the reverse strand, counting down.
TTTGTGTCGTGAACACAACTGGAATTATGTCTGGACTAAATCCGGTCATACCTTTGTTCGCCAAGCACAGGGCGAGACGGCTCATCGCGTCACTAATTTGAAAAACTTAAATCGCATTTTTTGTTTTGATTGAGTTAGTATTTATAATACGTTTTTTGTTATGTTTGTTTCCTAATTTGTACATAGCTTTTTTATATAACAATTTTGAGGAGGTTGTTGCACTCAGCTTTGTTACACTAATTTTTGTTAATTTATTGGTAGTTCACAATGAATTAGCAGTAGATAAATCATTAATGTATGTTTTTTTCCATTTGTTACTTTGACATTATAGATATTAAGCAAAGTTTTTATTCTCTTTCACCGTTTTCGGACGTGTACAGCTTATTTTTACCTTCAACGAGTCAGCATTTTGTGCAATTTCTAGGAAATGTATTTGTTTGTAAACAACACATTAACATTTTTCTACTATTGGTACAACTATCAAACGTTAAAAATGATTTATAAAAGTAAATTTTTAAAAGTTGGTTTATTTAATGCTGGCTCTTTAAATACAAACTATGACGAACTCTTATCAGCAGTGGAGCGGTTAGCGCCCGATATATAGGCCATAAATGAAACCTGGCTTAGGAGTGGAGAGGAAGAGCGAGCGCCTACAATCCCGGGCTACCGGCTTCGCCATGTACCTCGTCTCGTGCCTCGCACGGCTTCCGCTCGCTCTAGGGGTGGAGGGGCTGGTTTCTATGTTCGTAATGGACTCAATGTTCGTACGCGTTCGCATCCGAACAACCCTTCTGTTGATCAAATGTGGATCTCATTGTCGGTAAATGGCCATAATCTTGTTATAGGTACTGCTTATAGTCCCCCTTGGCAAAATTCAGATGTCTTCCTTGATTCTATCACGGACTCTATAACTTCTTTTGCTAGTTGTGATTATCTTATTCTTCGAGGTGATTTCAATATTGACATGTTATCTCTTGATAACAGTGATACTAAAAAACTTAATGACTTTCTGAGATACACCAATTTGACGCAGCTTGTTTGCGACCCGACTCATTTCACTGACCACAGCCCAAAATTAATTGACGTTGTGTGTACTGACGCTAGTGCTAAGCAAATTCAAGTAAAATACATACCGGACTTTGGTGCTCATGCTTTTATCACAGCTGAACTAAACTTTAGAAAAGAAAAAGCAATCAAATCTCTCGTAACTTTTAGACCGATGAAGGATATCTTGTTTGATTATTTTAATAGAGACTTGGAAAGTATAGACTGGAGTTATGTTAAAACTCTTGACAATGTTAATGATATGGTAATGTTCTTTAATGAAATGATTTTAAAACTCTTTGACATACATGCTCCGAGAAAAACAGTTTACATAAAACAGTCTCATCCTTGGATTACCGATACAGTGAAACGCATGATGCAGCTCAGAGATGACGCGCATGCTCGGTATCGAGTTTCCAAACATGAAATCCACAAACAATTTTACAAGGATTTAAAGAACGCCGTTTAAATGCTTTACAATCAGATCGCCGCGCTTACTTTGATAAATATATCAATGCAAACTTAAAGAACCCTGCGAGTTTGTGGAAATCTTTAAAGAAAACCGTATTTACAAAAAATAAATCTGTTGCTTTAACAACCCACCTTAATGATACTGAAGTTATAAACAATAATTTTCTAAATGTCCCCGGTTCCAATGATAATGACATTTCCCTTTTATCTTATTTTATTTTATTTATTTCACAAAATCCACAGCCCTTATTATGTCAGATACAAACTTATACTAAGCGTAGCATACGGCCAAAAACGGATTTACTTTATATAAAAAATAATTTATAAATAGACAGTCTAATTAAACTAAAAATACGAACAAAACAAATTACGTGTAAGAACACAAAAAGGTTGATAAAATACATTGAATACACATATATAAGTAGTTACATCATAAATTCATAAATATATATATATACCATAATAACCAGTATTTTGTTGCGTTGTTATCATGCATATGTGTCATCCTCCATTATTAATTTTAAAGTTTCACTTTTAAAAGGTCCCTTGTTGTTATGACAAATATCAATCGAGAAGAACTCCTTATTGTAAACTCTTTGTAGTCTGTTAACGATTGAATGTTGTGCATAGTTAGTTGATGAGTGTGATACAGCAAATAACTTTGTATGTCTAGTGCGGTATTTCGGCGCACAGAAGCGCAAAACTCTTTCCGTAAGTTCAGGGCAATCCATATGACCATTGCATAGACCATGAAGAAATGCCATATCTGCAAGAGTTCGTCGATCCTGAAGGCTTGTAAGACTATGGTAACTGCACGATGCTTTATAGCTTTGTGGATAAATATGCTTCCTATAATTAATCTTTTAATTTTAATTTTAATTAATCTTTTTACGAACACAATCGGTTATGTAATAGCTCTCTACAACTTGCAACTACTACGCCCGACAAAGTTCTTAAAGCTCTTCGCTTACTCAAATCCAGTGCAAAGGGAATCGATGATGTCAATCTTGATATGATTATGTTAACATTGCCACATACTCTTGAAGCCATTACTTGTACAGGCAACACATCCATTTCTACTTCAACATTTCCCGAGTCGTGGAAAACTGCAGTTATCAAGCCCATACCTAAAGTAACAAATCCAAGCATATTTAAGGATCTACGGCCTATAAGCATATTACCTTGTCTCTCGAAAATCCTGGAACGAGTAGTATATGATCAGGTCTCTGACTTTGTAAGAGTCCAATAATATTTTGCCAGAGGTGCAGTCTGGTTTCAGGAAGAGTCGCAGTACTGCTACAGCGTTATTGGATGTTACGGATAATATTCTTAATGCACAAGATAAAGGTATGGGTACTATTCTGGTTCTGTTGGATTTTTCTCGCGCCTTTGATTGCATAAACTCTACCCTTCTTCTTTCTAAATTGAGCTACTTTGGTTTCGAAAGTGCTGTTGTAAAATGGTTTGACAGCTACCTTTGTAATCGTTCACAGTTGGTTGAAGTAACTGGTGTTGACGGAAACAAGGCATTATCTTCGCAACGCTCTGTTCCTAGAGGTGTGCCGCAAGGCTCTATTCTGGGTCTTTTGTTATTCGTGCTATATTGCTCCGATATTGTGACCAACATCCACCACTGTCAGTATCATATATGTATATGCAGACGACTTGCAGCTCTATATGTCATTCCCTCCTAGTGATACTCTACAAGCTACCCTAAAGATAAACGAGGACCTTAATCGTATTGCCCGGTGGTCAACGCATAATTCTTTAGTTTTGAACCCAGCAAAGTCTAAATATATGATATTGGGATCAAAGAAACAAATCTCCAACATAGCATCTCTGGAGCCTAATGTCAATATTTTGGGGGAGCCTATTGTTCATACTAGTGAATCTCGTAACCTAGGAGTAGTCATGGATAGTGAGTTGCGATTTCAAAAACATGTTACCGAATCTGTGAGGAATTGTTTTTATAGGTTAAAGGTATTGAATCGTATTCGCGACTGTCTCAACGTTGACGTCCGCATTAACCTATGTGAATCACTTGTTCTGTCTAAATTAAATTATGCAGACACTGTTTATGCCCTAGACTGCTTGCCAGAACTGAAAAACTTCTACAACGTGTTCAGAACGCTTGTGCTAGGTTCTGTTTTCATATACCTCTTAGGGCACATGTCACACCTTTTATTAACGAAGCCAAAATGATAAAAATGACATGGAGAAGATATCTTCATTTTACTATTCTTCTTTTTTGTGTTATTAAATGTCGAAAACCTGAGTACCTATTTAACAAACTGGGGTGGTTTCGAGGCGGGAAAAAGTATGACACAAGAGCTGCTTCTCAATTTCTACTGGCAACACCATTATATAGTTCTGCAGCCTTCCATGGCAGCTTCCGCTATGCCGCTACCAGGTGTTGGAACACTATTCCACCACCTCTAAGAAATATAAATAATGATAACGTGTTTAGGTTAAAGTTAAAAGTCCATGTTTTTGCCCTTCAAATCAGCCAACCATGGTAGACATAGTAGTGTCTCTCTCACTCTCCACTCATATTCCTCTATCGTCACTCTGTTTATTGCTTTGCATGAATTAATAATAAATTGTCAGTCATGGTTTTTATGACTTTTTATAGTTAGTGATCTGTAGAAGGTGCTAGATATAATGTTGGAAAATTGTAATGCAAATGTTTTAAATCTTATAGTTGTATAAATGTCTGGGTGTCCGTGAGGTCAACACTAGCCTCAGCAGATTACCAGCGTTGCAGTATGGCAACATGCTATAGCAAATGCTGAGCTGAGGACCCTTTCACCACCACATTTAACATTTTTAGGTATATTATAATTTTTGTGTCAATTGTTTCTATGTCCATTTGTGGTGGTCTGAATAAATATTTTTCTTTCTTTCTTTCTTTCAAACGTAGCAAGGTAGTTTTCGCGCGCAAAAAAAAACCTACCGCGCGCCCGCGGGACCTAACAGTTATGAGGATAATCAGCTTGTGCCAGAACAACGCAATCTGTTAGCAGTTATAAAAATATAGCCGTGAAAATACCTCATTATTTTCGACTAAAAAGCGATATTTCTCAACATTTACATTATCACTCCATACCTACGCCAACAAAAGAAATTATTATAATATCATATCCACTTGCATACATTACAAATACACTTGCTTTATTCACCAAGTGAGGTAGTGGTCTGGTCAAGCGCTTGATTATGATCAATTAAAAAAAACACCACGACTAGTGAGAGCTTTTCATTCTCGATTAAAAAAAAGTAGTTCCAACTATTGTAATAGATGGCGCCGTCTAAACAAGCACATGAGACATGCTCCGCAAAAAAATATAATTCTAGACTTGCCAAACTGTCAAAGTCGCAATGACAACATCAAAATTTCTAGAGAAAATGCTCACTTCGTTTTGGATCGTCTTGTGTATGGCAAATAATGTTCTTTTGTGATCGTATTATTTCTTGGACCTGTGCTAGCCTAATGGACTCTGACTAATCGATACACTGTATCTTGAATGGATGTTGATGGTTGTTCTGGAGAAGCTTTATTCCGACCACTGAAGGTTAAAGCAGTTTTCTTTAATATTCTTCAGGCAGTATCTTTTAAATAAAGAGAAATTTTAGGAGGAAAAATGACAAGTAGGTACATAGATACCTAATCCATACCAACTAACATATAAAGTACCTAGGTAGATATGTACGTAAAATATCGCTAAAATAACTTACTGTAATTATTCCAATATGATGGCGTCACAGACAAATCAGATAGACGAAAGTGAGCTGAACAGATTAAAGAAAACTTCAATATGGACGAACTAGGGTGTACATGTTTAATTGCTTGTATCTATCCATTTTGTTTTGCGAACTTCATCCTTAGGAAAACGGTGTCTGCCGTTGTTTTCGCAATAAGAGACAACGCACGGTTTATGGCGGGTTCCTACATCCGTCGGCAACCAGCTACGACTCGTTTCTCCTTGAAAACCTGTCAAAAGTTTGACACTTTTTCAAGGAGATACGAGGCGTAGTCGGTTACCTATGGATATAAAAACCCGCCATTAGTCATCTCTACTATATATAGGGTGTGTGATGATAATATACGCACAAAATTACAGGGGTTATTTTGATGAGCATAATAAATAAATTTGTAAAATGTGAAATTTATTTTGACTTGAAAATAAACACTTTTATTAAACTTATGTTGTGCTATTGCATAATGCTTACCATCTATGATCTAACCACAGATACTGTATTCGTCCCTTTCTAATCCAACACCCGCTGCCATTTCCGAAAGAGATATCAAATCGGCCTTTTTTTTTATGTCGGTTGCAATAGTAGGGAGTAAGTTTTATATCGAATTAATCACCTAAACTTAGTCGATTTTCTTTAAAGTTTGATAATATAACTAGTACTTTTTTTTCGAGAAGTATTTTTTTATGTTTTGAGAAACTGTCACTTGAATATCGTCAGTAGAGTTTGTTCAATAAGTGTGAAATTACAGTGGCAGCGGGCGGGGCGGATGAGCGGGTGACGCGTCGAGCGGAAAAAGCTCATTTCAATAGATGAACACAGTAGCAACGGAGCGTTTGAGCGGTTTGGAAGTTTCTCTATGTTTCATGTGCAATTAATATTTGCTTAAATTAAAATGTCCGATTATTTGGAAGTTAGCGCCTATATAAAGTGTTTTTTTTAGTTTTTTTCTAAAAGCAATCGCCACGATATTAATAGTGATCGGTATAGACATCGAGAATTTCATACTTTATACGAAAGGCTACGAAACCATGAATATAAATTTTATGAATACACTCGAATGACCGTAACAACTTTTGACTACATATTAAATGCTGTACAAACACAGTTATCGAAACCCGAAACTAACTTCATTGCCTTAACAATATCTCCTGCGCAGAAACTTTTGTTAACTCTGAGGTAAGAAATCAAAACTATAATAATCATCAATGAATTTTTATTATTAATCAACAATGCCAGACATAAAAGTAATCAATAATTATCTATATTATCTGGAGGTGCAGTGTGATAACCATATTGTGTCATAATATATGGATCTGAAATACTTCCTGCTTGCATCTCGGCCATTATAATTGAATTTATTTTGTTTCGCACTCGCATCTTTTGGATTCCTTTGAACTGTGCCATTTGTGGGAGTAAACTCATCAAATAATGATAATCATCTGATTTCGGAGGTTCTTGTGCAGGCGTCCTTTCTTTGTTCTGAAGTAGTAAAAGTCGTTTTTTTTTCTATTTCCAAGAATTCAGAGCGCAGTTCGTTAGCTGATTTCCTCTTTTTTCCTCGACTGGATGTTGATGGTGTTGGTGAAGATACTAATATACTCGATAAAGGCGATGCCACATTTATATCACTTATAATGGAGTCTTGCGTGTCGTCATTTTCGTCACTGTCACTAGTTAGATGAGTAGTGATATTAGATTCACTTCGGCTAGGCTGAATTTGATCTTTCATAAAAGACATTTGGCGGAAATGTTTCCAAGTAGATACACAATCAGTAGCTGCATCCCCAGATCGAGTTGGTGGAATTTTTTTTAGTTCCTTTCTGTAGTGGTCCTTATTGTTCTTCCATTTACTCTTCAACACATTAACTGTAAAAAAATTTGGTAAAGTGAATATGATTTAGTCTGTAACTAACTGTACGTTTTATTTGCAGGTACTTGTCTACAGGGATGTCATTCAAATCACTAGCTTTTTCCTTCCGACTAGGAGCTACTACTGTTGGAAATATTATATATACTACATGTGAAGCAATCTGGGATCAGTTAGTACATATACACATGCCTCAACCTACAATGGAACATTTGAAGAAAATTGCAAATGACTATTATGAAAAATGGCAATTTCCTAACTGCATTGGGTCAATTGACGGGAAGCACTGTCGTATAAAGAAACCTAAACATTCAGGATCTGAATACTTTACCTACCGAAAGTTTGTTTCTTTAGTGCTTCAAGCAGTTACTGATGCTGATAAAAAAATCATCGTTATTGAAGTTGGTGGTCGAGGCAAACAAAGTGATGATGGCACGTTTCACTACTCGAGATTAAATAGACAACTAGAAAACAAAACGTTCAATATGCCACCTCCTCAAGTGCTTCCAAGCACCGACAAGCAGCTACCCATGGTCTTAATTGGCGATGAAGCTTACCCATTAAAAGAATATCTCATGCGCCCATATCCCCAACGAAATATTGACCAGAACAAAGACACATTTAACAAGAGGCTGTCAAGGGTCAGAAAGTGCATTGAATGTGCATTCGGAATTCTATGTGCTAAATGGCGAATACTTAATAAATCTATAGAAACAAATGTCAAACATGCACGTTTAATAATAAAAACTGATTGTTTGCTTCATAACATTACTATGAGTAAAGATGTTTACGCCGATCGCCATTTGCATTTAATCAATCAAATAACTTCACAAAACTTAGAATCAAGTACAAGACAAAACAATAGTTCCACGGTGAGAGCTAGAGCAATACGAAATGACTTTAAAGATTACTTTAATAATTACCATCAAGATAACCAATAAATGTTATTTACCATCAGAATCTCCGCTTATTACTTGTATTTCTTCCCATAGTTTTTTAATTATTTGACGATTCGAATGATTTGAATCGCTACTATTCCACAAAGGTGGCTGAGCCAATACGGCACTTATTAAATCTTCTGTCGACAACGGCATGACGTCTGAACAAACCGAGCGGAAAACGCAAACTGACTTGCGTCCACCCGCCCCGCCCGCGACACACGCGTCTCCCGCCGCGATACCCGCTTCTCCCGCCGCGATACCCGCTCGCCCGCCCCGCCCGCACTTGGTGCACCTTGGTACACAAGTATGTGCTTGTCTTACACGCCAGCGGATTTCGCTACTCGCGCCGCTCCCACTGTAATTTCACACTAAGAGAAGAGTCGTGGCGTTTTGGTGAACTAACATTAAAAATTGTATATGGCAACCCAATACAGCTGTCATCTGTCTCTTATATTATTGTTGATCTTGTTTTTGTGCTAGATAATTACTTAATTATGTTGAAAAGAGGAAAAACGTTACGCAGCTCTGTGAGGCAAATAATATATAATGTTATACAGTTTTGTCTACGCGTAAAAGCGTCAAAAAGCCCTATCATCGATCTGAAAAAAGCTACGGAACGAGTAGTCGCAATGACTGGTATGTAATAGCTTTCTTGTGGTATTTTTGGACTGTACATTGATTTCTTAGACGAAATAAACAGCGTCTTTAGTGTTTTGTGTGTGATTAGTCTAAACGGAAATACTATATTAGGTAAAAATCACTCGAACCTAAGCTAACCTATTTTTGTAGTATGACTAACAAATATTGATACTTTGCGTTTTTAGATATTAAACTGATTATGAACATTTTATGTTGCAGGTGTTAGTAGAGTCACTTAATGCTATTGTTGTGGCCGAACACCGGTCCCACATAGTATAAATGAAAACGTAAAACCCTTGAGATGCTAAGAAGAAGAAGTAGAGTCACTTTGACTAGAATTAAAAAAAAGGGTGCTGTAAATAGAGGTGTGGGAAGGGCTTTCCTTTAGGAACGGTTTGATAGAGGAATAGGGGGAGGGGCGGGGGGGGGGGGACTTGACCCCCCCCCCTCCCCCCTAGTGTGTGAGGACTTGCGAAAACCTATAATATTTTGAGGTTAAGTATCACAAAAACAATTTTTTTATATTGAAAAAAGGCAGAGTCCAGGGGTTTGGAGGAAAAAGTGGTCTATGAAAACGTTGCTCCCCACGTTTTCATAGACCATTTTTTCTTCCAACCCCCCGGACTCTGGGTGGGCTCCCGCCCGAAGCTCTTAAGGTCGCCCCTGAATGAAGCAAGTCACACTCGACCTTCACTTGTCCTCATATGACTTGCTTCACACAGGACCTCCCGCGTGTCTGGCTCCCGCGCTCTTTATATACACTCTAGGGGTGTCACGTACAAGACCACGTGGGGTCGAGGTGCTCCGTGTCGATTCTGTCACTCTTTTTGAACCTAACCTACTCAAGTTGGAGTGCCCAAAAGACGCCATATTATCACCCAAAATAAGAAATCAAAAATAAAAAGGTAGGTAAGTGTAGTGTACTAAATCCATCCAACAGTGAACGAATCTAATGTAAACTTTATAAACGAATGTCGAAATTCCCGCCAATAAAAATGTAAAGCTTATGTCACTGTCATTGCCAAATTCGAAATTTCCACCAATAAAAATGTAAAATCTATGATAAAACCGTATTATCTGTCACTGCCATGTCAATTTAATGTTGCTATAATCGATAGAACGCAAACTGAAAGGTAGGACACTGATTTCCGAGCGAATTTCGCAATCGATCACGGATTTTCAAAAATTAATATCTCAAAAACTATAAGGTTGCGCAAGTTGCCACTTCACATGTAGGCTTTTTTTATGAATATCTACACATGAAAAAAATGAAAGTCCTAGCATGAATGTTTGAGAGAAACAGAAAAACCAATTGTTTATGTAGATGAGACATACATCCATACTGCGCATGAAGTCAACAAGTACTGGCAAGGCCCAGATGAACCTGGGGTATCTAAAGCCATTTCCCCTGGTGAAAGATATATTATCGTACATGCTGGTACCCGGAACGGATTTGTAGATAATTGTTTACTTGCATACAAGGGTAAAAATACTTCAGCAGATTATCATCACGACATGAATGATGAGAACTTTACGAAATGGGTAACACAAAAACATATACCCAATCTTACCAAACCATGGGTGATTGTGATGGATAATGCATCTTATCACAGTGTCCGTATAAATAAACCTCCAAATAACATTATAACAGTGACAAAAAATACACAATAAAAAGAATGGTTAAATGATAAAGGAATATCATTCCCAGAAAATGCACTTAAAGCTCAATTATTCGATTTCATAAAAAAGAACAAAGGTGATCCCATGTACAAAATAAATCAATTACTTGAAGTACATGGTCACACTGTTGTCAAGTTACCCTCGTATCATTGCGATTTAAATGCAATAGAATTAATATGGAGTTTAGTTAAACAAGATGTTGCATCAAAGAATGTTAATGTATCAGCCAAGGAATTGCTGCCCATAATAAATGAATGCTTCAATAATATTACTACTGCTCAGTGGCAAAAAGTATGTGAACATGTGAAACATGTTGAGGAAAAATATTGGGAACAGGACCATTTGATGGACAATTTACAAGAATTTATCATAAATATAACAGAATCAGAATCCGAAGATGAAACAGATGAGCCCGAGAGTGGATGCTCTAAAGCTAGCTCAGACATAAACGGCATTGAATACTTAGATTCAGACTTTGATTCTATTCGATTTAATAAAAATAAATAATAAAATAATAATAATATAATGAATAATAATAAATGGCAGTAGTAATATTATTGAAGCATTCATTTATTATGGGCAGCAATTCCTTGTTATTTAGAGGTACACTGTGATAAGATGCATTATCCATCACAATCACTGATGGTTCGGTAAGATTGGTATAAGTTTTTGTGTTACCCATTTCGTAAAGTTCTCATCATTCATGTCGTGATGATAATCTGCTGAAGTATTTTTACCCTTGTATTATCTATAATTGTCAATTTTTACTGTATATTAAGATAATGTTAATAAAATTATAAAATGTCTCCATGTTTAATTTTTTAAGTCTGGGTATGCAGTCTAGTGCAACTCATCAGTAGGTACGAGGGCTGCTATTTATGTATCCGGAATAAAATAAAATAATTATCATTGACTGTTAAATATGGTTTTATTGCTTTTCAAAATATTCGCCATGATGATCAATCCACTTTTGCATTCGGTGAAACCAGTTTTCATAGCACTTTTTCCAATCGGAAGACGGTATCTCCAAAACATGATTTTTGAATGCCTCAACGGCTTCTTCTCGGGTTGAAAATCGTTGACCACGTAATTTATTCTTCACGGTTGGGAATAAAAAGAAGTCGTTGGGTGCCAAATCAGGGCTATATGGCGGATGACCCGTTAATTCCACCGTTTCACCCTCCAAATATCGGGTCGTTTCACCCAAAGTGTGACAGCTTGCATTGTCGTGATGGAGAATGATTCTGCGTTGTGGATTATTCTTCCTGATTTCTGCAAAGACTTCTGGCAAACAAATGGTCGTGTACCACTCTGAATTAACAGATTTACAATTTTCTAGGGGTACAGTAGCCACGTGTCCATCTATACCAAAAAAACAGGCGACCATTTGCTTCAAAGTGCTTTTCGCACGAGCAACTTTTGTTGGGTTCGGCTCATGTTGGAAGACCGAAACTGTTGACTGTTGCTTAGTTTCGGGGTCATATGCATAAATCCAGGATTCATCACCTGTGTAGATATTATATACAGCTTTTGATGCACCACGATTGTATTTTTTTATCATTTTTTTGCACCAATCGACACGAGCCTGTTTTTGATCTATTGTCAAGTTGTGCGGTATCCAACGCGAACAAACTTTTTTTGCAGCCAAGTGTTCGTGTAATATCTTATGTATACTCGTCATACTAATGCCCAAGATCGCCTCTATCTCTCGATATGTCACATGACGATCTTGCATTATTAGTTTACGCACTGCGTCGATGTTTCGTGGCACAACAACTGATTTAGGCCGACCATCTTTAATTTCGTCCGTGAGCATACGACGTCCACGATTAAACTCACTAAACCAGTGATACACAGTAGTCTTCGATGGTGCTTTATCCCCAAAAGTCGAACTGAGTTGATCGATACACTGCTGTTGAGTTAGACCACGTCGAAAATCATAAAAAATCATCGCACGAAAATTTTCTCGAGATAAATCCATTGTGATAATGACACGCAATTTTTGAAATCGCGCTACACAATGAAAACAATTGACAGACGGACGAAATAACCTGCATTCTACAGCCAAAGAGTTCCATTTTCAAACGTGATAATTTCTTTTTAAATATTATTTATGCAGTGGCCAGTTCCGGATTCTTAAATAGCAGCCTATGTACTAGAAGAGTAGAAAGGCAATGCTCCATGGAAGCACGTTAGTCTTACAACATAGCTAGCCACTATCCTATATAAATATTTTTTATTAAAGTCAGCTTTAAGTGCTGCCTCAGTAGAATCATGCATTTTTGGCTCATCACAGTAGGTAATAATTAAGAATTCTGGCACAAGGTCATTCACTTCATGAATAGACCTTTTGCCAGAATTCTTAATCATCCCATTGAATACAGGTACCATCATTTATCGATATCATCGATTAATTGAATACCTAACCAATACCTACCTACCTACCTACTTATCAAATCAAAATCAAAATTCATCTTAAATATCCCAATAAATATACTCATGCGATTGAATAATTACTTATTATAATAACGATTCACTTAACAATTTCTGATTCCACTGCTAACCAATCACACATTTTCAGGTTTTTGGTTAGATATCGATTTAATAGCATACATTTTTTCTATGCTGTAGTTCGTCTGATAGCTTAGTTGGATAGATTGGGTTTAAATCCCGTCCAGACGATATATTTTTATTCGTTGTGTTTGTGGTGACACACACAAAAAACTTTTTTGTTTTAAAATAACTTATTTTATTAGATAAACAATCATTATCTCTGGCTTTTAATTTATTACATACTTTGGTAGGGTTTGTAGGTAGGAAGTTTGAATTACTATTCACATTATTAATGTGTATCATTACAAAAGGAGGTGCTTTTTCTTTAAACTGATACAAATCAAGCATGTGTTCGCAATCGGTGTTGTAATGAGACTGACGAAATTTTGTGTACATCTCGTATAATATATGATACTTGTTGTCAGAAAATTTTGCAATTACTGATTCATACGGATAATATTGAAATTTTAAAAATAGAGTAACGTTCGATAATTTGCAATGATCAAACACTGAGCAATCTCTCGATGTCGTGTTTTTTTCTATTCGTTTGCAAACCAAATATTACGTATCTAGGTTTTTCAAGTTGTGAAGATGTCTTTACGACCCAGGAATGTTTTGTAGCTTTAGGCAATAAAGGATATTCATATAAATCCCAATTTCTAAAAGCCATTTGAATTGGACGGTCTTTTTCTAAGTGTTTAAGCAAAATTGATCTTTCACGATCTGAAACTTGTAAATTGTAAACCCGCCACTGTATCCTCTCTAAAACGATTTCAATCTTATCATCTTTGTCAAGAGTGACTCTGTTAAGATTGGTTGCTTTTAGTAAGTATGAGCTCATGTTTACAGTTTATTATGACTTTATTATAATCTTCTGCATATCCCAAAATATTTGTTAATGGTATGAGGGCGCTAAAACGCCATTATTATTTTTCAATCCATTTAAATTCCAACTCCAAACAGCAGCAGCTTTATTCTGACCATCGTTGAAAGAAACATATGATTTAAGAGTTGTAGTTATTCCCACATTTTTATTTCGATCAATTTCAACACCATTGATTTCATATCGAATATCTTGAAAAAGATAAGCTATTGGATTGTGGGTAAAATTAACACTTTTTTTGGTTAATTTTGCAGTTAGATCCTTTAAAGTCACATCAGCATGGCCCTCAATGTAAATGTAACTTGCAGATGGTAGCACGTAAATGTCTTGCTGATGAATAAGTATTCTTATCTCGTCATTTTCATTAAAACTATTGCTATATGGATCGTAAGCATGAATTTCATAACCTACCTACTATCGAATTATCAGTATGAGGTGAATCAGTAATATGAAGTAAATTCATAATTTAAATCCCAGACTTTGCATAAAAGATTTATTAGCTTTTGTGAGTATTTTCATTGCTCTTTTTATATGTCCTCGTCTTTTGATTGTTGTTTTGAAGGATTGTTTTTATTTTGAATGGTATTTGATTTTATATTGTAAACAATTATTGTGTTTGTAACAAATTATCACTCGCATTCAATTACTATGGTAGCCACGAATAGACTGTTCTGTTTGTCTGTAGCAGTGGGAATTCAAGTGTCCGATCTTCTAGATTTTTTTACATATAATTATGTTGTTTCCAAAATTCTTGAAGGAGTTTTATACATAAGTGACCACAGATGAATGAGTTATTTTTTCTGTATATTATTACAATTATATTTAATATAATAATATAAACAAATTAATATACCTACATAAGGAATAAACTCGATGGGTGGTTTTAAATTTCCATAACTATCCAAATATTCAATATATTTATTTAATTTAGCATAGGCTACCCAATGCATACCAGCGTTCTTAAAATGATCCAAATTTATGATTCCACATTCATTTGAAAATGGAACTTTTGGTAACTTATCTCTCATAAATACGCCACGAAAGTTTGGTATCTTACTTGAATATTTTATAATATCTATATTAGTAAGAGCGCGATTAGGTAGCCAACAATTTAGTTTTTTTTTACTTTTGTTTAGAAATATTCCTAATCCACCTTTGTATCGATCTAACTGTAGCCTATTCCCAATATTAACAGCTTCTAACTGTTTATTATGTCGTTCTAGTTCTTTTAGGTGTTTTTTTTCAGCTTTGTATTCATTAATTGTTTTAATAATTCCTGTAATTCCTGTAACTAGTACCTTCAGCACCAGATTCATGTTCATATTCACTATCCGAGTTAAATTGATCTGGTGATCTGGTTTTTAATATCAGAATATTTCTTACTGATTAAAACATTCGGAACATTCTGCAGATTATTGAATTGATGAAACTCTTCATTTTTCAAGGTAGGTGCATGTTTATTGGTTGTTAACATTACATTTAGGGGACCTGCGATCGGTTTAAAAAAATAATTAAGACCGGTACTTGCATCAAACTCGTCATCTTTCATTTGCTTTACTTAGCTTTTTGATGACGTCCACAGATTTCACCAACTGATTTGTGAGTACCAATATTTTGGTTGAAAACTGGTTTTGGAATATAAGTACACGTTTTACTTTAAACCATTTTCATGAACTAACAGACTGATCATAGCATTTGTTTAACCACAATTAGAGGATAATACATGGAATACTGTTAGGAAACAGGATACTATACCTACTATGTTTTATATGCGTGGCGTTTTCTTTTATTGCAATGTCTTCTACTTCTAAAGATACTGATTGCTTTATCACCTTCATGTTGATAACTGTCACGAAAAGGTAATCGCTCTTGTATTTATATAAGTTTGCATTTCGTTCGTTTTCTGTGTTCGTGAATGTTTCTACCACTATAAAAGCACTAGTTAGTTAGAACATTGTGATGACAGGATTAGCTAGCAAAACTATAAAGAAATAGTCTAACTGTCCAGGGTGCGCCGGACGTTTTTATAATCATATCGATTGATTTGCTTACGCCACTCGGGGAGGCTCCTGTGTACTATTCACCCCATATATTTTTTTGTATTTTCATATTTATCATAAACTAGTCATACATTTAATCAAATGGTTTCGCCAATTCACATTTCTAATTACATAAGTATTTAATTTTGAATAATGTCGTACTACAGGCAATAGCATTATTGTAAAATAGCCAAAATGTGATCTTTTATAATAATTGTAGTTGTACGCCTGTGTAAAGCAGCATAGCATCCCAACTCAAACTAGGTGATGTTATGTAATACGCACAGTCGAGATTGTAATATTGTAAACATAATTTTCTAATGTTTTCAGATACATCGCATAACAGCAACACATCACATTTCACGTATAAATCGGTATATTCTGCAAGTGAATGAATATTAAAACATTTATATACAGTTTTTGCACGAGCATAGTCATCGTTGGAAATGTTTGTCATTTTCAAACTACTATAAAAAATTTCTGTCGATGGAAGCTGTGATTCGTTATACTTTGACCATATATTCGTATGGATAAATACCCTTTTTTCGCAATAAATCACATTTAAGTTTACTAACAAATTCTGATTTCAAATGTACAAAATCTTTGTCACCTAAATTATTACTCAACGTGTCCAGACTTGTACTTAAGAATTGAAATGAATCAATAAACTTTATCTGATTTCGGCGTGTACCATCACTTGTTTTAATCGCCTTTGTGAAAGTTAGGTACGTCTCTTTAGTTTTTGGTATATTTGTAATTGCTTCTGCATTTTTAGCCAACTCAGTGATAAATATATGTGAATAATAACCAGACAGATTGTGAAATACTACAGGTATAAATGGGCACACTCTATGCATCAAATTACAGTGAGAGTAAGCTGGCCCTCTATACTCACCCACCAGTGATATGGTCATGGTCATGAACTTTATCAGCGAATAACATTTGTTTACAAATATGACATGTCTTAGCAAATTGATAACTATTTTCTTATTCTTCAATCAATGGGTTCATATAATTTATAGTGCATACGATCTTGTTGATGTATTTGACTTCATTCAATTAATATTTAATAAATACTTCAACACAATCTTTCCCTCTATAAGATACAAGTTTGTTCAAAGACTCATCGCGAGAACAACAAATTTAATATGCATAACATGAAGGTTCATGTACTTTATTTGTCTCCGTATTTTCTGATTAAATAATAATTAAGTAATTTCATAATAATCCATCAATAAGCACTCAAAATCAGCATCATTCACAAAATTATTTTTTTGTTGTCTTTCATACTGCATAAATTTGAGAAATTTATTTTCATCTGGTAAAAATGTTAAAACATTAGAGCAATCATGTTAATTACGTTTGGTTTCATTTGCGAAAAGTTGTAAACAAGTATCACATAAATACATTTTATTATTGTTCCGTGATACTTGCCTACGAACTAATCGTACCAAGTATTTCATCAAACAATAGTGGGTCGTACCATTTCTTTCAAAATATAGTAAATTAAAATGGTTTGGCTTCAAGTGTTTTATATAGAGGACCTGTCACAACATGTCTATCGTCCAAACCATATACATTTACACTTATATGACAATTATTTCTTTCAAATAATGATGTATCATTTATATATAGGAGGAAAAGATAACCCATTTGTTTTTAAAACCATTGAGTAATGCGGATACGATGTAGTTCTGCATACCCTTTCTATTGGCAGGAAATATGCCTGCAACAATACTCCATAAGCACCAGTTATCATCAGAGTTTTTCACATTTAAGCAACTTTTAGTATTCTTTATGATTGGAGGTAATTCAATATAACTTCCACCTCTCATAGGAGAATATTTATTGATATCTATCTCTAAGTGGCTTATCGAAAGAAAAGACCACCAGACCCACATTTGAATGAATGAATTTATTTTCAAAAAAATGGTTATACAAAGTGCACTTAAATAACTAGTTATAATTCTAGGATACCTAGGGTGTTGTATCTTGTGGGTTTGCACTACAACCTTATTATCTATATCAAATGCTTTGGTACCTTGCTGTAACTAAGTTTAAAATAAACTTGTGTTTAGACGCAAAGGATCTCTGCTTTGGCTCGATAGACATCGGATGGGCATGACAATGTAGGTAGGTATGACTGACTACAGATACTATAGGTATAATATAGCCAGACTGAGCCTTATACTATTATGAATATGTACATCAATAAATTGCTTCTTTAGGAGCAAGGAAAAAAAACATCAAGAAAAACTATAGACTAAAAATAATACTTATCAACTATAGCCCGTGTTTTTAATTTAACGATCAATCCATTTAATTTAATTTAACTTAATGACTATTTTATGAACTTGTGTTGGTGTGAAAGTGTAATCAAACATTATTGGAACACTCAGTAGAAATAAATAATAGCATCATTAGTGTATTATAAAATATATTTATACATCATTAAGGTGTCTTGTACAGTTGCTATAATATCTATTTATTACCGTTGGTATAATGTTGTGGTATACAAAAACTTTTCAAGATTGAATGCGTAATAAATCCTCTGTTTCCTGGTAGTTTATGCTAAGTAAATATTTTTTTAATCTATTTTTACATTCTACGTGTGTTGTTTTATGAATTGTTGTTATTTTATTTATTTTGTTATATAGATAGGTCGTTAGGAAAGTGGAATGTTTTCGTGCAAATGAGGTTTTACAAGTTGTTTCTTCGTATATTTTTTGTGTTCTTCTTTTGTTTATTATGTTTATGTCTGGTTTTACTTTGTGTTGTCCTAGAATAATTTGTTGTATAAATAATTGTCTTACAGATAGAACTTCGCAGTCAGTATATAGTTGTTTCGTCGGATACATGAAAGGGCGAGTAAAAGCTACTTTCAGGACTGCTCTTTGGGCTCTTTCAAGTGGAAGCAAATGTTCATTGTGTAAACTCTGTCAATTTCTGTTTAAATTTCTCTATAATATTTATAAACAGTAGATAAAAGTTTGTACTGTGGTAAACAACTTCGTATTTAGTATTAAATGATTTCAATTGTTGCTAATCTGATTTAAACAATACAAAATAAGCAAACAATTCACAATTCATTTTAATACAATGATTTTTCATTAAAGATACATTGATCAGTTTTGTGATGACTCGTTTATTATTCTGCAGGAACGCCTCAGCTGAGAGGTTCTCGACTTTCTGCGAGACATTCAAACGATACCTATGTCATTATTCGATTCTTGAATGCAGTAGCAACTATATCAATATTTTCATACTCAGACTTGAGCAAGCAATTTGATTTGTGCATATTAGTTCTGACATGACATCGATAATAGGTGGCTTATCGAAAGAAAAGACCACCCAGATCCACATTGTGTAAACTCTGTCAATTTCTGTTTAAATTTCTCTATAATATTTATAAACAGTTCTTCAAAGTTTGTACTGTGGTAAACAACTTCGTATTTAGTATTAAATGATTTCAATTGTTGCTCATTTGATTTAAACAATACAAAATAAGCAAACAATTCACAATTCATTTTAATACAATGATTTTTCATTAAAGATACATTGATCAGTTTTGTGATGACTCGTTTATTATCCTGCAGGAACGCCTCAGCTGAGAGGTTCTCGACTTCCTGCGAGGCATTCAAACGATATGTCATTATTCGATTCTTGAATGCAGTAGCAACTATATCAATATTTTCATAGTCAGACTTGGGCAAGCAATTTGATTTGTGCATATTAGTCCTGACATGATATCGATAATAATTACTCGGTAATTCAATATTACATTGTTGACAGTGTGCGACTTTATTTGGAATTGGGACTGAAAAGAAACAAAAATAATAATGATAGAATAGAACATTTTATTAGCTTAGAGGAACACTATTTCCTATGATTATATACCTATGGAATTACTAATTCTATGATAACAAGGGTACTACTAATAATAATAATGGAATAAGTGATTAAACATTGATTAACATAAGTATTCTATTATAGGTATACTATAGGTATTGATAAAAATCAATAATAGGGTAGTCGGACCAAAAGATGACCACCCCCCAATAGATGACCGAAACGCACATTTTCTCGAATTATAAGAATTGAGTGGTACTCCCTGTAGTGGCGTATTTTTTCTTTAGAAGCGGCAACACTGTTCCCTCTTTTAAAAATTAATACATCGTCAGTGGACCCTCAGTCACGCTCCAGGACCTAATTTAGTGCGGACGTGTTTCGGTCATCGCCATTTTGTATGGAGAACGAGCTAAGGTGAGTAAACCAGTTTCTTAAGCTTATGAGTGGATTGCCGATTTCTTGATATAATTAGGCCCTATTTATGTATTCCCTTGCATTTATGACTATTATCTCAAGTAGAAAATCAAAGAAAATAAGTAATTTTTAATAAGATTTTCGAGAAATTTGCTGTTCAATTACTGGTCTAAAAAAGATACATAAATCCTATTTGTGACCGAGCGGTCAGAATTAGCTCCGACCTGCAAATTTTGTTTTGATATTGTAGATTGTATCTTTGATTTTTTATTGATTTTTTACGTTTTTCTTAATGGTTTTGTATACATAATTCTATAAACCAAAACATGACCGGAGGTTAATTACAGAAAAATCGTTGTTTTGGCCTGTTATTTTTTAGCTGGTCATTTACTGTTCCAAACGCTCTATTTGTGACCGAAGAAATTAGTTCGTTCATAATTTGCACCTCAAAACCTAATTGTGACCGACTGATTTTGACTGTTGCAATAAAACTGTTGTGGAATTTTATTAGGGTTCTTCGTAATCAAAAGTAAACCAATTTCGTTGGCCTTACAAACTGTTGTCATCATTACATTATTTGTTATTATAGTTTTTCTTTAATAAATAAATAAAATAAATTACATTTTCCTAACGGCGGAGGGGGAGGTATGTTTTTTTGCGGAGCTGTGTAGAACAGCTTTGGGTGACCTAGGGAAAATTTCGAATTTTTGTGAATTGCTCTCCCGGATTTGATGAATTCTTTTATAGGGGATGTATATATAGAGGGGGAAAAGTGATTTTGAACACAGTAAATATTTTTTTTTTAATTTTGTGTCCTTTTCTTGATGAAAAATAAATAAATGTATTGTGACTATGTAGTATATAAAGTTGATGGAACACGTTCAAAATTGAAAATTTATAAATTCAACTTCAGAATTTAGTAAACGTTGTACATTCAGACTATACGCAAGGAAAGTATGTCTGAACGTGTAACCTTTACTGAATTTATGAAGTTGATTTTAATAATTATCAATTTAGAAAGTGTATACAACTTTGGGCACATAGTCATATACATTTATTTATTGATTGATTATCGATCTCCTAAGTAGACTTGATTCGATTAAGAATTATGTAGGCAGTACCTATGTCATTTGTTTCAGATGTCGGCTAGCGAGAGCACTGCGTCAGCGAATAATAGGAAAAATTATACTCAAGCACAGTTAGAGCGCGCGGTAAAACTTGTTAAACAAAAACAAATATCCTTAAACAAGGCTTGTATAATATATCGGATACCCAAAGGAACATTATACAATAAAGTAAATGGCAAAGTACCAGTAGTTGCCAAAAAGGGACCAAAAACCTTTTTAACCAATGACGAGGAGCAAAAACTAGAACAATGGATCTTACATAAATCTAGTCTAGGGTATCCATTGCATCCGAATGATGTAAAAACTATGGTACAGTCATTTTTGGTCACTACTGCACCAGAAAAAATAGTTCCAGTTGGTTTTCCTGGAGATAAATGGATGAAATTGTTCCTTAAAAGGCATCCACAAATAACTAAACGGACAGCAGAAGTCATTTCAAGAGCACGAGCTGCAGTGACTGAAGAGTCTCTCAAAAATTGGTTTGATGAAGTCCATGAGCATCTTGAGTCCGAAAATCAACTAGAAATCTTAAACGATCCTACAAGAGTGTTCAATCTTGATGAAACAGGTGTGCAACTTTGCCCAAAAACTGGAAAAATTCTAGCTTTGAAGAATTACCGTAACACTTTTGAGGTTGCTTCTGGAAAAGAAAAAGAGTCTGTCACTGTACTGTGCAACTTCTCAGCAGATGGAACTACTACTCCACCTTTCATAGTTTTTCCGGGAAAAAGGTTTTCAAAGGACCTTACTAACCAAGTTCCAGAACACTGGGCTATTGGGCGAAGTGATTCAGGCTGGATGGTGGCAGCTACTTTCGAAGAATATATGAAAAATGTATTCCACCCATGGCTAGTCGAAAACAAAATTAAATTACCGGTAATCGTTTTTATGGATGGTCATAAATCACACGTTGGCTTGTCACTGCACGAGTTTTGCGCAGAAACTAAAATAATTCTGTATTGCCTACACCCAAATGCTACACACTTGATACAACCATGCGATGTATCAATCTTCAAAGCAGTGAAAGTACAATGGCGAGAAGATGTTCGTAAGTATAAGCATGAAACCCAAAAGAGCTTGACAAAAGCCGCGTTCCCAGCTCTTTTCGCAAAATCGTTTGAGAAATCGGTTAATCCGACTATCATCAAGAATGGTTTTCGCAAATGTGGACTCTTTCCGTTTGACAAAAACGCAGTTGATTACACAAAATGCATGTCGAATAGGTTGAAAGAAATCCGGAACCAGAAGATAACCCATGTTGTCAATATTGATGATTATTTCTCCACCATAAAAGTACTGGAAAACGAAATTGGACCAGAGTTGATAGAAAATTTTGCTGAAGCTAGGAAAAAAAAACAAAACCATGAACATGGCTTGTTTAAGCTCTGGAATAAGTGCAAAGAAGAAGTTGAATACCACAGTAATCAAAATTCTCGTTCACTTTTGAGCGAACAAGCCTTAATATTAGAGGTCGAAGGCGATGCAGTTGAGAGAAGCATTGACAATACACAACCTCCACAACATGTTACAGAAGAAGCTTTGATCGAGGATCTAAATATTGATAGATACACACAGACATGATAGATACATTCGTGATTGACGGAGTTGTGCACAGTTTGATGGATAACATGAGTATGCTGGGATCACCACCAGTTATTTCAACCCCCATTGACTTCAATGAAAGCACTTTTCCAAGTCCAGAAAAGCAGAAAGACCAAACCCAAGCTCGTGTCGCAGTGCAGATTGAAAAAACTGCATCTCAAGTAGCGAAAAAAAGCATCCTTGAAAAAACTTCGAAAAGAAATGATCCCTTGATCAACAACAATTCACTTACTAAGACTGGAGATGTATATTCACTGGCAATACCATTGCCATGGTACCCTGAATCTGTTAGTGTAAATGAAAATACACCAATTACTTCTGATGTACACTCCTTATATTTGAATTCTCTGCCAAGTACATCATCATCAGAAACATTAAGTCAGCCTGAATCAATAAATCCCACAGCCAGAAATCTTTTATCACCTAAGAAGAAGACTAAGACCAAAATTGATGATTTTCTTACTATGCCAAAGTTTGGCATTAAAGCTTCAACAATAAAGACAAACAAGCGGCAATCGCCTATGCCATTAGCAATAACATCGAAACGTTATAAAGAATTTATGGACAAAAAAGAGCGTGAAAAGAAGGAACAAGAAGAAGCTAAAGAAACACGAAAAAAAGAAAGAGAAGCGAAGAAGAATATCAAGTTAGAACAAAGTAAGAGTAAACTACAAAAGAAAACTAAAACATGTAATATAAACGATGTTCAGATAAAAACAAAGACACATACAAAGACTAAATCAGAGCAAATTGAAGGTGAAATACATCAGAAGGATTTGAATTTTGGTGACGTTACTGTAGGCGAGTATGTGTATGTCACATTTGAAACCAATAAGCGACCGAGGCATTATGTGGGTGTGATTACGGAGATCAACAATAAAGACAACAAAATAAAAGTTAATTATCTGCGCAAAAAGTCAAGCAAATTTGATAACAAATTGTATTTCGTGGAACCAGATGTAAAAGATGTCAGTGAGATTGGGATAAAAGACATTAAATATATATTACCAAAACCTCAAATTGCCAGAAGAGGAATGTTGAACTTTGATTGCCAGGACAATGAAAAAATTGCATTAGATTTGCTGTTTGTGGAATAGGATGCAAAATATACGAACCTACCTACTTTAACTCTATTTTGTATAGTTAAACAGGTTGAGTTTTTTTAAGGGCCACTGAGTGGAAGTCAGAAGCCGTAACAGTTATCAAAAAGTCATCCACTTCTAACATTAATTTTTGATAAGTAACTTTTCGGTACGTAACGGTTTCAGACTTAAAAAACTCAGCCAGTATAGACTTATTAAGTTATTACACAATTGTTACAATGTAGATAAAAAGTATATTTATGACTTACCTAATGGTATAAAGGTTAAAACTTACGTTTCTTAGATATTTTTTGATGTTTTTTAAATTAAAATATGTACCTATCATGGGGTTTAAATGTTTTCGTGGACTGATTGTTATTTTGTTATTTTTTTAGACTGGTTGTTATTTTTTCATCAAGCCTTTAAAATTAAGATAAGTAAGTATTATGTGCAGACTGATTGTTATTTGTTAAGACTGATTATTATATGTGTAGACTGATTGTTAATTGTTTATCAAGCAATTAAAATTATGATAAGTAGGTACCTTAGCATATGCAGACAAAATTATGTATACGGAACCCCACTTCTTTCAAATAAAGTCTCTTGTTGTGAAGAATTTCGCCTTTTATTTTGTCGGTCATAAATAGGTCCGATTTCGGTCAGAATTAGTTCCAAACCGGTCACAGTTAGGGCCAAAGTCATTTTTTTGATATTTTTCCAATTTTAACTTATTTACAAATAGTTCAGAGTAAAAACAGTTTATCTAGTTGATGCACAAAATATCTACCTACGTATACAACCAAAAACATAGAATATTCCTTGAATAGGAGTTGAGATAAAAAATAAAACAACTTGAATTCCGCTTAATCAGTCATCTATTGGTCCAACCACCCTACTGACTAATGAATGTAGGTGGGCACTTCTTAAAATCTTTTCGTGTAGCAGCTATGAGCTCTCCCAATACTCTCCACGTGTCGCTCCCCTCATCTACCAGATTGTTTATAGTTATAATTGAGTGCCGCCACCTATTCACCGGCAAAATGTTCTCTATTTCGTAAGTTTTGTGTATTTTAACCTCTATATAATGAGAACCGCTTTTAGTTTCATTACTCTGGCGTGAATAACCGTTCGCCAGCCTTCTCGTGAAATAAGAATACACAGGAGCCGCCTTTTTACCTTTCTTAACTGATTCAGGTGTCACCTGCTCCTCCTCACTGTCCGACCCGAACAAGTCGTGAGCAGTGGGCTTGTTTATAGTGACCGGGCTGATTTTCAGCTCTTTGCCCTTCTTCGACGGCCCCGGTCCTGAACCGGGGCCGTCGAACCGCAGCTGATGATCGCTTCTTCGGCTTATCGGCTTTTTTAATTTATACGTCAGCAGCCACTAGCAGATACATCTTCTGACGGGAACAGGGCGTCCGCAGTAATGTGGCACGGTTGCTTGTACCTGTCACAAAATAATTGATTTGTATAGGTACCTGGGCATACATATTTAAAACTAGTGGAATAGTGAAATATGTATTGAAAGATTTGATTCAACTTTATTCTATGAGTATATGAATTGAATAATGATTGAATTATATATCAATTGAATGATTGATTACCATTGAATTATATAAATTGACGAATTGTCTGAATCTAGCGAATGAATGTGTGAATTAAAATTGAATTGAATCGTGGTTCGAACGATTACATTAAATGTTAGGGCAGGTCAGTAGGTAGGTACTTACATTTTTATTTGATTATCAGCTCGCTCGGTAATGACTTGATGAAGAGGCGTTGCGTATCGCCCAGGAAAGTGGTATGTGTTTTGATCAAGAAATAGGGAGCGTTTATAGTATCCTATTCAATGGGCAAGCCCATATTATAGCCGATAATAATAATAAATATTGCTTGACATTTCACACAGCGCTATCTAGCCCCAAACTAAGCAGAGCTTGTACTATGGGAACCAGATAACTAATAGAATACTCATATACATTTTTTTTGTACATACATACTTACAACATATATTGAAACAACCAGACCCGGAACAAATATCTGTACATCATGCAAAGTATGCAAACATTAATTCCGCGGCGGGAATCGAACCCGCTACTTCCTGCGTCTCAGCCGGTATTCGCCCACTGCACCACGGAGGTCATCAAGTATATTACCAAACACCCTGTAACCCTCCTGTTTGTAAACAATTTTAAATGATTTTGTTCTAATTCAAGTTTTGATTGATACGGTAATTGACATTGACAATCCACTTTCTTTTGGACATAGACAGAACATATAAGTGCATGCTTCTTGACGGAGCAGCGCCATCTGTTAGCAGTTTTAAAAGCATGGCCGTGAAAACCCCTCATTTCATTCAATATTACAAAATCTCGATTTGCAGGAATCACAGTCGAGTGAGCCTAGTAATTTAGGATATTTCACACAGCGCTATCTAGCCCCAAACTAAGCAGAGCGTGTGGGGGAACCAGATAACTGATAGAATACTTATATAAATTTTTTTTGTAAATACATACTTAATAAACTTACTTAAAACAAAAAAATATTATTTGTAATCTTTGACTATCTAAATAGTGCAACGAAATACATAACCACATAACTTGACCTACAGTTTCATTCAAATTATAGGTTACGGGACTTCATGTAGTAAGGTTAACTTTTTTGAGGTACGAATTGCAGTTATTTTGGATTTTTGACTTTTGCCTATATTTGTGTCACTTAAACTACACGCATACTAAATTGCAGCACTGTGGGGTCACTGGTGTACCCTGTGTATTTTGTCAAAGTTTAATAAGTAGTTTATTATGGCTAATAACTCAAAACCTATAAAGAGTTTATGAAAAATGAAAACGGAGTCTAAATGTACTAATAAATACCTTTCATTTGACGTTCTATTTGACCTATTGGCCTCATTTTTTTTTAACCCCCTTGAACCCCAATATCTCAATAACCCCCCAACATTTTTAGCTCATTTAGTTACACCAAAATTGTGCCATCACTACCTACGTATCAAATTTCACGATGATCGGATCAACGCTTCGAAAGTTATCCTTGGGCAAACAAACATATATATATATATACATACATACAACGCCGATTTTGCGGCGTTGCTCGCTTCGCTCTATCAATTATTTGTATGGACGTAATATAATAAAAGTTTTGCTACATTTCGAGATTGTAGCTGATGGGTATACAAAAATAGCTAGATCTAGCTACAAAGCAGCTAAGTTGGCAATAGTTGGTTGCTTGTTCCATGGACAATAATAATTATTACGTGCATGGCTTGCTCTGTCTTCTTGTCTGACTGACAGCGTTGCCAGAAGGTTACTTGCGTAACCTGTTAGGTTACTTTTACCTTCGTCAGGTCGCTTCCAGGTTACTCGACTCTGAAGGTTACATTTCGAGATCATGGATTTGTGATTATCAAGAATAAGGGCTTTTCATTCTCGATTTAAAAAAAAGTAGTTCCAACTAGCGTAATAGATGGCGCCGTCATATGTATGCACCCGAGACATGCTCTGCTAAAATTATATTTCTACGCTTGCCAAACTGTCAAAGTCGCAAAGACAACATCAAATATTTAGAAAACGAACATCGAAGATGCTCACTCACTTCTAGTCATCAGCATCATCATCAGCCGGAGACGTCCACTGCTGAACATAGGCCTCCCCCTTGGATCGCCACAACGAGCGGTTGGTAGCCGTTTGCGCCCAACGGCTCCCCGCGATTCTTACTAGATCGTCGGTCCGCCTTGTGGGGGGGGGGGGGGGGGGGGGGGGGGGGGGGGGGAGAGTCTAGTCATGAGTACTCTTTATTCCTCAAAGTGAATGTATTCACTTATTCCAACTCCGCCATACGATCTGATTCCTAAGGCATAGCCTTTGATTCTTTTACTCCGTACTGTACCATTCCGTCCATAGTCGACCGTTAATCGTTTCTAGTAAGGTAGGAGTATCGGGGTGTGTCTTGTCGCTCTTGGCGCGCACAATAGTTCAAACCTTGCTTTGGGTTGGTAGGTCATAGAGTTACTACAGGTAGGTGCTTAGTAGGGACCATAGGCGTAGCCAGGTTTTAGTATCGGGGGGGGGGGGGGGGGGGGGGGGGGGGGGGGGGGGTTAAGAACTAAAAGTACCTATTACTCGTGCGCGATAACTTGGGACCTGCTAGGAATGCGACTCCCCGACCGCTTCCCCGATGGCGCCCGTATTGTACCGTTCGCATCACTATTTTTTACTAGGGTTTTTAGTCTCGTACTGGCCTACGTCACGTAACGACGCGCTCTGGAATTCTTTTAGTTTTCGTTTGTGTTATTGTTTTGTTGTCTGGAAAAAAGAAGTCAACCATGTGGACAGGCTTCGACAAAATTATTGGGACCATGACCTCTTACAAGAGACGAATGAATCGCAATTAATTGTAAATTTATCGGATACCTCTTCGTCAAGTGATTATAGTGAGACTGAGGACGAAGAACCACCTCTAGAAGGCATAAATCCACTAAGTAGTGACGAAGATGAGATAATGTAAATAATAGATAAAATAAATGTATAAACTTAAACATTGTATTTCTATTTTATTCAAATAGTGTAAAAAAGATTAGATAAAAAGCAGCGTCCTCCCTGAGTAACATAATAAATTAGGTTAAAAAAAACAAAGATGAAGCCGCGGGCGACTGCTTATGTTCGCTTTTTTGCGGGCGGTACAAACACGCCAATATGACGTCACCGCGCTCAGGTCCCAACTTATCGCGCACGCGTAATACATAAAATAACCCTTAGGGCCATCGCAAACTGGGCGACTTGTCGCCGCGACACGACGCGGAGATGTCCCTTGCGTCGGCGACCAGTCGTTACGACCGACGGACGTCATGCAGGAAGCGATTATTAGTGTAGAGTATTCGAGAGAGACGGCCGTGATGTTCATCTTGTTACAGAGTACGCGACGAATTCATCGCCGTTATTGGGTCCATCCAATAGTAACCTCTCGCGCGACTGTCGTTGTATGTAAGACGCACTTAAATAAGAAAAATAATAGGTACTTACAGAAAAAAAAATCTTGAAGAAATTGGGCGAGTCCTTTTTCGAACAGTGGGACAGTATAAACTATAAGCTAAATAAAAAAATAACGTTCTGTTATATATCACAGAAACACAGAATATTACAAAATTAATCTTCTGTTTTCCACTACTTCATTCGCATCAATTTCTATCCCATAGTGTATGTTCATGAGACCCAAGCCGTTTAGTCTGTTTTCATTCGTTGTGTTCCGCAAGTAGTTTTTGGGTCTTCTTAGGCTTGAAAATGTCC
The DNA here is from genome assembly GCA_918857605.2 of Philereme vetulata. Lineage (NCBI taxonomy): Eukaryota > Metazoa > Arthropoda > Insecta > Lepidoptera > Geometridae > Philereme > Philereme vetulata. Next base: position 13,172,676 of record OU975431.1, on the reverse strand, counting down.
TTTCTGGGGTAGCAGTGGAAACAGGTATGGTAGCCAATATTTGCAACAATGTGTAAATATTTGGATATAGTTTTTGCTGATTGCCAGAGGTAAGTTTTAATTTTTGAGCGCTAACTAATGAAATTGGTCGGATATTTTTTTTCTGTTATAGAATTACATGATTGGAACCAAATATCGATATTATATCACACCCATAAGTATCCGACAGGGTTTTTGTTACATATTAGGTATAGATTATGCTAAGTAGGTAATCAAGACAATTTATTACCTACGATATTTAACTAAGTAATTACTTTGAGGCGTAGATGGCCTCTGTTTATTTATTCATCAAATAATAGAACAAGTCTTCAGGATAAAATCCCAATTCAAAGTTTTTATTTCCAATATTAGTATTACATAGTGTATACAAGTAACTTTTTAACATAAATATAACCTACTTCAGATAACAGAAAAAACAAACCACTGAACCGGGTTTCATAAAATTTCTATGGAAGTGCACTCTTTCAAATAAATAAATAATTTTTAATAAATCACAATTGACGGAGAAATCGGTAAACATACATAAAAAATATATGTACAGTTGAACATAGAACCTCCTCCTTTTTTTTAAATCGGTTAAAAATATAAGCTATTAACGTGACTAAGGCTAAACGAAGAATGGATCAAAACGAAGTGAACTTTGAAAGAGGAAAGCTTTGGATTTTGAATTTGGAATGTTAAGAAAGCTTTTAAATAATAACCCCTGTAATAGTTATCCCTGATTAAACAAAATGATTAAATAGCATCAAAAAGGATTAAATTTTGAATACTTTTAAATAATTTCGTTTAATCAAGGATAATAATTTCGTTTAACCTTGCTACAATTTTAATAAAATCCGTTAAATATATCTGAACAGATAACAAATTAGTTTTAAAAATAATCGGTTTAGAGAATGTTTATTGCCTTAAGAAATAAAAATCGTCTAATTATTCCTCTACACTGCACGTTTAGAAATAACTTAAAACTTATAACTATTTACTTACTTTAGTATTTATAAGACAAGTGTTTACTCCTGTGTTAACTTGAAGGCAAATCCTTTTAACGTATCTAGTGAAAATTCTAATATCTGCACTTTTCGAGGAGGGGGGGGGGGGGGGGGGGGTAAACCCCCAATACCCTTCCCTTGGCTACGCCCGTGGTAGGGACGTACCTACTCGGTATCGAGGATGACGCTACAGAAATAAAATTATCAATAAAATATAGCTTAAATAGACGGGTATCGGTACTAATTATAATTTATGTCACAAGAAATGTCAACTAAAAATAAGAAAAATAAAATAAAAATTACCATTAGGTACACATCAACATTCAAAACAGAGAGTGAACAGAACAAAACAATTTTTCTATGTTATATTATAGTTGGACTTGCCTTGTATAGCATTTCACTCTTATCTAAATATAAAGAGTAGTAGTTTCAAAAGTGTGTAAAAAAAAATTCAAACTGAAATTGGCTCAATCCTTAATACAAAAGACTTAAGAAGTTCAGACTGCTACCATAAACCACGGGATAAATTATGAAAAAGAAGACATACATAAATTCAAAGAAGTAACTGCATTAAGGACCACCAAATGTGGAATAATAGTCCATCCAGAACACTAATCATTAGGCTGCAATCCAGATGCTCTAGTCAGAGATGATGAGGTAGTGAAATTCCCATACAACCGTGAGAAACCAGATTATCACAGTAGAAAATGTGCCCTACTTATATTAGTGTGCATGAAGTGAATTATATAAATCTCATAATTATTATTTTCATTTACACAATTTGTGACTATTATATGATAAAAATTTACAGAGATGATGACTTCATTAAAGAAATGTTCACAATACTAAAATCATTTTATGAAAATAGGTATAAGTAAAGAAGTTGTTGTTGGATAGATAAGTAGATAGTTTGTATAGTTAGTTAGGTGATATAATAACTTATCTAAATAAAACAACTAACTATAATGTAATGTCAAGCAGTTTTATTTATTACTAGCTGACCAATCCGCACCTTAGCACGCGTATTTTTTCAATATAAACATTACCCTCCTTCGCGCAGTTGGATAACAAGTAACCTATGTCACCCGGGGATAGTGTAGCTTCCCAACAGTGAATTTTTTTTAATGGGCTCGTAGTTTCTGAGCCTATTCAATACAAACAAACAAATCTTTTCTCTATAAAATATTACTAGTAAGTATAGATATTTGATCTAAAATTAACATGTCACTCCTGTTTGTAACCAATTTTGTTTTAAATCAAATTTTGATTGACATTGACAGTTCACCTTCTTTTGGACACAAACAGAACACACAAGTGATACTATGATTTTTAAATCTTAGGATTTCTCACATGCTACTCGTTAAACGTTGCATCCCTAGTGCTTGGTGGTCCCTAGCGCAATCTGTTAGCAGTTCTAAAAACATGGCCGCGAAAAGCCCTCATTATTTCATCACGTAAAATGGAACGCACATTAACTCTTTTTTCATCATCCGTATCCGGATTATCTACAGCTAAGCTTGTAGTATAACTTCCTTAGTTTACAGCCTCTTCTTTAGTCTTTTTGTTCCTTAACTACTCCTCGGCGTCACCGATCGACTCGAATTCGTTCGTAAGTTTGTGATACCTTCGCATGCATCGGTTGGTTGGTTCTTTTTTAAATGTTTTATGTTGCTTAGTATATTTTTTTTATCTAGGCTATGCTGTCCCACTGCTGGGCAAAGGCCTCCTCCTCATCTCTCCACTTCTCTCGATCTTGTACTAAATCCCTATAAATTGTAATGTATTGCCCGTTAAATTGTAACATTTTGAACGAGTTGGAGCAATTTCAATCCCAAGTTTCTCTATCATCTAAATAATCCGATATTTTATAGTAGGCTTTTTTATAGAGATTTTGTTTAATTGCGTTTTTAAATTTGATAATTGTTAATTTTTATACATCACTTGGGAGTTTGTTATAAAAGCGAACACCTTACCCTTTAAACGATTTACTAACTTTATGGAGTCTACAAGTGGCAACAGCGAGTTTATCTTTATTTCTAGTATTAAAATTATGATTATCGCTATTTTTCTTAAACAAATTAATATTTTTGTAAACATACATCAGATTTATTGACAGATCATAGATGTATTGACAAGGGAATGACATAATATATATTTTCGTACCACTTGCTCAAAAAATGTGACATTCTATGCCACAAAAAGCGAACATAACAATAGTCATTTTTAAACTGTTAAAAACAGGGAAAGAAAATTGTACTGAATTTCATTCATCTCTAGAATGTGATTTAAATTTGGAATACTTACCGAAATTTATACTGAACTACATCTGTGTTTACACCATTGAGTTTGTATATAAAGCATTATACATCTTTTTGAAAAAGGAATACGCATTTATTATGCAGTTATGATTATTAAATAAAATTACGAAAACCGACGAGGCCGTAGGTATGAGCTTGATGCCTTTGCTTTTCCGACAAAAAAATATTAGTCTAGGAATTTGCCGCGTTTTTGTTTTCTTCAAATACATAAACGTTAAGTTTATTTTAATTTATTTTTATAAATAAGTTAATGTTCTAAAATACTCACATCAACTCAACAATAAATGTACCAAACAAAATCTATCAATAATTGGACCAATGTTTCGAATGTTAACTTTTACTTTTAATTGTCATTATTTTTAATAAATGCTTATCTCATATTATTATTCTGTTAATTTTTTCGCAAATGGTACGAAAAGTAGAGTATTTTCCTCGGTGATAAAACTGTCTTAAGGTTGTATTACATTATAACGGCACGGATCCAGCACGGCTCCAACCCAGCAATTTACTTGTCATTCAAATTAGAGCATTAAAACCAGTGTCGTATAATATATTTCGTAATGTCAATATAAAAAGCCGCCGGCGGGCAGGCAGCGCGCTTACAGCTACCATACGACTAGTCGCGGAGCCCGCGCGCTGTAAGCGAGGAAGCCGCACGCTGTAAGCGAGGAGACCGCGCGCTGTAAGCGAGGAGACCGCGTGCGTACAGTGCGCCGACTGCGAGCCGTGTCCTAGGCGTGTTCATTCACGAATACGTGTTCGCGGTGATAGTAAGCTACACACTTTGCGGATGGCTCGCTGCCAGCGAGCTGGCACCTCGCGGACGACGCGCTGCCAACGAGCTGGCACCTCGCGGACGGCGAACGGTAGCCGAAATTTGTAGCGGTGCTGTGGTGCAGCTGTGTCGTTGCCGTGCCGCATCCGTGCGGCTACAATGTAATACAACCATTAGTCTTGGGTGAACTTAAATCCCTCGCTACACTCAGGACTCGTCTTAAATCCCTCGCTTCGCTCGTGATTTAAGTTTTTAACACCCTCGCTACGCTCGGGAGTAAACCTCGAGTCCTTCGTTACGCTCGCGATTTAAATCGTCACCCGCGACAGAAGACACTGCTTTATCCCCTTGGTTAATAATCTACTATTCTTTAAACATATTGCGTAACGATTCTCTGGGGCCCACATTATAAAATGCACGAACAGCCCTCTTCTGCAGCACAAAAACGGTGTTTATATCTGCATCTAAAACAACTAAAATCGTAGTATGCATAACTACCTACTAACAATATCAAACAATCAATTTGACTTAGTTAGACAGACATGATGGACAAAAAATGGTGCAGACCACAGGTTACCTTACCTAGGTTACCTTTGGTTACGTTTCCTGACAAATTTTTGAAGTAATACTTATTTACGCACACTTGACTTGGGGAGTAGGTAAGCTGGTGAATGCGTTACGAAAAGTGCGAACAGAAGTTGAGAGGGAGATATAAGTTAGTGAAGATAGAAAGAGAGAGAGACGTTTCGTATATTTTCAAATGTTAATGTGCGAGTGCGAGTTGCGTCTGTCGAATGAACATAGAATGATAGACCTACAGACGTGTGGACAATTTTGTGATTGCACAATTTTTTAAATTAATATTTTGAAAAAGAAGTTTTACTTCGGTCGTGTGATCTAAAGCACACTCGTTTTTTTTTATTCGTCAGAAACGGTAACGGTAACAGCGTCGCGAGTTCAATGGTTTTTTCCTATCTTAAAAATACCCAACGCGTCTAAAAAAGTTTTCACTGCAAAAAAATTTGATGTTGCAAAATGATCATGATGGATGTCGCTTAAACATGAAAATTTACTAAAAAAAAGTTATCTTATGACCCTACAAAATTCATAAAAAAGATATGGATGTCGCTTAAGCATGAAAAGTTACTATACTAGAAAAAACATAGCTTGATCTCTGGGACAGCTGTCAGTAAAATCGCGCCTATGAAGTTCTGAATTTAACAGTACGGACAAACGTACCAGTCAATGTCATACTTTATGGGCATGCTGAGCTAATTATAGTGATGAGCGATGAATCATCGTGACCATAGACTATAAACTATCGATATTTTGTAAAATTTATTTCAAAATTAATTTATCATTTAATTTAAAAAAATAACATTATTGAATAGTTAAAAAAAAATAACATTATTTACAATAGTGAGTAAATAAAATCTAAATTCTAACCTACTCGTAACATTCCTTCCGACAACTTTGGGGTTCGAGAAGTTTGGCCGCGGCGTGTCTTCTTCCGCAAGATGGCGCCAACGCGCCGCCATCTTGTTTGACATGACCCATTCTCCAGGTGCTAACGCCTTGTATACGCCACGTGTTTTCCGTTCTCATCACTTTGTTTTTGTTACTATTGCTGTTAATTTGTTAAGTTTATTTATTATTGTTAGTTTCTATGTTGTTATTGTTTGTTTTTATTGTTTGTTTTCATTGTTTGTTGGCATAATGATAAGAGAACGAAGAAAACTGTTTTGAACAGTCAAAGTCGTGAGTTTGTGATTCGCTTGCGTGAATATTTTGAGCGAGAAAACCCAAATGGTGGACCGCTATTACCCATGGCAAAAGTTTGTGACAGAGTTGCAGATACTCTTGGCATTGGACGTACGACAGTAATTCGCATCAGTAAAGAAAAATATGGCGAATCTTCAACCGCAGTATTGACTGAAGATGAGGAAAAAAAGCTTTCAACGCCAAATAAAAAAAGAAGAAAGGCTGCTCCTGTCACAAAAATTGACGACTTTGACGCCGCTGCGATTCGCAACCATGTATATGGTAATTAAACACGGAGCGAATTACCTATATTAAAAAAACTGGCGGCGTCCCTAAAAGACGCAGACTTGTTTAAAGGAAGCTTGCCGTCACTATCGAATATTTTAAAAAATATTGGATTTTCCTACAAAAAAAGTGACAAAAGAAAAATTATAATGGAACGAACCGACATTGCTCTTGCTCGAGTGAATTTTCTCCGGAAAGTCAAAAAAATTACAAATTGGGACAAAGTTGTCTTTCTAGACGAGACATGGCTAAACGCCAATCATACCGTATCCAAAGCTTGGACCGACGATACGGCACAATCGACCACCAACCAAAGTACCCGAAGGCAAAGGTCAAAGATTAATAATAACTCATGCTGGGACGTCATCTGGATTTGTGCCTAATTGCCTATTGACATTCAAATCTACGAAGAACAATAAATACAATGAAGAAATGAATTTTGAAAAATTTAGAGTGGTTTTTAAAATTATTAGATAATTTGAAGGAGCCACATTATATAATTATGGATAACGCCCCATATCACTCGGTCCAAAAGCACAAACCACCAACTTTGGCAAACAGGAAGTTAGAAATAATTGCATGGCTTCAAGAAAAAGGAATAGAGGCCAATGAAACAATGCTTAAAAACGAATTATTGAGACTCGTTGGTCTGCACAAACCCAGCACACCTAAGTATGTCTTAGATGACATAGCCCAAGAAAAGGGTCATAACGTCATAAAACTGCCTCCATATCACTGCCAGTATAATCCGATCGAGCTTATTTGGGCCCAAGTAAAAGGTTTGTTTGCTCGAATTTCAGTTAGACAGATTCTTTATGTATTAACTCCTGTATAATTTATGATATTAAAATATGTTTTTCATTCAAGGTTACGCTGCTAGACATAACACAACACCGCCTTTCACGGCAAATAAAATGTTGCGGTTACTAAACACTGCGGTTGAAATTGTATCTGTAGAAGATTGGAAAAAGGTAGTTACCAAATGCAAAAAATTAATGGAAGAAGATTGGGAGCAGGACGTTCGATTTGATTATTTGCGAACAAAAGTTCATTATAAATTTACAAGATTGCTCTAGCGATTCTGAAAGTGATTCGGATATTGATTTGGGGTGTACTCCTTTGGAATAAATAAATGTATGTATTAAAATATTCGTTTCATTTTATTACCCAAATCATAATATAATCCAATATACATATAATTATGGCAGACAGCCTTCGTGGCGAAGCGGTAGTGAACACAACTGCTGCGCAGGAGATCGCGGGTTCGATCCTCGCTCAGTGCAAATATTTGTATGCATGAATATGGGTTTATGCACTGGTCTGGTCGTGCCTCGGAAAGCACGTTAAGCCGTCGGTCTCGGCTGCCATACGAATATCTAATGGCAGTCGTTACGGGTTGTTGGAGCCCTCAAAAGTCCAACAATTGGTCTTACTGCAAAGCTTCTATCGATAATTACTATCGATATTTTTTTCAGTATCATAACAACCCTAGGAATGTCAGTTTAACAAATGTCGCAGAGATCAAGCTATGTTTTTTCAAGTATAAGAAAGTTATCTTATGCTCCTCCACAATTAAAAAAATATTTTGGTTGTTGCAAAATGATCATGATGGATGTCGCATAAGCATGAAAAGTTACTAAGAAAGTTGTATTATGCCGCACCACAAACTAAAAAAATCTAATTATATACAGAGGTGTCGGTAACAGTATCACGAGTTCAATGATTTTTTTCCCATCTCAAAAAATGCTTAACGTGCCTAATGCAGTTTTCACTTCAAAAATAGTATTACTGTTAGAAACAGTAAATACTTTTAGTTGTGATGGGCAGAGGCTATGTACTAAAAATCCGGACAAATGATTTGTCTACGCCATGAAACTGTCACAAGGTCATTGTATAGATCAAAGAGAATATAATACCTACGGAGATAGATGGTATAGATTTGATATATTTTTGTGCAAACAATGGCACAAATTTGGAAAATACCTACATCTAAACTTGTAAAATAAATGTATTAATTTAAACATATTATAATGTATTACCTAAATTAAACTAGTTTTGTTATATTTTTTTTTGTTTGTTTTTCAAAGTATTTATGTAGTGTTCGTAGCTATTTATTCTGCATTTCGTGTATTTTATGTATTGTTAATTTATTGGGTAGGTATCCTCTCCTTTAATTTGTCTACATGTTATTTTTATTTTATTATATTTGTACTGTCTTTTCAAATGATCGTGTCGTCACCTAGGCCCTGTCAGAAAACCAGCGCTGCATCGTATCCACCGTGGTACGAAATAGCTTATAGCATATAGCTATAATATAGCATATAGCAGGGACCATTTTGTCCCCCCCGCAACACCATCATTGTCTGTCTGCGTGAAGCTTGACTTTTCCTTTGTTTTTATTGTGTGTGATGTCAGGTGGGTTCAAATAAATATATTTTCTTTCTTTCTTTTGTTATTATAATATAAGTGATAAATCGACGGAAGCTGACAACGGACCTTGAAAAAAAGAAATCGTCACAGGTCCTACGCTTCTCCGTAGGTATTATATTCTCTTTGCTACGCTGACGGCGGACTCAGTCCATCGACACTGTTTATTAAGCTGAATTATGAACGTACTTTGTACCAACAATTTAATATAAAAATAATCCTCTAAATTAAAACGAGTACCGATTCTTTTGAGTAGCAGGTGTCTTAACTTCTATTTGATTTAGACGCATTATGTCTTTTTTACTGTTGGTAGACCTGTTGAGTTATTATAATCTATGGTATATAAAACGAATTGGCTTTTAAAGTGTTGGTTTTACTTTTATGTTGCCAGGTTGGTACAAAGTACGTTCATAATTCCGTTCAGTGGCTTGTAGAGTCTGTCAAATGAAAGTAGACCCTGAAAAATCGCGGCAAATTCAAAAAATATCAGCGTGGCAACCCAAACATTAGGGAATAATAATGATGCCACACTCCGATTCTTATTTTCCCTAATTTGTTGAAAAAAACTCAAGAGTACCTACCTTAAACGACGACCTATTTGAAGAATATTAAGAGAGTGACTGAAACGCAAGAAGTCAGTCAGATTCATGGGAATTGGTCATCCGTGGTCCCTGCCTACATCTTCGGGAAAAGGCATTTTTTGCCTATTTTTCCGGTTCAGAATGACAAAACCTATAAAATAGTTCAATATTATTAATCTGCAGTTGATAAGAGTGGGTTACAATTCGTTATTATTATAGTTATTTATAGTACGTGCAATTATTATTTTACACCACCCTAAATTTACCCAGCTGTAGAACATAGCGTCCGTAGGTGGAAACACATTAGTATTGCCATGTAAAAAGTTACGAAAAAATGCGAGTGCCTACTTTCGTTTGACAGACTCTAAGATAATGCCGACTCTTTTAACGTTTTTATATCCTCTTTGGACGGACTCTGGGCGGACTGAAGAATCGCTAGCTGTTATTTGTAATAAAGCGTAATGATCACTGTAATAAGGTTCAATATCGCATGTATTCTTAGGCCGCCTTTACATCTGTAAGTTACTTTCGTAATATTTATGTAAGTTACTTATGGTTGCATTTACACCTAAAATAAACTTTCAGTAAATAATGCTCACGTAATTTTTGTGAGTTTAAACTTGCATAAATTATTACACGCCCATTAACATCAGTAAATGAATCAACCAGTAATAAAAATGCCTTCTCATAGACGCCACGTTCAAGCGACTGCTGCATATATAATTTTATCCAATATAAGGCAACAGAAAAATAATATTGAAAGAAAATGCTTGGTAAGACCTTGGTTAGGAAAAAGAATGGCACAAGGCGCGTTTGAAAATCTGTTGAAGGAGTTGAGAATAGAAGACCGACACCAACACCGACAAGAAAGGGCCATAAAATAACGCCAATTTGACACATAAATTTCGTCAGTAGGTACTGCTGCCGCTCTTTTTTTTTCTTTAATTTTGCCACTTCTTGGCTAAATTGTCCTTTCAAATTATGCAATTTTCTAGCGATTTCCTCTGGAGTGGTACACACGGCTACACATCAAGCTATACATTGTCAGTATAAGCTGACCTCGCATTGTGTAGGCTTTTCGTAGAATGAGAGGTCAGCTTATACTGGAAATGTATAGCTTGATGTGTAGCCGTGTGTACTAAACATTTCACTAAGTTCAACATGTAGTGAATTTTGTTTTACACAGTTTTTGTAGTCCCACAGTATGGGACGTGCTTCAAAAGCGGTAATTAAAGTGTCTACCTCGTTTGGTGTCCAGTTTTCATTTTGTTTTTATTATTGGCCATTATTTTGTTGTAAGTTCTCAACTTAACAATTTAATTCGATAAGCTGGGAGTCGTTTCCGTAAACAAACTCGAACACGTTTATACTTGTAATTTTCCAATTTACGAAAATAGTAAAAAATTACAGTAAGTCACTTACAATGAGTGTTTACACTTGAAAATTTATCATAAGTGGCTTACGTAAGTGACTTACGTGAGTAAAACTTACAGATGTAAAGGCGGCCTTAGACCATATTTATGCACAAAACTAAAAGACCTAAGTCTCAAATGAAATTTTTATCTCTAAAGGATTATTAATCAATCTATCAAAATTTATGTCGCATGTTGCTAAAAAACTATATTTTCTTGCTTTGAGTATTTCTTTTCGCCAAAAAATTCGAAGTTTCAGAGAAAAATTCAAAAAACTTTCATGAAAGCATCAATTTTGAAAACGAAAAATTATGGTACAAAAGTATTGCTTTATCTCTTTTCGCAAATCGAAATAAAAAAACTCTGAAAAATAACATAATGCAGGTTTATATTGATAAAACATACACTAGCTAGACTTCAGAAAGTTCCTACAAGTCATACAATTTTGGGAGCCTCATCTTATTTCTCTGTGCTAGTACCCCTATGGAGCGAGTAATCGAGCGAGGAGGGATGTGTTTGGTCACGGCAACATCGCGGCAATGCGAGTAGCAGGGGCATAGTGTAATCAAGGGGTAAAATGGAGGTAGGCGGGCCACTTGGTACGCAAACAAGACGACAGGTGGACCCGAACAGCAACCCTATGAAAGAGCCCAATTGGCACGAGAAGAAAAGGGTGACCACAAGAAAGATGACAGGACGAGATAGCAGGCAAGAGATGGGTGAAGGGATACTTTTGGAGGTGGCTAATACTCGTCCGAGGGTTTTATAAAAAAAAGTGGCACTCCGGGAGTGCCGACAAAAGTGAAAACTTGAAAAGCAGACTACGCTACACATACTCATATACAGAAGTGTCAGTAAATGTCAGTGACAGGTGTCGGTAACAGTGTCGCGAGTTCAATGGTTTTTTCCCCCATCTCAAAAAATGCTCAACGCGCCTAAATCAGTTTTTACTATGCCCAACACGCCTAAAGAAGTTTTCACTTCAAAAAACTATGTACCTATCTATCTATTAAGAATCATTATAGGCTTTTTTATTTATTTTATTATGTAAGTATAGTATTTTGGAGAAAATTATAGTACATTAAAATATGAAAGAAGCGAGGAAATAAAAAAAACTGTATAGTTGATAAAGCCACCGACAGAAACTGATGGGTTTAAAATGCTTGATATTTAAACCACGACCCGCGTTCCCGCCAAATCCTACGACTCACAGTTCCCGCGCGCAGCCGATGGACGCAAGGCGGCGCTAGCCAATAACAGGGCAGTCTGTCACCTGACAACAAAAAGAGCGCGAGTAGTATATCGAACATTTTATGCAAAATATTCAAATTCCTCATTTCCAAGCAGTAAAACCTTCGTGATTGAGCCTAGAGTGTCTGTGCAACCCTCAAAGTGTGTCCCGGGACCTGGCTAGTTGGCGAAATAAAACGGTGAGTGATCAGATGACTTGCTTTGAGTGCTGTTTGATGCACAATAAGTGTGATCACGGTGAGGCTGCCTGTGGTCTGTGTGAATTTTCTGAAAATGGCACTGAAAATGACAATGAATTTGATTATTTCATGCTGCGCCGCCGAATAAGATTAACTTCAGAGGCTATGATTCACTAAACAAACTGTACATATGTTTTACCTGTTTCAATGCAAATGGAAGCTTCATGAGCTGAACTGTTATTGAACTGTGAACTTACTGATTATTGTAGCAGAAATTAATAAACAATAACAAATTTCTGTTTGTTGTAATGGCAGCTATTTCAATAGACAACAAATCGGTCTATGTTAAAAAATTACAAAACGTCTCCGGATCCGGCGAATGGATTGAATGGAAAAATATCGCACAGGTCACAGATTAGGACATTTAGCGTTTACCTGTCATCCGAACTATTGCATCGGTCTTTCATTCATTTCTTACAGTCGTCGATCTTGTAGGGGACATTACCAGGCATGGACGGAATGCAACTGGAGCATATCGGCGCTACGCACGCCCGCCCTTCATCCCGCTAGCCCCCCCAGGTACCATATTTTATACTTCTGCGCAATAACGGTCAGCGCTAAAGTTTCGTGCCGGGACTTATATATGCATGTATATTATTCCTTATTGTCAAGTGAGCCTTTGTGTTCACATTATTGTTAGTTGTATTGTCACTATACGTGAAAATCTGTAATTAGCTTTCTGCAATTATTACTGTAATCTATTTAAGATAAAATAGCTGTTGATTTTCCAATAAATTAAATAAAAACAAGGGAGCAGTCACGCGGCGCCGCGGCGTCTCATCGCGCGTCATGAGTGTTGGTGTGAATACTTTCAAGTTTAATAATATTTAGGTACCAAAGTTCTCAAACTTATAGATTTATCCGAAAGTTATTCATTTCCTTTTATAAAAATTTTGTTTATTTGTTAAAAGATTGACCGGGATCGGGGCATAGGCTACTTTTTAACCAACTGCGCAGAAGGAGGGTTACGTTTTTATTGCGAAACCACGCGTGCGATGCCACGAGCGGGTCGGCTAGTACCACTGGTGCGGAGCGGATAGTTTTGAAACAGGACAATCTCTAGTTGTTGGGTACGGTAGGTAGGTAAGGTAGAGAAATGAAAGAGCGTATGTATGTATGTTATGTATAGTATTCAGGAGTAGAGGCGGAGCGTGGCGTCGGCGCCGGCGGCGAGCAGCCACGGCTGCGTGGGGTGGAACACCAGCTGCAGCACGCACAGCGCGTCGCGCGGCGGCGGGCCCGCCAGCTGCTTCAGCGGCACCAGCAGCGGGTTCTGCAGCAGGTCGCTGAAACAAACGAACGCCCAGTCAGCACCTGCTGCTGCCGCTGCACGCTACTGCCGTAGCACTACATACGCACTTGTACACCATGCCGTGCGAGACCACAATGCTGCGGTCGTCGCCGGCGGACGCGAACAGCGGGTAGCGGCGGTGGAAGGCGACGGAGCGCACCGCGCCGCCGTGCAGCCGCAGCGTCTGGTACGGCTTCGCGGACAGCTCCAGATCAAACCTGGAACATTGCTCCCATGTATCATTTACATCTAGGAACACTAGTTAGTTAGCTAGGAGCTACGACGTCGCACAACAGACTCACCAGACACACTTCCTGTCGTATGATCCGACGAGCAGGTTGTCCCCGGCGGGATGCGCCGCCATGCAGGAGATGCACTGCGCGCCCGCCAGCAGCTTGCGCACCAGCTCCTGCTTCACCAGGTCGTACATGCGCACCGCGCGCTGCGTCGCTACGAACAGGATGGGCTTGGTGGGGTGGAAGAGCGCGCACTGCACAAGGCCCTTGGCGCGGGAGAAGGGCAGCTGCGAACGGCGGCGCGATAGCTGGTGCACCACCACGGAGCGCGAGGCGGCGTCGCGCAGCGTCACGGCCAGGTAGTCGCCGCGCGCGTGCCAGCACACGTGCACCACCGGCTTGAAGTGCGTGATGGCGAGCCGCACGCCGCGCGCCCACTCCTCCGGCGTGACGCACTCCCACGACACGCAGCTAGACGTGCGTTCGTCCATGGTGACGTCGTGCTTCGGCGGCGGCTCCTCCAGCAACTCGTCGGTGCGCGCGGCGACCTTGTGACAGCCGATGTCGGCGCCCGGGTTCACCAGCAGCAGCCGGCGCCCACACGCCGCCGCCACCAGGCTCAGCCCCGCCACCGGGATCCACGCCACGTGCGCCACGCCCTGCGCTCCCTCCGCGCCCCCAGCACCCAGCGCGATGGTGCGCAGGCACCGCCCGGACCCCGTCTCCCACACTGCAACAATGTTGCACAACCGTGCCGATGTGAGCTGCTATTTGATAAGCATGTTGACTCAGGTATCAGTTGTAAAGCTTTTCGAGCATGCGGGGCGGAGCGATACTCTCTTCAGACGATGCGAAATACAATTGTTTCACGGAATGTTAGCTAGTACAAGTACTAGTTGTGTTGCAATACGTGAAAACCCTATAATTGCCTTTCTGTTTTGTACGAATTAATAGTTAAGGTAAGTGATAGGTGTTGCTGCTGGCTATCTATAAAATAAATAATAATATAGAGATGGAGAGCGTTAAGATCACCTTTGAGGGTACCGTCGTCGCTGCCGGAGACCACGTACTGGCCGCTGGGGTCGAAGTCGACGCTGCGCGCGGGCGCCCCGTGGCCGCGGAACACGAGCGCCTCGCCCGTGGGGAAGGGCTGCAGGTCGCGCGGCGAGGGCAGGCGTGGCACCAGCGCATCCGCGCTAATCGTCAACTGGAGGAACATTACGAGGACCATCAGTACACTTTCCAACACGAATACATCTTCGTTTTACCACAATCTCGCCTGATGGTAAGCGATATACGCGCTACTGCTCTAAGACGGAGCACGAACATCTAGAAGACACCTATTCACTCTTACCTTCATGACGCCCGGATTGTACTCTTCAGGAAAACAGACGACGACAAAGTGTTCCATACCTTAGCAGCACGCATTAAAAACGTATAACCAAAACGTGAATGCGAACGGACCACCCGTTCAACTAGGTACGGATAGTACTGAGCCGTGCGTGTGCTTGCCCCGCGATCAGATCACGAAGTTCCTGGGCACATTCCCCAAAATATATCCTGTAAAAAATCAAAAAGCATAGGCACGCAACTTTACGGCGGTGTTCGAGGCTGTGGATCTTGGAGTCTTCAAGTCCAGAGTGAATGGGTTCTTTCTAGGCAAGCGTGCTCCATCTTCGACCACACCTTCACTTACCATCAGGTGAGGTAGTAGTGGTTAAGCGCATGGCTATCATCAATAAAAAAAATCATGGATGTTGCGGTGCGGATGCAGATTTTTTGTCATCTTGTATAATTTGGAGTATGGCAGGTCGCTAGAGAGCAGGGTGTTAATGAAACCACCGCACTGAAATCATAACAACAACCTTGCCCGAAACGCTTCGATAGCGCGATTCAGGAATCTGCACTTTTTAGCAGCGACATCTAGTTCTGATTTTTGAACTACATACTATAATAATTGACTTTGACCTTCTGAACCATCTATTTTATGTCTATGCTAATTTATGTATTGTATGTGTATGCTTTTTGAAGGCTCTGCAATGAATGAATGAATGAAAATTCCTTACAAGCTAGACATAACAGATACAAAAATAACAAGAAAACAAATATGTGTAAGCATAATAGGCGGTCTTATCGCTTAACAAAGCTATCTCTTCCAGACAATCTTTGGATGGAGAGGATCAATGCTTAATGGAAGATTGGCCGAGGTGTAAAAAGAATAAAATTAATGCAATGTTCATACGATAAGCGCAAGTAAACACGTTATGATTGATTTACGAAATTCAAATAATAAACAAAACAAACGCGTCGGATCTAGTCACCGAAATATTGGCCGAAAATTGGTGAATCATCACGTGCCCACGGCGCACGCCACTCGCAAGCCCCACCCAATTTATTTGTTATCGCGACCTGCGCTACATCTGCATCCGCATGAACATCCGCATCAACTATTGCGGATGCAGATTACTCGCTTACAAGCCTGAAGGCCGTACGTTCGATCGGGTCTAAGGTAGCGAGCTGGTTTTGGCCTAACCATCCCAAAGGTGGCGGCAAATCTCCATACCAGATTGAACTTGTGCTTTGTAAAGACTTATGAAGCTGTCCTGGTGTGACGTATCTCCTGACCTTGTTGAGGATGCCCAGGTTCATGGCAGCTGTTTTTAGCCTTAGACTCGATGTACGCGCTAAAGTTGAGAGTAGGCGTGAGCGAAACCCCTAGGAGCTCAAGGTGACCACTAGGTGATAGCTACCACTTACCAGTACATCTCTGAAAACGGTCACAAGAACAACAAGACTCTTTTTCACTAAGAGGCAGGAATTTCAATTTGGCAGGCTCAAGGATTGGATCTCTCCACAACTGTACTGTCGTCTGCGTTCCCATTGATGCCGGGCATGAGCAGATCGTTGATATGCAGCAGAAACAGCGTGGCAGAGAGTACTGACCCCTGAGGTACCCCGGCGTTCATAGCCAATTGATCAGACGAGCGGCCATCAATGACTACCCGAATGGATCGTTCCCTCAACGAAGAAAGTTATAAAAATTACTTATAAATAAACGTTATAAATGCGCAAGAAGTGCTCGCGGATGAAGCGGCTGTCGGGGGGCACGCTGCGCAAGAGGTACGTACCCACATATTGATGGCTCTCGGCGCCAGGTAGAGTTCGAGGCAGCGCAGGAAGCGCTCGCGGATGAAGCGGCTGTCGGGGGGCACGCTGCGCAAGAGGTACGTACCCACATCTTGATGGCTCTCGGCGCCAGGTAGAGGTCAAGGCAGCGCAGGAAGCGCTCGCGGATGAAGCGGCTGTCGGGGGGCACGCTGCGCAAGAGGTACGTACCCACATATTGATGGCTCTCGGCGCCAGGTAGAGGTCGAGGCAGCGCAGGAAGCGCTCGCGGATGAAGCGGCTGTCGGGGGGCACGCTGCGCAAGAGGTACGTACCCACATATTGATGGCTCTCGGCGCCAGGTAGAGGTCGAGGCAGCGCAGGAAGCGCTCGCGGATGAAGCGGCTGTCAGGGGGCACGCTGCGCAAGAGGTACGTACCCACAGCTTGATAGCTCTCGGCGCCAGGTAAAGGTCGAGGCAGCGCAGGAAGCGCTCGCGGATGAAGCGGCTGTAGGGGGCACGCTGCGCAGGAGGTACGTACCCGCATCTTGATGGCTCTCGGCGCCAGGTAGAGGTCGAGGCAGCGCAGGAACCGCTCGCGGATGAAGCGGCTGTAGGCGGGCACGCTGCGCAGCGACGAGTGCTGCTGCGGCAGGAACGTGTACTTGCGCTTCCACGGAGTCTCCTCCAGCTTTTTCCACTCTTTCATCTGACAAATAAGTTATTAGTTACTATTCTATTGTAAACATACACCAAAATAATAGAATGACAGCGGCGATGCAACAGCCAGCACCTCCTTCCCGTCCAGCAGGTACTCCGGCGGCGGGTTGTAGCTCTCCGCGTGCGAGGGCAGCGCGCGTCGCGGCGCGGGGATGTGTCTATGCACGCCGCGCAGGCGCTCTTCGTCCTCCGACCCCGTCGAACCCCACAGGTTGTAGAAATGCTTCTCCTGGACACGGACAACATACATAACAATGTGAGATATAACATACGCGGAGCGAGTGACGACTGTTGCAGTGAAACGGCAATATATGTGATAGGAGATAATTTTCTTTTCATCTCATCATTCGAAACAAGGCGAAGGGTTCCTCGATAAGTGCGCGCAAAATGCGTCATTCCGGCGCACTTAATAATAGTGACGAGATGACTTTTTAATTTGGAACACAATTTAATTAAAAAGTTTGAACACAATTCGCTTCGATAAGTGCTCGATAAGTGCCGGTAATAAAAGAAGCGCGCCTGCCGACACGGCATTGTTTAATCAAATTAAAAAAAATCGCGGGAACTTTTTATTCGTTTTTAGGGTTCCGTACCCAAAGGGTATAACGGGACCCTATAACTAAAACTCTGCTGTCTGTCTGTCCGTCTGTCACCAGGCTGTATCTCATGAACCGTGGTAGTTAGACAATAGAAATTTTCACAGATGATGTATTTCTGTTGCCGCTATAACAACAAATACTAAAATATTAAAAAATACTAAAATAATAGAATAAATATTTAAGGGGAGCTCCCATACTACAAACGTGATTTTTTGGTCGTTTTTGCTCAATATTGATAACGGCAACAGGTAGACCCTTGAAATAATCACAGAATATTTAGTTATATATTCACTTTAAAAATAAATAATTAAATTAAAATGAAACAAATATTTAAGGGGGGCTCCCAATACAACAAACGTGATTTTTTTTGCTCGTTTTTATAGATAATGGTACGGAACTCTTAGTGCGCGAGTCCGGCCATGGCCGGTTTTTATTTATTACTTTTATCAAAATATTACAGACAACTTTAATTTGATTCAGAAAGTGTAAAATTAATCGCAGAAACTGTCATAACAATTTACTGACAAACAACTCAAAATAATAATATCTAAAAGCCTATGAAAATTTAATTACATGGATAAATTAAAATGAAGCAGTCATTTTCAGAAACTGTATTCTAAACAGCGTGAAATGTCACTGTTGAAACGTCACTTATTTTAAAACTCACCATAGGACCGACCAACATACGAGTACTGGAAATGTTGGACACAACAAACGAAGCATTGAGATGTCTCAGTTAGTTGGGAAGTAGTATTTGAGTTGCGTACCTTCTTCTTCCTGCGTTCGTCCGCGAGCTGCTTCCTGGTCTTGATCCATCCCATCTTGAGCGCGTGCACGATACGCGCCACCTGCGCCTGCTCGGCGCGCGACGGTAGGAACGAGCGCTTGTGGTCCGGGAACGCGCGCAGCGGCGTCGCCAGCACGCTGCTGCTGAACCACTCCACCCACGGCTTGTACTCCTCGTGCTCGGGATCGGGCACGTGGCCCTCGCGGATGCGGTGGATGAGCTCCAGGTCCTGCTTGCTGAGGATCACGTCCTGGCCTGTGGAGGGGTCTCGCACGGTGCGCCAGAAGTCGGGGTCTTCGCACTTCCTGCAGAAGACATTCTTTACAATAAATAACCAACTCAAATACGAAATATATAATAATAACTTTCCCTCAAATGGGTTGAATTGCTGAAATAACCTCACTAGTTGTGCTTACTCATTCTAAAGCTACACCAATACCAAATTTCAGCATTGTGGGATCACTGGTGTACCCTGTGAATTTTGTCTAAGTTTTGTTTTTATTATGGCTAATCAACTCAAAAACTACAACGATTAAACTAGAAATAAATCAGGGTTGAAATGTACTAATGAAGACCTTTCATTTGGCCTTCTACTTGACCTAATAGTCTCATTTTCATTTCTATTTTACCCCTCTTGAACCCCAATATCTCAAAAAACATTTTTAACTGTAACACCAAAATTGTGTTACCACTACCTATCAGTGGCGAGGGGTTCATACAAGCCGATTCCTATCGAGTTACCTTCAGTCAGGGCTCCTGACTGTTCCGTCACCAATGAAAAGTAGAAACAAGAGAAAGTTTAAACAGCGGCTGCACTCCCTCTCACTCAAAGTGCACCTCTGCAACATCCGAGGTCTGCACTCAAATCTCGTCGCAATCCATCACCACCTTGAGACTGAGAAACCAGCTCTCTTGTTACTTTCTGAGATGCAGATAGGATGTCCGTCTGACACGGCGTACCTCTCGTATCCAGGGTTTACCCTGGAGCATAGATTTAAACCCCGTGCGGGTGTCTGTGTGTACGCCCGCGGTGATATCTGCTATCGGCGTCTCCGAAACCTTGAAGATCCCAGCTTTTCTGTTGTTTGGATTTTGGTGGACTCAGGCCTTGAAAAATTTTTATATGGCTGTATATACCGTTCGCATAGTGGAGACCAGGAGACGAACAAGCTCATGACTTACCTCAGTGAGGCGGCGGACGCCGGCCAACAAAAGTACCCATCTGCTCAATTGGTGCTGTTGGGGGACTTCAATGCTCACCACCAAGAGTGGGTCTTCCCATACCAAAGCACTGACCACGCAGGGAGAGAAGCGCGAAAACTAGCTTTATCGCTTAATCTCACCCAGCTGGTCCAAGGAGCAACGCGGGTTCCTGATGTTGACGGCCAAACAGCCAATTGCTTGGACCTTCTACTGACAACTGATCCAGACCTCCGTGTCGGTTTCATCACCTTTGGGTAGTTCCGACCATTGCCTGGTGAAATCTGTAGCTGTCTACTCCCCGCCCGATCTTAGCCCTAGAGGCAAGCGAAGAGTATGGCAGTACAAGTCAGCTGATTGGGATGAAATGCGTGCATTCTTCGCATCATATCCTTGGCAGCAAGTCTGCTTCTCCTCGGATGATCCTTCAGATTGCGCGGATGCCGTGACAGATGTGCTGCGTCAGGGGATGGAATATTTTATCCCATTCTCTGACGTAACAGTGTCAGGCAAAGCTCAACCTTGGTTTGGGGCCGAATGTAGACGCGCTGAAATGCAGAAACATGAGGCATACCTGGCATGGGTTGATGCACGAAACCGCAAAACGAAGGACCTAGCTAGGAAAAAGACAGCTTATAACAAAGCTGCCAAGTCATGCAAGAAGGCTTTACGGAAGGCTCGATTTAACCACATAGGCCGAATAGGGAACAAATTGGCGTCGTACCCATCGGGCAGTAAGGCGTTTTGGTCCCTGGCTAAAGCGGTTCAGTCGAACTTCTGTCGCCCCTCACTACCTCCACTGCTGAAACCTGATGGTACCCTGGCCCATACCGCTAAAGAGAAAGCGAATTTGTTCGCTAATCTTTTTGCGGAATCTTCTCGCCTAGATGCTGCAAGCGCAATACCTCCGAGTCTACCGGATGGTGGGGTATTTATGCCGGAAATCTGCATACATTAGACCGAGGTTCGAAAAACGATGCAGAATCTGGACGTGAACAAAGCCAGTGGCCCTGACGGTATTCCGGCAGTTGTTCTTAAATTCTGCGCGCCTGAGCTCGCTCCTGTACTTACACGCCTCTTTCGCCGCTCTGTGAAGTCTAGACAAGTGCCGAAATCCTGGAAGCTTGCAAACGTGCAGCCCGTGCCTAAAAAAGGTAGTCGTGCCGACCCCTCTAACCACAAGCCTATCTCGGTCACGTCCGTCATCTGTAAGATTATGGAACGTGTACTGAACAACAGGCTTCTGGCACACCTAGAAACGCATCACCTCCTCAGTGATCGACAATATGGCTTTCGCCGAAATCGGTCCACTGGGGACCTTCTAGCGTATGCCACGCACATATGGAGCGAGGCCGTTGAGAAACACTGGCTGTTTCTCTTGACATCTCAAAGGCCCTTGATAGGGTCTGGCATGATAGCCTTATTAGCAAGCTTCCATCATACGGTTGGCCCACTGGTCTGTGTGTCTGGATATCGGACTTCTTGAGGGACCGTTCGATACGAGCTGTCGTTGAAGGCTGCTCGTCCGATCAATTGGCGATTAACGCCGGGGTCCCACAAGGGTCAGTACTTTCCGCAACTCTTTTCTTGCTGCATGTCAACGATCTGCTAAAACCCGGTACCATTGGGTATGCAGATGATAGCACAGTTGTGGAAAGCTATACATCTAGTGCACGAGCCAGTGGAGCGCAGATTCAGTCACTCAGGGAGGCCATGGTTGAGCGCTTAAACTCGTCCTTGAAGGCAATCTCCGACTGGGGTGATGCCAATCTGGTCAAGTTCAATGCGAATAAGACCCAGGCGTGTCTGTTCTCCGCAAAACGAAGTCAATTTAATCTGACTCCTACTTTCCGAAATGTATCCGTGCCGATATCTGACCACCTCGAGCTTCTTGGTATCACATTAACTCCGACTCTCAATTTCGGCTCCTATATTGAGTCGAAAGCCCAGTTGGCTGCTAAAAAGCTTGGTATACTCGCAAAGGTGAGGCACTACTTCACACCGGGACAGTTGCTCAACTTGTACAAAGCACAAGTCCGATCGTGTTTGGAGTACTGTTCTCACCTCTGGGACGGATCAGCGAAGTACCAACTTGAAGCTCTGGAATCAATTGAGAAAAGAGCCAAGAAGCTCATAGGCAACGATGAGCTAGTTGATGCCAGGCTCCTCAGCCTGGAGCATCGACGAAAGGTTGTTAGCATCTCGGTTTTTTATAGAG
Source organism: Philereme vetulata (assembly GCA_918857605.2). Taxonomy (NCBI): domain Eukaryota; kingdom Metazoa; phylum Arthropoda; class Insecta; order Lepidoptera; family Geometridae; genus Philereme; species Philereme vetulata. The sequence goes on along the minus strand of OU975431.1, from coordinate 13,150,445 downwards.
TACATTTCGGGGAGTGTGCGGCGGAACTTTTCAACCTGATCCCACCATCTCCATTCTATCAACGGACAACCAGACGCTCTGCGGTGCGCCACCGCTATATGGTAGAAATACCTCCAATTCACACAAAGCGGTTCTCTTCGACCTTTATTATGCGCACCGCCAAAGAGTGGAACGCTTTGCCAGAGTCTGTGTTTCCAGATAGCTACAGCCTGGGTATCTTTAAGTCGCGAGTGAATAGGTTTCTTCTAGGCAAGCGTGTACCATCGTAGACTGCATCATCGCTTACGCGAGATCGTGGTCAAACGCAAGCCTATAATGTATAACAAAAAAAAAACCTTCAAAATTCTAGAAAATAATAACACCTTAAAAACTGACCTTAGCAATGTATTTTGAAGCCATTTTAAATATGAATGTAAGTAAAATTCTCTGTAAGTTAAATGTAAAGTAAATAAGCCGTCGTTTTTCGAGTTATACTACTAAATTTACAATTAATTAAAACATGCCCTAACTTTATGCGTTTAGTGTCCGGTACACTAAACGCATAAAGTTAGGGCATGTTTTTACTTAAAACTCTGCGGTAAAGCTAAATATCTCCGGCTTGTTGAAAACATTTCGTATCCATAACCAAAATGCATACAACGCATTTTGGGTTCTATCATTGTTTTCACAAAATTCAAGAAAACCGTCAATGTATAACGAACACTAGAATTCGTGCACTAAATTACGTCAACAGTATTTTATAGTAAGGTGGGGTGGGGGGCACAACTCGACTGGATTGCGAGTTATATATATGTACTTACGGCCAAATTACGCTGTCATTATTTATTCAAGCAGGATTATAATTTTGCTATATCTTTATGTGGCAGAGTATAAGATTGTTTACTTTTTGAAATTGAAAATGGCGCGTTAGATTCTCGGTGAGAAGAGCATGAATCATGAAATAACATTGAAAAGTGAATGCATGTGGTAAGTGCGACTTAAATATTTTTCGATCGGGTTACCTAATGATTATTTTTACCATTCGCCACTGCTACATAAATATCAAATTTCACGATGATCGGATCAAACGCTTTGAAAGTTATCCTCCGACAAACAAACATACGTACATACAACGCCGATTTGTCCAAGTTGAATTGGAGATCTCGCTTCACTCGATCAATGAATATAAATTTGTAATTTGGTTACGTAAATATAACTATTCGTTACTATTAAAAGGATGTGTTATTTATTTTTCTCATAGAGGGTGATGAAGGGTGCAGGGTGTGCCACTCGGTACCAAAACTATTTAACCACGAGCGACCAACTTTCAATCCCTCGTTATGCTTAGAATTCTACTTCAACTCTAGAATCGTTCGCTTCGCTTCGCTCTGGGTTCAAACAATCGCTTTCGCACTCAATACATTATTTACATGAACACATCCTGGTTTTACAAGAATATGATCGAGAAAGGGCAGATTATGTTATAAGCATAAGGAGTGTATACTAACTTGAGGAATTCATCAATCTGATCCCGCTGTGGTGGTTTGATGAGCTTGCGTCCGTCGAGGTCGTAGCCCACATGTGGGTACTCGTTGTACCACCACATGGGCACATTGCCCACCGTGTTGCGACGCTCCTCCTCATCAGATGTGTCGCCCGACTCATACTCATCTAACACGCACAAACAAAAACATCTTAAAGTGTGCACTCTATTCAGATATACATATTTATGGTTTAAAAGAAATTATTGTGCTAACAATAGTAGTGCTTTCTTACTCTTACAAAGTTCAACATTTTTTCATGACTTTATTTTATACACCGTGACCTTAAAACACTATTTTCCCAGCACAAACGTTGTCCAGACCATGGTCTGGTAGAATGTCTAAATTGACATCACTCCCTACACGGCGCGCGCCGGCAGCTACTAGGTATCTAACGTAGGGTCACGTAATATTTGCTGCATGTGCCATTGATTCCAACTTTTCTGGAGCATTCTAATTTCAAGCTGTAGAGTAGAATTTAATCAACATTTTTATGAATAAAGTTAGCAAGTATTTCAGGTGGATAATTAACTAGGTATTTACAGGATTAAATAACAGTTACAGTACAGATTCACAGACAAGCACGTTTTTGCATATTAACACATTGATAAGTTGTCGAAGAGACTTAGTTCTGCGGCATACGCAGTCAAAAAGATCTGTCTTTTTACAGAAGTAGAGACAGTTAGACTAGTTTACTTCAGCTACTTCCACAGCATTATGTCATACGGTATACTGCTGTGGGGGAGTGCTGCAGATATATGCAGAAGAGGGCTGTTCGTGCAATTTATAATATGGGTCCCAGAGAACCATTACGCAATAAGTTTAAAGAAATAAATATTATGACATTCTCTTGTCAATACATCTATGAAAATCTGATCTATGTTCACAAAAATATTAATTTGTTTAAGAAAAATAGCGATAATCATAATTTTAATACTAGAAATAAAGATAAACTCGCTGTTTCCACTTGTAGACTCCATAAAGTTAGTAAATCGTTAAAAGGGCAAGGTGTTCGCTTTTATAACTAACTCCCAAGTGATGCACAAAAATTTAAAATTAACAAATTTAAAAACGCAATTAAACAAAATCTTTATAAAAAAGCCTACTATAAAATATCGGATTATTTATTAGATGATAGAGAAGCTTGGGATTGAAATTGCTCCAACTCGTTCAAAATGTTACAATTGAGACGTAATTTATTTCCTATATTGTAATGTATTCTAAAAGGATCATTAAAAAAACAATCTGCCTTGTTTCTTGCCTTTCTTTCCTGGCTTGGTCGCGAAGGAACAGGCAGTAAAATTAACGTTTCAATGTGATCCTTGCGATTTTAATGAATAAAAGATTTTGACTTTGAACTTTTTTTTCGTAACGTGTCTGTACCGCGCCGCGCCGCCCTATATGACATACCACTCACTATTTTTCGTTTCTATTCGCTTCACTTTCGAAAATTAACTCATTTTGAAGCGTGTTCGTGAAAAGTATCACCACCACTTATTGTTACCGCTGATTTAAATATTTTTTTAATGGCATTTGAGTATATAATATGACTAATATACTAAATATAACGTAACTTAGTGTTCTATATTGTACATACCTACTGTGGAAAAGAAATGAAATTTAGTGTTCCTAATAATTAAATAGACTTTAGATAAGTTGATTAGATGAGTAGTGTTTCAGTGTTCGGGCGTTGTTGTGTTGGAGAGGACACTGCACTAGGTTAATGAGAAACAAAAGTTTTTTTACCTATTAGAGATTACGAGCAAAGGAATATATCCATCCAAAAATAAATAAGATAGTCGAACCTTTCTGCACAACAGGTGAAACACTGGTCTTCTGTATGCTATCTGCTAATCGATCTATACTAGTTTTAGAATCATCTTTGCTTTTAACTTGTTTCTGCTTAATCTTAGTATCAACTTTGCTAATCTGTTTCTTCTGTTTGTTGTTCTTGGCATCAGGTTTCTTATCAGAGTCGCTGCCACTGGTGTGCCCGATGCCCGACTCCACCTCGCTGTCGCTGCTGGCTACTTCATCATCCTCAGTCTCATCTTCAGCATTATTATCCTCATCTTCTCCGAGATTATCTGAAGCTTCAGCATCCGAATCTGAAGCATCTGAATCTTCAAGGTCCTTAAATAAATAAAATAAAACATTACACAGTTCTACATCGTAGCATTGTAAGTACCTAGATAGATATACCAGTAACAGAGATGATGCACTCACAGACGATTCGTCTCCGTCTCCATCGCCTCCAGCGCCAGCGTCCTCGTCGTCGCCGAACGTCGAGTCCGCCTCATCTTGATACAGTACTTCCTGGAAAACACAATAAACTATCAGTTTGGGGTAATGTTTATACAAATGGGCCAAGTGCGAGTTGCGACTCACACACCAAGGGTTCCCTTCCATTATCTATAAAAACTCACGTTTCTTGTAAGGGAGCTCCCCTTAAATATATGTCTTATTTTTAATAATTTAGTTCTTTTTTTATATAACTAAATATTCTGTGAATATATCAAGCGTCTACCTGTGTCTGTTATCAATATCAAGCTAAAACAAGCAAAAAAAACACGTTTGTTGTATGGGAGCCCCCTTAAATATTCATTATATTGTTTTTAGTATTTGTTCTTATAGCGGCATCAGAAATACATAATCTGTGAAAATTTCAACTATCTATCACGGTTCATGAGATACAGCCTGGTGACAGATGGACAGACAGCGGAGCCTTAGTAAATAAAAACTAAAATAAAGGTGGTAAGGCCTATTCAAAATCTTACATCTTGTTCTTCATCGGATGCAGCGCTATTTTCCGCTTCATTTTCAGAGTCTGTCGCATCGCCTTCGTGCTGGATCTCACCTTGGATCAGTTCTTCGTCTTCTTCAGAGCTGCTCACTACCTGAAACAACCGATTATACATAAATTTCAAGTTTTTCACTTGGTTTTGACCGAAGTAAACAAATCAGGTTGTTTTTATCTCACCTCGTCTTCGGGAACTACTTTGCTCGAACCTGCTTTAGTACTAGCTGCATCAACTTTACGTTTTAGTAATCCCGATCTAAATGGTGGCATTTTAGTATAAAAATTTACAAAACACACGTCAAAGAGATTATAATATCTAACACACGTGCTGAACAAACACACTCGGCTCCCTCCCTCGCCCTCGTTCCAGTTTGTTTTGCTGATTTGCTCCGTCCGACAGTGTTGCCACCTCGGCAACGGATCTAGTAGCGTACCTCGGCAAACCGTACCGAGAAAGTGGCTAGCTTTAGGGAATTTATTACCTGCAAAAGTATCTAAAAGTAGCTGAACATAGAAAGTAACTGGAATTAATAAAAAAGGGCTAATTTGTTCACTTTTTACTTTAATAAATGGTATTTAGGCAATTTTTTTACAAGAGATCTAGCTCTTACTTGCTCTGAGTGGGCGTTTCGAACCGTAAATAGTTTTCAAAACTATCTATTGTTTTAATAACATGTTTTCGGTTTCAAATTCACATGAAACTACCTATTTTCCAGTACCTAGATTCATGAAAAACGACTGGACTAGCTAGGTTTACTAAAACGATAACGGCCAGCTATTGGCTTGGGCCGCCGCTATCACTATTAGACTAAGATAATAATAAATAAAAACAAATAGTTTTTATGGGAGACTCGCGAGGTCTCAGCTTGGGGCGAACCACTAGTATTCGGTTTATTGTAATGTAGATAGGTACCTATGTACCTACAGTAAAAACGTAAATTAAGAAATTAAATAGGTAGATATTATGTACCTATGTACTAAATTACAGGTACCTACTATTATGAAATTAAATTATAAACGTAAATTACTTATGCAATAGGTTGGTAAATTGTGTACCTAATTAATTACCTACCAAAATAGCAATCACATAATTGGGATACCTACTTAGTGTGAACTCTTGTTAGACTAGAGGTACTTAGTGCTACCAGTATTTTTTTTGGCGCAGCTTTCATGTGTATTTTTAGTAGTTGGCAATGACTAATTTTGATTTTAAAATTTGCGGAGAGTTGTTAGACGAGAAATAAAATTTTCACTAAAACACACCATTTCTAGTTGTTTTTAGATTGTGTAATATCGTCCATAAAATTAGATTTAACGATTTTATTTTATATTGATTATTTACCGCTTTCATATCCTTAATCCCCGATGGCGTGCCGTGTATGATTAACCACACCATCTATGATTAAGCGCGATAAATTTATCGCGGCGCGTCGCAATAAGTTTACCGCGCACGTCAAATTATGAGTAAAACCATCATGGCGATCGTAAGCTAAGGTCACATAAATGCGTGATTTATTTATTGAACGCTTCGTAATTGCTTCCTAGCGACATCTCACGTCTCTTCCTGGCAGGAAAAAGCCGCTACAGAGAATAAATAGTTTGGAAAGCTGCTACTGGGTATAGAAAGCCGCTATCGTTTCGTTTTGGCAAAAACCTGCTATAGGTAACCCACTCCTTGTTGGCAACAATGCTAAAACGACCATCTGTCTGATCTGTCTGCCAATCCAAAAAGTCAAAAAATCATCCGTCATATGTCAATGTAAAAATCAATGAATTAATTTTAATTTTCTGAATTTATCTAATAAATCATTGCGTGATGTAGTGAGCAGCAACAGAAGGATTTATTGTGCAATTTGAATACTTCTAGGGGCAAATTTTCTGCCTAACGATATCTGTAAAAATGTTTCGTCGTTTTTTGAAGGTTATAGAACCTGTGAAGATTCAATTGGTTCGTCTCTTCTTCATTAATACTATTATTATGTGTATTTATTATGTAGAGGGCATTTTTTTATTACGTAGTTGTTTGTTTGCAGTCCCGCGCAGTAGCCGGCAACGGGGCGGGCAGCAGCGCCTTCCAACAGAACTGCGTATCTAAAGAAGAGCAGCTGACGGAGGCGCTAAAGCGCTCCATGCCCGGCATCACGTACGTGAGCGTACAGGATATCTCCGGCGGCTGTGGCGCCATGTTCGAGGTACACACTGTCCCACTGTTATCTTTGTAAACAATGGAGACTTCTGTATTTTAGCGTTATCAGTTCCATTGGCTAATGATTTGTCTTGGATTAAATAACTTCTTACAATGAATCGCCATTTATGTAACTTCCATGATGGATTGATGAGTGGTACTTAAATTCCTCTGTATAAAAATCATATCTTGGCAACAACACAAATAAACATTTAGAAAAGATCTAATTTGATGTGATTTGTTTAGATGTCTAATTTAAAGATCTTTTCAGATTAGTATAGAAGCTAAGGAATTCACTGGTCTGACGCGAGTTAAGCAGCACCGCCTTGTGACAGACTCCTTGAAGAGTGAGATAGCTGAGATGCATGGCATCCGCATCCACACGGCACCCTCATCTGACAAGGCAAACTAATGGATGCTAACTGTCTTGTTTGTAAATAATATCTGTACCTCTTAGACCTGACACAGTTACATTATCTATAGATTGTTTGCAACAGTTTGTAGATAGCTCTACTGTTTCTTTTGTGTTGTTCCTCCTCTTAGATAAATAGTAAATTACAATTAAGTTATGTTGTTACTTAGGTTGGTTGAGTACAAAATTTAGAAATTGATATAAAATGCTATAGCAATGTTACATTGCTTCTTGGTTTTATTTAATTAATTATTACATTTAATCTAGTGCCTCTGCCAGCTGCCAGGGGCGTAGCTAGGTAACCAAATGCCCTGGGGCAAAAAGTAAACTAGGGCCCCAACTAAACTATTTAAAATTGTTTGTTCCGTATTCGACGTACTCCAGATTTGTCGTAATCCAGATTCGTCATAATACTGTTGACTCCATAATAAAATTAAAAACCAAATACAAATTGTTACTTATTTTAATGAACAAATGAAAATGATTTTATTAGGTCCACCTTACGTTAAGCACTTGCTGTTGAAATGCACTGTTCGACGGCGCGACTTTGAAACCAGCCTAGGAACATAGCAGAGTTCCCCGCAAGTTTCAAACAAAGATGTTGTTGGGAATTCCCCAGTATTTTTTCAATTAAGTTGCCATTATTAAAGTCGCCTTCCTGGAATGATTTATTTATATTCCAAATGTGGGATAAATTTTCACTAGTTCAATTTATAGTTGGTAAGTCAGAGTCTGAGGGGCCCCCTGAGCTTGGAGGCCCCGGGGCACTGCCCCGTCTAGCCCTCTGGTAGCTATGCCACTGGCCGCTGCCTCACTAATCTATCATTGTATGATAATGATTCTTTGTCAAATAAAGTTAAATAGAGATCTTCAAAATCTATGACTTAAAATTTTCAAATTACACAAAAATGTATTGAGGTGCTCCTTGGTGGGTAAAAATATGACATGCTTATAAAATTAAAAGAAATAAATATTGCTGGACATTTCACACAGCGTTATAAGCACCTAAAAACTAAGCAGAGTTTGTATTATGGGAACCAGATAGCTGATAGAATACTTATATACATTTTTTTTGTAAATACATTCTTATGATATATAGAGAACAACCAGACCCGGAACAAATATCTGTATATCATGCAAACATTTGTTCCGCGGCGGGAATCGAACCCGCTACCTTCTGTGTCTCAGCCGGCTATTCGCCCACTGCACCACGGAGGTCGTCGAAAATATATAATTAATAGATAAAATATTTGTATTTGTAATGGACAAAGTCTGAAATAAATTATTTTATTCTAAATATAAACAAACTTACTGTGACCATACAAAGGAGGGATTCGGCGATGGTGGAGACCTTTTCGCGTGTTTGTGAGCAGTATATTCCTTGAAGCAACTTCTGTGCTGTATCATGAGAGAAAAGTATAATGTCGTTTCACAACCGTTTAGTTAATTCTTCGAGAGCACACTCCCGCTATGAAGATACTCTCACTCAGTGATGTTCTCAAAATTACCTATCAAACAAACAACTATCCGGTTAGTAAAATCTTGTTGAGGTAAATCCGCGATAAATCTTCACAGTCAGTGAGCGAGTGAACTGAGCAGTGTTGCCAGCACCTCAATCAGAAAAAGGCCGGTAAGCCTTGTTGAAAAAGGCCGATTTTGGCACTAAAGGCCGAAATTAAAATAAAAAAAAATTATTCAACTAAAAACTATATTTAATGGTGCAACGAACAAAAACTGGACATAAACAACTTCTTTACTTATATTATATAATAACTTATATATTAACAGTCTTTACTTAAATTTTATTTTAGAACTTATCATTTCTGGCGATGGCTCAAATTTATTATAACACCACAGTTTAATATAACTGCATTGGTAGTCATTATAGAAGCTATCGTCTCCGTATTGAGATGAGTACAGCTTTCAGTTTTTATTCTCTTCAGTTTACTAAAACCACGCTCAACACTCGCGTTAGAAAATGGGAGAACCAGCAGTAAGCCAATGAGGATACGTAACGTTTTTAGTTGAGAATGCAGATTTACAGAGCTAAAAAATCCTTAACATATAGTGCAAAAATTTTTGTTCTACGACAAAACTTTACGAAGTTATGACCAAATTATTAGCAAAGTTCACTGAACGGCCGCCGCGGTAGCTGTGACATCACTGGGACGGTCGCCGCCAGTTAGCCGTTGGCAGCGATAGAGCGCGCAGTGTTTTGTTTGGTTAGTTGTGACTTAAAAAAAACTAAGGGTCTGATTTGTATCTAATTCACCTTTATAACTATGTATAAATATTGTATAGTGCCGAAATGTATAAACACTTCTATTAAAACACCAGAAAAACTATTTTTTAACGTGCCAAAAAACCCAAAACTTCGTAAAAAATGGTATTCTGTTGTAAAAAGAGATGATAAAAAAGCAGCACAGTCTAGACCAGGGATTCCCAAAGTGGTCCGGCACAGTGCATCAGCATTGCCATACAATGGGGCAATGCAGCCAGCGTCTTGGGGACGCTGTCTGCATTGCCCTACTGCGTGATAGTGATCAGTTGAGCTATGCGTAGATTGTTTGCAACAGTTTGCAGTTGCCTCAGTTGTTTCAATTGTAAAAAATTACCAGTAAATTTAACAGTTTATTATTGTTTTTATTTAGGTAGTTTCTTATTTTTTTATTTGCAGGATTACTGAGAGTTTTATGATGGCGGACACGAAAAAAAAAATGCAGACAATTCAGTTTGGACTACTTGAAGTTCGGATTTATTGCATCTCCATCAAATCAACACTTACCGATGTGTCTCATATGTGAAAAAGTATTCAGTAACGATGCCATGAAGCCTTCAAAAATGGATGACCACTTATCAAGAGTACATGCTGCCAAAAAAAGTAAGCCCTTGTAATTATTTCAAGCACTTAAAGAAAAACTAGACAAAAGACCATCCATAAGAAAGATGTTTGCGTCATCACCTATTAAAGACGATGATGGTTTACGAGAGTCCTATAATATATCTTTACTAATAGCGAAGTCGGGGAAACTCCACACAATTGGAGAGCAGCTTATCTTACCAGCCATTGCGGAGGTCCCTAACAATGTATTGCACAAACCCGCACATGATATTTTAAAGAGAATACCTTTGAGCAATAACACCGTTCAGAGACGCATAGACGAGATGGGACGGGATGTGGAAAACATTTTATGCAAGTTCTTACAGACCAACAGATTCTCTCTCCAGTTGGACGAGTCTACATTACCCGGCAATGAAGCACTGTTGTTAGAATATGTTCGAGATATCAAAGATGAAAATATGTGCCAAGAACTGCTTTTTGCTACATATTTAGAGACTGATACCAGAGGAGAATCGATTTTTCAGGCCGTGGAACATTTTTTTACTGACAAAGTTATTCCATGGAAAAACATTGTTTCTGTTGCGACTGATGATGCACCGTCTATGGTTGGTCGTCATCGTGGTTTTATAGCTCACTTAAAGCGACAACTGCCTGATGTACTGGTCATTCACTGCGTGATTCACAGGCAGCATTTAGTAGCAAAAAAGCTGAGTCCTAGATTGCATAAGTCTTTACAATATGTAATAAATGGTATCAACAAGATTCGAAGCAATTCTTTGAACTCTCGGTTATTTGCTCAGCTATGTGAGGAAAACGACGAAGTCTTTACTCGATTACTTCTGCACACTGAAGTTCGCTGGCTATCAAGAGGCTCTTGCTTAGAAAGATTTTCAGGCATTTTTGAATCTGTGTTGGAGTTTTTACAAGAAAAAGATCCGAATTTGAAAGAATATCTGAACAATTGTAAAACAGATATTAATTACTTGACTGATATCTTTGGAATATTCAACAAAGTTAATTTGCAGCTGCAGGGTGACGACCTTAACTTGATTAAAACAAAATCAATAATATCGGCCTTCGTGGGTAAACTAATCCTTTATATACAAAATTTAGGCAGAAAAGAATATTCGCAGTTTCCGCATTTATCAAAATTACCAGAAATGCTTTAAGATGATGACATTTTATTAGATGTCACTCACTTGGACGCATTACACAAGGATTTTACGGAGAGGTTTGAGGATCTTTTAAATTTACAAATTCCTCAATGGATAATAAATTCGTACAATACCACAGCCATAGAAGAAGCCAATGTGATAATGCAATTGAGTTGATTACCATCAGCACAGACGAAGAGCTTAAGCAGAAGTTCAACCAAGGCTATCAGAAGTTCTGGTTGCAACGCAACATTGAAACACAGTATCCTACATTGTGGAACATTGTTGAAAAATACCTTATCGCTTTTCCATCATCATACCTAGTTGAAAAACTCTTCAGTGTGGTAACAAACATTTTGACGAAACAAAGAAACCGTTTGAAAATGAACGAACGTGGAGATTTAAGGCTACAACTCACCAATATTGAACCGGATGTAGCTATGTAGATTGGTAGATAGTCACCAGGTTCATCCATCACACTGAATGTTTTATTTTCTCTTTGCGAATTTATACTTTTTTAAATATAATTTCCTACCTACTTAAGATTCTTTAAGTACTTAATTTGTAATAATCATTATAAATTAAACATGATATTTACTGAATTGTATGTCTTTTTATTTTGTTAAATTTTGATGAAGTCAACTTTACTCACTTAACCAAGTGCAAAGTTTTCCAATTGGTACCTTAGTACCTATATATTTTGTATCAATAGGAAAAAACGAAAGATAGGCCCCCTTATTCATAATAGTCTGCTAACTAGTTTAAAGCATTGCTAATTCTTACTCTGTCTTCTTCTATTGACCTAAGTCAGAATGAAAAATAACACTCTGTATCAGCTGTTTTAAATTAGCGGACCATTATGAATAAGGGGGTTGATCTTAAAAGTAGGTAATTTGGCCATGGGGGTCTGAGGTAACAGTTCATTTTGGAAAAGAGGTCACTTGTCCAAAATAGTTTAGGGATCCCTGGTCTAGACATTCCACGTTCAAAACCGTCTCCTCTTTTTCATCACATGTAAATGTGCAGCAATAGGCCTTACTTTTTATTTTATGTTCAGGCGTTATTACATTGCTTTTACTGTACAAATATGTCCCGACTTCTGGACTTGGACAAATCCTACAGCATCATCTCCATAGGTTTCATGAGCAGATCTGTAATAAGTAAATAAAACGGAATAAAAATATATAAGTAAAACATATGATAGTGAAGTAAAAATCAAATTATTGATCGAGCGAAGCCAGATCTCCAAATCAACTTGGGCAAATCGGCGTTGTATGTATGTTTGTTGATAGCACAAGTTTGGTGTGATTCAATGAGCTAAAAATGTTGGGGGGTTGTTGAGATATTGGGGCTCAAGAGAGGTAAAAAAAAACAAAATGGGACTATTCAGTCAAATGGCACGTTTAATAAAAGGTCTTTGTGAGTACATTTCGACCCCGTTTTTATTTTTAGTTAAAACTTTGTAGTTTTTAAGTTATTAGCCATAATATAAGCTGAACTTTGACAAAATTCACAGGGTACACCAGTGACCCCACAGTGCTGAAATTTTGTATGAATGTAGCTTTAGTTACACAAATATAGGCAAAAGTCTGAAATCCAGAATAACTGCAATTTCTACCCCAAAAAAGTATAACCAATTACATAAACTCCTGTTACCTGTAATATGAATGAAACTGTAGGTCAAGTACGTTGGTTATGCATTTCGTGGCACTATTTCGATAGTCAAAGATTACGAATAATATTGTTTTGTTTTTATGGGAGACTCGCGAGATCTCAGTTCAGGGCGAACCACTAGTTATTTATATTCAACCCATCCTAAGTAAGTACATACCGAATTAATGATTTGTAACAATGGCCGAGATAGTAATAATAATGAGAATGATCAGTAAGTGCAGAGAACCATGTACTGTTTAAAGCGAAAGTTGGTTAAAAAGTCATCCACGAAAAGATTTACAACAACGAAAACAACGTTCGTTTATCAAGATACTAAGAACACGAATAAAGCTATAACTATGAATAAAGATTCATAAGTTTAAAAAGTTTAAGTTGACATTAATTCTTTTTACACTTACCTCTGTTCTGAATACATCCCTGTACCTATACTTAACATTGTAGGTACTTTACCTACAACTAATAGCGTAGACCTAAAGATTACTAATAAGCACCTATGTACGTAGATAAATAAGCAGCACCCTTACCTTTGTAGTTTCCAAGCACGGATTTTAGCGCTCGTGAACTTAGAATGATTACCTAGGTAATCAAATACTTCCCATGAAAGAATCCACTTTTGGAAGGTTATCTGATTGAGCTTGCACAAAACCAGGTTCCATTTTATTCGTACTCATATTATGTACGTTTTTTACACACTCACTTATACTCTAACAACTCTATAAGTAAAGAAATTGACAAATGTAGTGAACAAACGCGAGGCCTCTTCGCCCTAAGAGTGCCGCTTGCGCTCGGTTCCGTCGTAGTGACGTCACACGCACCCGCGTACATTGACTTTTAGCGGGAGGAACGGCATAAGTTTACTACCTAATATCTTCGTAAATAATGGTTCGATTTTGATAATTCAAAAACATATATCATTTATTATATCTTAAAGAATAATGTGGATACTAGTTCTATTGAATTTTCTATAACATTACTGATCCTCATTAGTTCATGTAAATGAAAAAACTAGCTACTTCCTGCTATATTTTTTAGGAATTTCAAAATCTCCCAAGACCTTATCTTTATTTTCAATTATTGTAAGTAATATTTTTATTATTGGTGGGTAAAGGCCACGAAGAGGCCGATGGCTGCCAAGGGCCGACATAATTTCCCAACGGCCGATAATCGGCCCGGTAGGGGCCGATCTGGCAACCCTGGAACTGAGTGACAGACACACAGACTAGTCTTAACATAGGGATGTTGATAAATAATCGGTTTTAATTTAAATCGATTTTTATTTTATTATACTCGATTTTTAATGATCGACTTTCTTTGTAATAATAATCGATTTTTAATGAATCGATTATATAAATACACGTTTTAATTGATTGTTTTAAACAGCGCTATCGATGCGAGGTCCTGCGACGGATAAAACAACTCAAAGTTCATTAGATGAACAAGTCGATTAAAAGATGGCGCCATCTGTCTGTATGTATGCACATCAGTTTGCTAACATTTCAACGGTTTTTTTCTCTTTGAAGAGTGTAAATAATTGTTCGTTTACAATAAAAATGTCTTCTAACGGTAAAACACCTAAAAGCGTTTGGCGGAAGTATTTTATAATGAAAAAGGATAATAACCACAGCATTCAGCAAATACTGTTCAAAAAAATTAAACACTGTAGTAATACTACAAATCCAACTCCATGATGGAGCGAATACATCCTACTGTCTTGCAAGCTAGCAAGGTAAGTAAGGTGACATAATTGTTATATGAACTTTTAAAGAGAAATTTGTTTTGGTTTTTAGTTTAGAAATAAGGTTGTCATTTTGGTTATTTTTTATGCTTATCATTTTTTTTGATTTAAATGAAATTTCATGAATTTCATGAAAAGCATGCAGTTTTTCGATAGAAAAAAACGAAATTTCCGTAATAATCGATTTCCACAGAAATCGTTTTTTTTTATTATTTCTTTTAAAATCGATTTTTGACACGTAGAATTTTAAATAATCGATTTGTTTCATTCAATGCCACATTCCTTAGTCATAGTCAGACCAAAGACTTTTTATCTTACTACTCGACAGTGTAGCAAAAAATGTTGTCTAGCTAAAATGAGATCTGTTACTATTCTCCTAGGGTAGCTATTTCCTTTTAAGCGGTAGTTAGCCAAAAGTGGTCCTGGCGAGAGGGCTCCCGCTGGTAGTGTGTCCTTGTCTGACGTCTTGCCAGCACAACTAATTTATTGGGTTTGGTAGAAATGGTAGAACATTTTATATTTTTTTTGTATGATTTACCAAAACGAATGTTTCCTAAACTTTGAAACGTAGTTAAATATTTCGTCAGTTCTTTTAATTAATAATCAATTCGTTGTTTTTTAAAAATAATTCATTAATACTGAGTAGGAGTAGTACTTAAATGTTTGGGCCTGGTAATACTAAATGTAAGATGCATGGTGGTTGGTTTGCTCCGAGAATACTCATCTACGGTTTGCTCACTTTTTTTTTGTGGCGTCGCACTGTATGTGCATCTCCCATTGGCAAATAAAAAAAAATTAGGGAAACAGAATAAATACAAAGCCCGGGTTATATACACTAAACTAAGAAAGGATCAGGAGAGATACATTAATGAGAAATTATACAAGATAAGAGATATTTACAAAAATGACATTCACAAATTTGTGATTTTATATACATATTAATATTATTTGTACAAATGAAAGATTCTAAACATTGGTACACGGATGGATCTAAGGAGGAGAGAAGGATTTTAATATTTGAAGGAAGTGGAACATGAAGGGGTACAAGATCTTTGTAAAATTGAACGTGGTCATTGTTAATACACGAAAAGAAAATGTGATTTACATCACCAAATTTATCTCCACAACTACAAGATGGGTCATCTAAGATTTTCATTCGCGCTAGATGAGCTGGCGTGCACGTGTGCCCAAGTCGCATTCTTATTATGATAGTAGTGGCACGTTTACTGAGTATCATTTTAAAAAACCAGGGTTTGATGGGAATCATTGTTTGAATTTGCCTATAATATCTACCCTTAGTATTGCTGGAGTCGTCCCAATCTGTATTACAACTTTCCTTAATATAAACCCTGGGCAGAGCAATTAGATCCTGAGAAAAGTTTTTGTAAGGGAAACGGTCTCCGCACTCCACAGCTTCATTAGGTAATTTATCAGCATATTCATTACCCAATATACCGCAATGGCTAGGTATCCACGCAAAATTAACAGTAAATCCTTTCGCATTACATTGTAACAGTTTCATCTTAGCTTCTAATATAAGTGGAAAGTGTAGTTTAGAGCGAAAAGAATATTTAATAAGTGATTGTAAAGAACTCATAGAATCGCTAAAAATAACAGTATTTTCGAGTTTCATTAACAAAACATATTCTAACGCTTTCACAATGCCGTAGCATTCGCCAGTGAAGACTCGGACAGAAATTTAATTTTTTGGACAATATTGAACTGTTTGTGATAAACACCTACACCAACACCATCTGACTGTGAATGCTTGGAAGCATCAGTATAAATTTGATGCCATCCATGCCATCTTTCATCGACAATTGAATTAAAATAGATATTAGTATATTTGTCACCACGATCAACATTCAGGTCAAAATAAACATTAGGGACCATTATTACGGCCTGGAAGTTGCAATGGAAAATGGGCAGAAGTAATGATTGATGGGTTGGGGCTGAAAAGGTTCTATAAGTGTGAAAACTATAAATGAGATTCAGAGGCAATTTATGATTCCAGTCCGAAGATGAGCGAACAAGCTCAGAAAGTTGCCGAATTCTAGGAAGTAGCTAATGATTAGACGTTTGTAGGACACGTAAGAAGAACCTGTTTGCCAAAAATGTACGTCTTAAATGTAAAGGTGGGTCGCCACATTCTATCTGTAACGCATTGATAGGACTGGATCTCATTGCTCCCATAATTATACGCATTGCTCGGGATTGGATAGAATCTAAAGTCTTAAATGCAGTAACTCTACCAGGCTCTAACAAATAAGTGCCATAATCAAGAGTGCTTCGAATCAAAGCATTGTACATCAATTTTAAAGAGAATGGATGGGCACCCCACCATACACCAGTGAGGCATCTTAGCAGATTAAGATATTTTTCTACAATATATTCGCAATGTGGATGACCAGTAAGCTTAGAATCTAAGATGACGCCTAAAAACTTGGCATAGATTTTAATGGGTATAGTAATACCATCGTACTTAATATTTATGGGCGGTGGGTTAAGCTTACGACTAAAACGAACCACGGTGCTTTTTGCAGGTGATAATTCCAAGCCGTGTTTATCTAACCATAATTTTAAAAATCTCAGAGCAAATGTTATATTAGATGCAGCTATATCCATGAAACTACTTATGGAGTATATTAACAAATCATCAGCATATTGTAATATACTAACTGTGTCACTCACAGACGCAATCATATGTATATATATTATAGAGAAGAGGGCTTAAAACAGAACCTTGAGGCAAACCTCTCCATGCAACTCTGGAGAGTTCTGTAGAATTTAAAATAATAACTCTACCAGTTAACATATTTCGTATAAAGTTGGATAAAATATATGGGACCTTTATTATATTTAATTTGTTTATTAGTAACTCAATTAAAACATTGTCATTCGCAGCTTTTTAATCTAAAAATGTTGCAACAACGGATTTATTTTGCGAAAAGGCCAAGCGAATGTCTGTTATAAAAACACGCTATCCATTGAACTCCTAACTTTCCTAAAGCCATATTGGCTATTAGGTAAAATATTCTGATTTTCAATGTACCATTCGATTCTATTTTTAATTAGATGTTCCGTAATTTTTATAATAACCGGAGACAGTGCTATTGGTCGATATGACATGACATCTGAAGGATTTTTAGGTTTTATTTAATAGTGGCAATACAATTTGGATTTTCCATGTTGAAGGAATGTTACCTGTCAACATGACGGAATTGATAACGTCAAGAAAATATTGCAAGGCGCTATCACCAAGATGTGTATAGAACAGGGATGTCAGACGTACCAATTTCTTAGTATACATACTAGTTTTTAGTGTTACGTACCATGTACCAAGACTACTCGGTCCTTGTATGCAAAAATACCAAGATTGGCCGTTGACCGACAAAAATACACCGACAATACAGCTTTCACTCATTTGATACTGCCTGCTCCTTAGACATGAGTCCGATATATTGAGAATACGGTCGTCAGCTGACACACAGTACCTACGTCTGTTGATTTTTACGTTTTAAAAAGTAAACAAGCGAGCTTTTGTTTAAAAGTTTGAAATATTGTGAAGAAAGGTGACTAAGTAACTAGTTGTAAAGAATATTTCTAGTTTATAAAGTGCTTTACATCACAAAACAGTGAATTTAAGACTTGAATTTTAAAGTGTTTTTAAACTACCCTATATGTAACCGTAAGTGTGATAAAATAGCGAATTATCATCTAACTTTGTTTTTTTATACGTAAATCGCGTGCGTATCATTAGTATGCAAGTCTAGTGCCAGTAGTGACAATATTGCGTTAACTCAGGATTATTTTAATAAATTAATTACTTACACGCAGTGCTGGCGCCATCTAGTGCTGGCCGTTGAAACCATAATAGAAACATAAACATTACCGTTCTGGATAGCTGCTATACTAAAGTGACTCAATTTTTTAAAATTGTTGGGCCTGTGTAATTCAAAATGACCAAGTGTGAAGCCTGCGCTCAATTCTTGTCAACATCGAGGACGGGGGTGGAGCGTGCTAAATGCAGTAAATGTTCGGCATGCTATTGCTTTGCCTGCCTATTAATCCCTACAAACACAAAAATATCGAAGTCGTGGTCGTGCCCTGCGTGCAAGAACCAGCAGCCGAAGGGTGATAACACCCTGACTCCAGTTAAGGCTCTTTCGTCGGCTTACAAGTCACCACCGCCGCCACCGCTGGCCCTGGCGCCGTCTCACGAAAATCAGCCGTCTAATGACTCGGCGCGTAACTATGCAAAGGAACTCGAAGACAATGTCGCAATAGCACAAGAGATTAGATTGTTTAGGGAAGAACTGCAGGCTTTGCGGTCCTCCTTCACTGACGAGATCCAGAAATTGAGAGTCGAGTTGCGAGAGGAAATAAAGCAGATGTTTTCGGAATTCGGAGAATTTAAAGCTTCATTGCAGTCATATACCGAACGCATGGACCGCTTCCATGATAGGATCGCATTGATCGAAGGTAAAGTGGCGGCCGCTCCAAATGAATCTACACTTATACCAACCATAGAAGGACTAAAACAACAGTTGAATGAGCGAGACCAAGAGCTTTTGCTTAATGATGTAGATATAGCAGGGGTGCCTGAGGGCTCCGATGACATCACACACATCGTGAAATTGATAGCTCTGAAACTTGGAGTAGCGGTAGACGACCGGGATATAGTCCATGTGGGGCGTGTGGGGATGAAAAGGTTTAACGATCGCCCGGCAAATGATGATCCCTCGACATTGCGCCCTCGAAATATTGCGGTTCGCTTTGCCCGCCGAAACACTCGGGATCAGCTGTTGCAAGCCGCGCGTGTACGCCGTGTTATCACCTCGGACGAGATCGAACTGGCGGGTGCGCCTCGGCGGATCTATCTAAACGAACGTCTTTCTCGCACCAACCGCGCGCTCTTCGCACGCGCACGCGAGGCTGCTCGTAAATTCAGCTACCGGTATGTCTGGACTAAGGAGGGGCGGATTTTTGTTCGCAAAGAAGACGGCCGACCAGCAGAGAGAATTCGCGCTGATGCAGATGTCGATAAGATTTTTCATTCATAATCTGTTTGGCCAATTATTACGTTAATTATTATTTTTTTTCTAAATTTTATTTTTTTGCTTATATTCTGTTATTGCCATGGAAAGTTGTAAGTAATGGTTTATCTACTGAGCCGTGGAATTATTCAGTGCTACTTGATAATTTAATGTGTGCCACAAGCCTGCAAATAATAACTGTTAACTTCTTAGTTTATGTTTTTCGCGCTAACATTTGCGTAGTGACTATTGGAATGGCCTGGCATCTTGGATCAATCAACTTATTCAATAAATATAAATTTATAGTCATGTTTTTAGTCATATTAATTTTTATTGCAAGACAGTGCTATTCTTGCATAACATTATTTATATTGAATTTTATTTTTTACTATTTTATCACGTATCCTGAAATTTATTTTTTATTGGTTATTTTTTTAACTAAATGGCCTAGTTCAACCAAGTTTATTACAAAACAGTGCTATTCTTGTATAACATTATTCATATTGAATTTTATTTTTTACTATTTTATCACGGATCCTGAAATATATTTTTTATGGGTTATTTTTATAACAAAATGGCCAAGTTCAACCAATCGATTGATACACAGTAATAATTCATACTTTATTTTTTGTATTCTATGTTGTAAACACCAACATGATAAAAATGATTGAGAAAAATTTAAAGGTCGGTTTGTACAATGCAGGATCACTTGGTACTAAACATGATGACATTATAGCATCTTTTAGTAGGTACTCCATGGATATTATAGCTATAAATGAGACATGGCTCAAAGTCAACCAAGAGGGTCGTGCCCCGGTAATCGCAAATTACAGTTTGCGTCACATCCCGCGATCATCTTCTACGTTGAGAAAGCGCGGAGGTGGGGTTGGATTCTACATTAAAAATGGGTTCGCTGCCCATACCTGGACACACCCTGTAGACCCCTTACATTGTTCAGTCGATCAAATGTGGTTAACAGTTAATATCAAGGGTAAGAAAATTATTGTTGGGACTGCTTACAGACCTCCATGGCAGAATATAGACTTATTTTTTGACGCCATTACGGACTCTCTTAACGCCTCTGCCTGTGACAATTATATTCTGGTTGGTGACTTCAATATTAACGTTCTTAACAAAAACGACCCTGGTTATACCAAGCTAGAAATCTTCCTTAACTGTCTAGGGCTCTCGCAAAAAGTCACATCACCCACTCATTACACCGACTCAACTGAAACGTTAATAGATGTCGTCTGTACCAATCTAAACTTGAAAAATATTATAGTTGACCCAGTGGGGTCGCTTACTGGCCATTGCCTTATCGTGTGCGAATGCAAGATCAAGCGAGAAAAGATACCACCTACTTGTCTATCCTACAGGCCGATTAAAGATATTATGATTGACCAATTTAATCAGGATTTAGACGCAATAAATTGGGAATTCATGGCATCACTCGTAGATGTTAACCAAATGGTAAATTATTTTAATTGTAGTGTACTTACATTATTCGACCTTCATGCTCCCATTAAAACTATCTTTATTAAAAAGCGCAACCCTCCATGGTTCACGCACCTACAATTAGAGAAATGATGAGTTTGCGTGACGAGGCCTTGATATCTTTCCGAAAAGCTAAATCTGAGAGTAAAAAACTATATTATAAAGATCTTAAGGCTGTTGTGAACCAAGCCCTATATAGTGAAAAAACCTTGTACTATAGGGAAAATATAAGTAATAAATTAAGAGATCCCAAAACTTTATGGAAGAATTTAAAAAATACTTTATTGTCACCAAAAAATTGCGAGTTACCCTCTCAATTCACAGACCCTAATGTAATTAATCAACATTTTCTAAATATTCCTGGTAGATTAAATACACAAATATCGCAGTTGACATACTATGAATATAATAGACATTCTAACGCGGTCTTTTGTTTTGATACCGTTAGCTGCGATAAAATTGCTAGAATAGTGGCGTCTCTTAAGTCAAATGCAGAAGGTGCTGATCTAATTGGCCTCGGTATGTTGGTTTTGACCCTACCTCAAACACTAGATTTGATTACCTTAATAATTAACACGTCGATCACGACTTCGATCTTTCCTGAGGTATGGAAAACTGCTGTTATTCGTCCACTACCTAAAGTACCGAACCCTGTAGAAGCGAAGGATCTTCGTCCAATCAGCATTCTTCCGTGCTTATCAAAAATTATGGAAAAGGTAGTGTGTCAGCAGCTAACTCACTTTCTCGAAACGAATTCTATTTTGCCCGATGCACAGTCTGGATTTCGAAAAGGTCGCAGTACAACAACTGCACTTTTAGATGTTACCGATAACATCCTTGTCGCACAAGATAGCGGCATGCTTACGTTGCTCGTTCTGCTAGATTTTTCGCGTGCCTTTGACGCTCTAAATACAACCCTCCTATTATCAAAGCTCAGCTATTTCGGTTTTGATGCGAGTGCTGTTAGATGGTTTAATAGCTATTTAAGCAATCGTAGGCAATATGTAAAACTGACAAAAAGTGATGGCACCAGCGTCACATCCGATGAAACCATCGTTAACAGAGGAGTGCCCCAGGGATCTATACTTGGTCCTATTTTATTCAGCCTGTATTCTTCGGACATCGTATACTGTATCCATAACTGCAAATATCACATATATGCTGACGATGTCCAGGTGTATATCTCTTTTAAAGCAGCGGACATAGACTCGACAATTGAAAGACTAAATGAGGATTTGTGTAGGATATCGAAGTGGGCTGAGGATAACAGTCTGGTGCTTAATCCACAGAAAACTAAGTTTATGATCTTGGGCACTAATCCTCAACTCGGTAAGCTTAGTCCATCTATCTGTATCTTGCTAAAGAATGAGCCAATCGAACGAGTAACCGAGGCACGAAATTTAGGTTTGGTTTTGGACGAGAACTTAAGATTCGAAAATCATGTAGCTAAGGCAGTGAAAACGTGTTTTTATAAACTAAAAGTTTTATACAAGGCCAGATGGTATCTAACTGAAGAATTGCGTATTGTTCTGGTTGAATCATTAGTCCTATCTAACCTTAATTATCTGGACACAGTGATAGGGCCTAGACTGCTTGCGCGCACGCAGCGTCTCATTCAGAGAGTGCAAAACGCGTGTGCTCGTTTCTGTTTTCAGATTCCACCGAGAGGTCATGTCACGCCATTTTTAAACATTCACTCTATCCTAAAAATGAAATCTCGACAAAAATTACATTTGGCGTGCCTGATCTTTGGTGTAATTAAGTTTAACACGCCTGCGTACTTGTATGAAAAGCTCACTTGGGTGTCCAGCACCAGAAGTTGTTCCTCTCGTAAGTGCTCTAAGCAGCTATCTTCGCAAAAGCATGCCTCGGCGGCTTTTAGAGGCAGTTTCCGGTACGCTGCAACCAAGTGCTGGAACAATATCCCGCCTCCGATCCGAGACCAGCAAACCATTCATGGGTTCAAGCAAAAACTCAAAAATTTCCTTAAAGAACGGCAAAAAGAAAGCGAACCCCTCCAAATTGAATTATCTTTTATATGACGTCCTTTATTTGAAGTGTCACGAATGAGAATAGGAACTAACCAATTAACTTATATCTTTTTCTTCGACTTCATCAGGGTAGTTCGCAGTAGATAGGCAAGTGAATGGGTTTATTACTCTAGCAATTCCTTTCGTATGTATGTTATTTGTTTTTTCTTTCTGTTTGCACTTCTTCTATTATAAAATTCTTCTATTTATAAAGCGCACGGCGCAGTCGCACTGACAACTATGGTGCCGGCACCCGTTTACGTGATGCAGTTGATTGACTGAGTGATCTAAATGTCCTGCCATCCTATAACTCCTTGTTAGCAATATTTTAGGGTCTTATAGTAAGTTTTGGCACTAAGCGCACTAATTAATTTTAATAATGTTACTTGCATATTTTTGTTTGTATTTATAATGCTAGTTGGGTTTTAATATAAGTACTTGTTTATTTTTATATTTTTGTATGTGTTAGCAGACTTCCGTGTACTCACAATGGTTCCAACGGAAGACCAGCGCTATGTTACCTTGCTGTGACATAGCAAAATGCTGAGTTGGAACCTTTTTGTGGCGGCTACTAATAACTAATAGCAATGTTATCTTTTGTTGTAATGTATTTTGTTTGAGTGTTGTTAATTATTGTTATTAGTGGTTGGCATAATAAATTATATTTACTTTCTTTCTTCTATACCAAAACGTACCTAAAAACGGTTGACATGCTCTAACGTCTCGTATCGATATTGTAATTAACCGACAACCGATACTAAATATCTGTACGAAACACGCTAGCGAGTTAGCACTAACAACCTAACGTAACGATACGAATACGTACGATATCATTACCAAAATATCTATACATAATCGGCAACTGAACAGGTTGATAGGTTGGTTTGGTTGGCACCTAACTTTAATAATTAGGGCATCCCTTTCTAACACATAAACTTTCATGCGAAAACACGAGATGGCGCGAATATCGTTAGCTAGCGTAGTTGGCACTTACTTTGTACCGTTCACTATACTTTGACCTATCTAATTGCGTTTCCATTCGATCTTATTAATAGGTTGATACGGTCGACTTTTAATTACAACCTTTCTTTAAATTGATCTAGATTAGACTGGTGTGTTAGTTTGTTTGTTTTTAATGTTATTTGCAATTTTGCAACTGTTGTGAATTGTCGTGAGTGATTGATTATATTTTGGAAAAAATAAAAAGACCCTACTTGTGCTATTTAATTAGGTAGACATTGGTAAGATACTTACCTACTAACTTATGTCTATCTAATTAACTAGCAAATAAGTATTCACATACTACTAAATAAATAGAGTAGTAGAGTACATAATTACCTAGTGGGTTAAAAATAAAGACTAAGTGTAAATATTAATTAAAAGTGTAAAAATTTAGATAGTGTAGTATAGGTATTTGTGTTAGAAAGTACCTACCTAGTGTAAAAATAAAGACTAAAGTGTAAATATTATCATTATGCCTCGACAAAGCAGTGTGGACTCATTTTGTTAAAAAGGACAATATGTTTGCCATGTGTAAATACTGTACTTATACAATAATTATCCTATAAAACTTCAACTGGATTTTAAATCGATAGTTCGTAATTTTGTACATAAAATCATTGTAAATATGGCGATTTTTAAATGTGCCACAATTTTTTGTTGGTATGTAGGTAGCTACTTGCCTACGTTCCTACTATTTATTTGCGCCTATTAAAAAATTGTGCTAGTCCTAAGCCTAGTAAAGCATGAAGGAAAATGCCCTACATAAATTAATTGGTTTGTAATAAAATAAATTTATTCAATCCTCACTGGGGCCAGCCAGCTGGCCCAAACGCCAGTTCGCCAGATTCTACTTCGCGTTAGCGTTTTCATACACCTAACATAACCGAACTAAACAAGCTGCCAAACTAACCCAAAGTCACTGCTATGTCACTAACGTAGCTATGGTCAACCAAGCATTAGTTGGTAAGTAGGTATCGATATCAGGTAATGGTTATCGATATCGATATTGAAACAAAATATCGATACAATATCGGCTAGCGAAAATTCTCAATAACGCCCATGTCTACTGCTCCTACTGTTATCTGATGACAACCAACCAACACTCCAACAATGAAATAAGGGCATGATAATGACAAATCCAATACTGACATTGACATTTTGACATCCGTAGAGAAAGTAGTTCGACTGAAAAGAATGACCAACCGAACGAGAAACGCGACGTTCCGTGGTTTATTTAAGGCGGGTTCCTATATCCGTCGGTAACCGACTACGCCTTGTGTCTCCTTGAAAAAGTGTCAAACTAGTGTCAAACTTTTGACAGGTTTTCAAGGAGAAACGAGTCGTAGCTGGTTACCGACGGATAAAAGAGCCCGCTATTACTGAGTGCATGATGTGAGTGATCGGCAGATGCAAAGACGATTATACGATTGAAGTGTCAGAGTGTAACGAAAGTTCTCCGCTTTGTTGTTCCTCATTCTTCTCCTTACCGTAAGTGAAAGTTCTTCGTTATTTTTTCTCATAAACATTTTCATATTTAACTAATTATCTTGCTCTGACTTCCGACATAGCAGTGTTGACATTTAATAGAACAATTTGTTTATGGCTACAGAAAAAAACAACGAAACGTAAAAAGCTGTACTTTCATACGTATATGTGGGTAAACTCTTCAATTTTTTTTTCTTTTTCATTCATTGCATGTTTAAATATTGATATATTTGTACACGTTTTTTTGCATGTACTGCGACATATTTTTGAGTTTTCACGATTGCAATAACCGTGGTGATGGTGCTGGTAAGGATGAATACCACATCAAATATCAAAAACATTATCCCCCATCCCCCAATTGATTTTAATAGTGTTATTAGTGAAATAAATTGTTTGCACTTGAATCTCAAACTCGAAATGAATAGTTTCGTTCTAGTCTGAAAATATTTTTTTGGCATCAAATTCCTATAATTCGGCTTTAGATTTCTTTTCTATTGTTTGCATATGCGAACAAACCCTCGTTTCCGATAGAAATCTTCTTTACGAATTATTTATTTATTTTTCTCAATATAATTTACATTTTACATCCCAAATGCAATAAAATATCAAAAAAAAGGTTTGAAGTGATATTTCTTCGGTGCGTTCGATAATTACTGCCTTCTAATAACGGTAACGAAATTGAAATATATATTTTTTTCACTAGGATGCGATTTTCGACAGAGTTTATATAAGTTATTTGTTGGCAGCGCCGCAGCGGAGCACAGGGGTACCAGTTTTTCGTGTTCAATACCAGCTTTCAGCAAACTCGGTACAAGGATTTCTGAGTGGCTGTCTGACATCCCTGGTATAGAATGAATAAGGAATACCATGATTCCTCCTTGCTTGCTTAGCTGACATTGACACAACAGCTGATTGGTGTTTACGATGAACAACCAGCAGCAGGGATTTAGATAAAGAATCTTGGACTTGATGGTGGAACAGTAAGCGTGTTAGCGAGATTCCTTTGAGTTTTAAATTGCTTTCTGGCTGAGTAACTTGCTCATTCCCAAGTTGATTTATTTCATTTTAGTGGTGGTGGGTTGGTGCATTGGTGGTAAGGTGTAACTTTGTATTTTACTAACTAGTTTTTAACTCGGTTTCGGCGGGAAGATGGAGGTTGTTCCTCCGGATCCCCCTCCGGATCCGCCAGATAAGATTATTATCTCACCCACGATTCCTGAGGAGAAACGCTCAGGCTCAGGCTCTAAACGTAGAATGGAGTCAGATGGTGAAAGTTCACCTGAGTCTCAAAACAAAAAATCTATAACATCCCCGGACATGGCCGCTGCCTCCATCCAAACAATTTGGCTGCATGCTATTATGGTAATTGGAGTGAAAGAATACTCTACCGCAGACAAAGGTCCATTCGTTATTCATGTTGCTAGAGTAGAACCCGACCCGTCAGCTGGAACAGCAATCCGCCCAATTAAATTTGGACAGTTCTTGAGCAATCATCACGTGTCTAACATTTGTTCAGATGGAATTAAACAAGTTGGCAGAAATCGAATTTCTGTAGAATTCCGCACGGCAACTGATGCTAATAAATTCCTGGATAATACAACTCTCCTTACCCAGTACAAGTATGTTGCATCAATACCGACATTCAACATCACTCGAATGGGTCTTGTCCGAAATGTCCCGGTTGATATGTCAATGGAGGAATTCGCAACCAGCTTGGAAGTTCCAAATGGTTGTGGATTTGTTGTCAAAGCCCGTAGGTTAAACAGAAAATCAAATGATGATGGCAAAGTGACCTGGATCCCAACTCAATCAGTAGTTCTCACATTTAGAAGTCAAGTTCTGCCTCAAAGAGTATTTTCATACCACACCTCACTACCGGTTGAAACATACCAGCTCCCAACAATTCAATGCCTTAACTGTTGTCGTTTTGGTCATGTAAAAGCTCAGTGCCGCTCCAAGCCCCGTTGCTTTAAATGCTCTAAAGAACACACGGGTGAAAGCTGTGACTTGGAAGAGTCTAAAGCGTCTTGCCTCAATTGCTCAGGCCGACATTATACAACTAGCAGGGTCTGTCCTGAACAGGATAGACAAAAATCTATTAAAATGCTTATGTCCCAGAATGGAATCTCGTATGAGGAAGCTGCGACTAATTTCCCTAAGGTTGGAAGAGCATATACTGAGGTTGCTCAGGCTATGTTCTCTTCCACTAATCTTGATCCACAAGATCCTTCCACCTCAACCAACTCTCCTACATACCGTTCTTATGTTAAAAATGTTTATGCCAAACCTCGTCCTAAAGTGCCCTTGGGTAAATCCTATGACAAAGCATCCCACCAAGGAATAATCTCAACTCCATCCTCATCCCTCCCTAATGGCCATGCCATTATGTCCCAAACCCCGGCCCCAGTGTCGGACAACCGTCAAAGCTTCCTCATTGAAACTCTATTGAACATTTTAATCG
Source organism: Philereme vetulata (assembly GCA_918857605.2). Classification (NCBI taxonomy): domain Eukaryota; kingdom Metazoa; phylum Arthropoda; class Insecta; order Lepidoptera; family Geometridae; genus Philereme; species Philereme vetulata. The sequence continues at coordinate 13,122,615 of OU975431.1, read as the reverse complement.
AGTTGTGTTCATCAACCAACTCATCCTTACCGTCCAACGTTGCCCAAAAACTGTCCCAGATCTTTGCATTAACTGGTAACAATGGTTCCAGTCTCCATTCTCCAGTGGAACGTGAAAAGTCTTCGAGCTCGCAAATCTGAACTCATTCATTTAATTTCTAAATTCTGCCCGTCAGTCATTGCCATCTCGGAATCATGGCTGAAGCCTGGATCCAATTTTCGGATCCCGGGCTACTCCTGTATCCGAGATGACAGGTCAGACGGGCATGCAGGTAGTGCCCTGTTAGTCAGGCGTACCCTGCCCTTCTCTCAAATCCCCCTCCCTTCTCACTCCTTAGACATCAACCTAGTAGCTGTTAGAGTATTTGATATATCTTTTATTTCTATTTATATCCCTCACCCCTATTCTGCTCATATACCAGATATTCTACTTGTTATTTCTTCCGTCCCCTCTCCTATTGTTCTTTTAGGTGATTTTAACGCCCATCACACCTCGTGGGGCTCTGGCCACTGTGATGTATTTGGTCGTCTCCTATTAGAGATGTTTGACGAGGCCAATCTCTGTGTCATAAATGACGGTTCTATCACCCGTAGATCTTTGCCCTCACAAGACCCATTGAGTGTTATTGATTTGACTGTATGCTCACCTTCCCTTTCCTCTCTTCTTTCCTGGCAAACTCTGCCTCTTACTTATGGCAGCGATCACTTCCCTATCCTCATTACCATCCCAAACAGTGCCTCCCCTGAATATAACTTTAATCCCAGTTTAAAATATCGACTTACTGACGCCGATTGGCCTTCTTTCTCCTCTCACTTAGAAAACTTATCGGTCAATCTTTTACCTATACAGACAGACAATACTGACAGTTATCTTTCGGCCTATTCCAAATTTGTAGATACTCTTCTTTCATGTGCAAATAAAAATATCCCTGTTAAAAAACAAGCCAGTTCTCGTTTTAAGATTTCCCCCCATGGTGGAATTCTGATTGCTCTAAAGCAGTCAAAATGAGAAAAAGTGCAGAGTTGGCCTATAATGCTTCCATGATTAACGAAAAATTCGTACAATACCAACATATGGCTTCAAAAGCTAGGAGAGTTCTTTCACTCTCAAAAAAAAAGGGGTGGATGAATTTTTGTGAAAGTTTATCCCCTAGAGCACCTCCATCGTTAGTCTGGAAGCAAATAAAGCGATTTAGAGGTTCATGTAACATCCCAAACCTGTCTTCCAATGATCCTTCTTCTTGGGTTGGTGCCTTTGCCAATAGATTGTCCCCTGACTTTGTCCCTTACCTTGACTGCCTTCCTATTCCCCCTTCATTTCTTCCTTCTGTTTCCAATATAGACGATAAATTTTCTTTTCATGAACTTTTACTAGCTTTAGATGGTTTAACGGATACATCTCCGGGTGTAGATGGCATCCCGTACTCATTTTTAATTAAATCTCCTGATAGCGTCAAAGTATACTTTTTAAATTTAATTAATGTTTTTTTTGAATATGGAGTCGTTCCGGATGAGTGGAAGACTCAGATAATTATCCCTATTCTTAAACCGGGAAAAAAGCCATCTGATTCAACAAGCTATAGGCCCATTGCATTGTCATCAGTTCTAGCCAAGATTATGGAACACTTGTTAAAATTTCGTTTGGAATGGTACGTCGAGAGCAAGGGTATTTTGGCGAAATCACAGTATGGCTTTAGGAAAGGCATGAGTACTCATGACAGCTTAAGTATAATCACAACTGATATCCGTATTGCGTTAGCTAAGAAAGAGTTTTTGATTGCTGTTTTTCTTGATATTGCAGCTGCTTATGACAACGTCCTGCTTCCATTGCTCAGGAATAAACTTCGTCAGCTGAGCATTCCTGAGAGGCTTGTTCGTTTTGTTTATAACCTTTTGGTAGAGAGGAAAATATTGATCAAAAACCAAGGCAATTTTCTACCAGCTACGTGTGTTTGGAAGGGATTACCTCAGGGCTCAGTTCTCAGTCCTTTATTATATAGTCTTTATACACATGATTTAGAACAACCTATTTCCCCCTTATGTCAAGTTTTACAATACGCAGACGACCTGGCATTGTACGTTCAATCGAATTCCATAGTCGATGCACGTGATAACTTAAATACTGCATTGACTCTCTTAAATGAATGGTTAGTTGATCACGGTTTATCTCTTTCGGCTTCTAAAAGTAGTTGCGTGGTATTTACAAAGAAAAGATCCCTTCCTCCTGTTGACCTGTATATCGGCAGAGAGCTGATTCAACAGATTAACAGTGCTAAATTTTTGGGTGTTAAGCTGGATTCTAGATTAACAGGAGTTCCCCACTTCAACTATATCTCACAAAAATGTGAAAAAAATGTCAATATTCTGCGTTCATTATCTGGCGTTTGGTGGGGTTCTCATCCATATTGTCAAAAAATATTATATAATGCAATAGTACGCAGTCATATGGATTATGCTACTTTTCTTTTGGATCCATGTACTAAAATGGCTCTAGGAATGTTGGACAGGATCCAGTCTAAATGCCTTCGAATAATTCTTGGTGCTATGAAGTCCTCCCCTATAAATGCGATGCAGGTGGAGTGCGTCGATCCTCCCCTCTCCCTTCGAAGACAATACCTTGCAGATCGTTTTTTCTTTAAAATTATCCAAAATTCTAGTCACCCCCTGTTGGCAAAATTAAACGATTTGTTTAAAATTTTAGAACCACACATTGACCTTTATCAAAATAAAATCCCTTGTGTAATTCGTAGCTTCAGAAAATATAAAAGCCTCCCACACCCTGTCATTCAGAGTCAAATTGACCCACTGTATTCCACCCCATATGAGGCATTAGTATTCAGACCCAACATAATCTTAGATTTTGGTATTGTTAAAGGCTCTCATTATGCTTGCCAAATATTTAATGAACAGATGGCCAGGAATTTTAGTGGTTGGCATCCTATTTATACAGATGCCTCTAAACTTAATGACTCTAGCCCTGTAGGTGCAGCTGTCTGGATTCCGTCTGGGAAAATTATTCTTAGTTTTAAATGTCCATCAGTTACTTCTGTTTTTACTGGTGAGTCAATAGCTCTTTTAGAAGCTATTATGTACATTAAAGCGCACAATCTCCAAAACTCAATACTTTTTTCTGACTCTAAAAGTTCCCTTCAATCCATTCTCTCCAACCCTTTTCGTTCCAAATCCAGATTTCCTGTCATTCTTAAAATTCGTGAAGCTCTGTTTGACTGTCATAAACTTGGAATTAACATAGTTCTGGCTTGGATCCCTGGTCATTCCGGTATCCCTGGCAATGAGTCAGTGGACTCATGTGCAAAGCAGGCCATTCAGACAGGGGCTCATGACCACCTTCAAATATACTCGAACGACCTTTGTTCAGTCCCTAGTTTCCACCTAACTACTTCCTGGTCCCGTATGTGGCTTGATTCCAGGTCTTTGAAAGGAAAACATTTCGGTGAAATTCAACCCGAAATTCCAACAAAACCATGGTTTTTTAAATATCGCAAAGCCAGCAAAACGACTACGTCAACCATTTGTCGTCTCCGCTTAGGACATGTCTGTACGCCGGTTTTCTTAGCCAAAATAAGAGTTAGGGACCATTCACTATGTGAATGTGGTTTGGATGAAGGTAATGTAGAGCACCTACTTTTCTCATGCTCTAGGCTACGGCCATCTCTGTATGATGTCTTTCCTCTTGAAATCCCTCGTCCTTTCTCTTCCAAAACTATATTATCCCTCGTGTTCTCCCCTTTCATAGCCCTTCTATGTAAATATATTAATGTAAATAAAATAAAACTGTAAATATTTTGACCCACTAATTCTATGTTTAGATGTTCTGTATTTGTACATATACATATTTATTTGTGTTTTGCATGTCCTTAATTGTGTTGTCTCTGCTTTTTAGGTATAAATAAATCACCTTGTAGTCTAAATTCTGGTTGAGTCTCCCTCTGTAAACACTGGCCAACCATTGCAATACTCGGAACTCCATCGTTTTACCGTTTTTAATCTGGCAACTTGACATTGGCATAATTGTGGCAACAACTAGCCACAGAGGCCATTCAACCAATAGTGATAGTGAAGGAATACCATCTTTACCAGGAGCCGTATCATATGTTTCTTATAAAACACCCTTCAGCTCGTTCATAGAAAAAGGAGCGTCTAGACCGTAAGGGCAAGTGGAAATAGTTGCAGGGATTGAATAAATAAATAATTCTTTTGTTGGCACTGTCGGTGGAGCCAAACGGTCTAGAAAACTATCATTCAGAGAAGGTGGCATTGTTACAACAGTTGATGGACTAACTCCAAATCTGTAACGTCTTATATTTCTCCAGACTTCGGACGGTTTTGTACTTGGAGATATAGTCAAGCAAAATTTTCTCCAACCTTGGAATTTCTTTTCCTTGAGTAACTTTTTAGTTTTCGCTACAATGCCAGTCAGTCTGTCGAAATTATCCTCGGACATATCTATATTATAAGTTAACTCTGCCTCCTTTCTCTGAGCAACAGCCACACTACACTCTGCATCCCACCATGGTGGAGATGGTAGCTTGCCTGAAGCACTATTTTGCAACGGAAAAGTTGAATCAGCAGCTTCTATTAAACTTTTAGTGAAACTATCCGCGCAAGTAGAAACACCTTGAGAAATATTCGGTAACATGTTCACATTGTTTTCAACATGACATTTAAAGTCACTCCATTTATCCTTATTAATTTTGTATCTCATTCTAGGTGGGGCACTTGGAATGTCATTGAGTTTAAATTCAGAAAAACTAAGGATGATGGGAAAATGATCACTACCATGTGTGGATGGTACTGTTTTCCAGGCAATAGAAGATGCCAAGCTAAGGGAAGCAATGGACAAATCAACAGTACTCTGATTTATTAGTGGGTTTGTGCGACGTGTTTGAGAACCATCATTTAATACACAGAGGTTTTGATTGTCTATCACCTCTAGGAGGTCTTTACCATGGCAGTTAGAAACTGAGCTACCCCATGACCTATGATGAGCATTAAAATCTCCCATAACAACACATGGCTTTGGAAGATATGCAAGTAAATTTTCAACTTCACTAAATATTTGAATGGAAGGATGTGGAATATAAATAGATACAAAACATATATTAACTATCAAACAAGCTACAGCAGTAAAGTTATCATTATTATGAGAAGGTAAAGGAAAATGAGAAAATATAATAGATTTTTTTATAAAAAGAGCAGCTCCTTCCCATCCGGCAGGTCTATCATCTCTGAGGCAGGAGTAGCCACTCAATTTAAACACAGAGCCTGGCTTGAGCCAGATCTCTGATAGAGAAAATAAAAGGGTCATATTTATTAATTGAATATACAATTTCACTTTTTTACTTTGTACACTCCTGCAGTTCCACTGAACTGCGGATCTGGTGTGATCCATTATGGGTGTTGAGAATACTAATTGTGTCTGTTATTATGGCTGCGTTGGACGGTTCTATAATTTTGGATTTTAATAATGCATTTAATAGATTAATAATATCTGATATACTTGTTTGCTTATCTGAAAGAGGAACCTCTTTTAGAGCGCAACCATTTGTTAGGGTCGGGGATGGTTCATTAATAAGATTGCGGTGCTCTTTCTGGTTATAACCTTTGACGGGTTTAAAAGGCAAACGCGGTTTCATGAATATTGTCTTTTTGTAAGAGGAAGGCTCACTAGAAGAAAACTGATTAGTTTTGCGGAAGTTATTAGATGAAGTAGTTTGATCTTTGGATGTAGCTAAAATTTCACCATAAGATCGAGACAGTGGTGGGTGAATCCTGGAAGCTTCCGCGTAGGAAATACACTTATCAGCCATTGAGAATTTAATCTTTTGTTGTCTGGTATATTCTGGGCATGATTTGCTAGTTGCAAAGTGTATTCCCCCGCATGTGCAGCAAGAAACACACTCCTCATCAATATCACATGAGTCACCTGAGTGCTCCTGACCACACTTGTAGCATCGTGGCTTAGATCTACATTGTAACTTAGTGTGTCCAAAACGACAACAGTTATAGCATTGGATGGTCGGGTAGGTATATATTTGAACTTGTAAGGCATTATAGCACATATAAACACGGTTAGCCAACACTTGACCATCAAATGTTACAACCACTGTCTGAGTTGGTTTCCACACTGGAGCTCCATTAATAATTTCCTTGTAATTGATACGCCTAACTTTTAATATCTTCCCACAACCGCTGGGAATCGTGGTGCATTCCATCATCTCCTCTGGAGAGATGTCTGTGGGCACTCCGCGGACTACCCCCATGCGTGAGACGTTATAAGTTGGTATAAATGCTTTGAAGTTGTTGCTGCTTAAACTGTCAAAGTTAATAAAAGCATTAGCATCTGTATAATTATCAAAAGCCATTGACACTCTATTTCTTCCTATTCTCTTAACACTACCATTCACAACATTATATATACTGTTACGTTTCAGGAATTTCCCAAAGATGATGGGGTGGAGTGTGGAGCCGTCATTAGGAGAGTCAGTAACTCGTTGCACATGTACAATAAATGGGGCATTATCTGTAGAGTCATACTGAGCTCTTGTGACAGGCAGCGCTGGCGGCGTCACCGTCACGGCTGGTGGAGATGAATTTAATGATGCAAGAGTAGATGAATCGACTGAAGGAGAAACGGATACTGGAATAGGGTCATTATTATCACTACTCGGTGATATATTTCCATCGCAGTTACAACCTTTAGACTCATTTGAACCATGTTTCCGCTTACTTTTATTACAGTGCTTGCACGTCACTTTGTTTACACGATTTCGTTTACGACATTTCTTTGAGTTTGAAACAGAAGTGTCCGTGTCCATACCGGACTCATTTGATGCAAATTTATCGAAACTGTTGGAGATTGTTACAAAGTTACTATCCGGAGGGACCGTGCCCCCGGGGTCCGGTAGCTCCCCCATCTCCATCGGACAAAAAACCATAAAAAGACTTACCAACTAATTAAAATATGTAAACTACACTATAAATACAATAAAGATTAAGATAACAAGTAAATTCTCCTGATCACTTTATCAAATAAAATGAATATTAAAATTTAGGAAGGAATTTTTAAGCTGCCGCCTTTTACGAAGTTTCCCGCCTTTTTCGTTTGCTCACTTGATAGTTGATTGTTTGTTTGGTTGATTATCATGCTTCGATTTGCGATTGTGTAAATTTTCATACTAAACATCATTCTTCGTAATTGTTTTTCATGAAAAATGGTGAATTATTGTTGTGTGATAGAGTGCAAAAATGAGTCTTATCCCGGTAGGGTAGCCGCTTTTCTTTCCACGTGTAAATAAAAACAACAATCTTATTCTTTAGGATAACCATGGATTTTGTTGATCAAAGATTTTTATACATCAATATACAAAATATTACATCAATGTTTTTTATAATTTGAATATAGTATTGACTTACATACAGTTATATGTATTATGTGTGTTATATGTATACATAGGTAAAGTTTTCATGTCGACCCACATAAACAATGTTACCACTGCGCTATTTTTTGTTCGTAAAATATGTTTTTGTTATTGTACTGTGTTAATTAGGTAATATTAAGTGTTGCATGCATGTTTATTTTTATTTATATGTAGCACGCTCGCGTATGCGATTATTATATTTGTCAAAGTTTTTTGTTTTCATAAGTTCTCATTTATGTGAATTGTAAATTCTTATGAGAATAAATGTCTTAAACCTGAAAATTGTTATTATAAAATAGTTTGCTACTGTACCTATCTATGGGGCGGCTATGTGACAGTGACATTGATTGTTTAGTATAAGTACTATGAACAATGAGCATGGACTTACTGTTTCCCTGATGCTTGGAAGGAAGCCAATGTCATTGGTTTCCGTAAACCCAAGAAACCTGCCAACGACCCAACAAGTTATCGTCCCATTAGTCTGCTTAATGGCTTAGGTAAAATATATGAGCGTCTTCTAATGAAGCGTCTCTGGTCCCATGTCAATGAGTTCAAACTCCTTCCCAATGAGCAGTTCGGCTTCCGTGCCCAACACTCATGTCTACAACAGGTGCTCCGCGTAACGGAGCATGTCCTCTCCAATTGGCAAAGTACCTGGCCTTCAGATACTGGTGCCGCCTTCCTCGATGTAGCGAAAGCTTTTGACAAGGTCTGGCACAATGGCTTGGTATACAAGCTTTCCAAACTCGGAGTGCCAGACAGACTCGTGCTCATCATACGAGACTATCTCCAAGGTCGTAGCTTTCGCTACACCGTGGAAGGCACACTCTCTAACCCCAGGCCAGTTAGAGCCGGAGTCCCTCAAGGCTCCGTTCTCGGCCCCCTCTTGTTCACGCTGTACACCAGCGATATCCCTCGCACTCCTCAAGTGCAAATAGCCCATATGCAGACGACACGGCCTTATACACATCCAATCCGAATCCCGATCGGGTGGGTATAAGGCTGCAAGCTGCCCTTCACGCTCTTGCCGCTTGGTTTCGCAAGTGGCGGATTGAGGTAAACCCGTCGAAAAGCACAGCAGTGTATTTTACACGGAGAAATCTCACCCCAAAACCGATATCACTATTTGGTGTGCCCATCCGCTGGGCCCCCTCTGCCAAATACTTGGGTGTCATCCTTGATAGACGTCTTTCCTTTAGATTGCACATCACTAAGAGGTGCAACCAAGCTAAGTACACCTTAGGACGACTGTCCTCACTCCTAAGCAGGAAAAGTAAAATGTCTCTTAGAAATAAGGTTAAAAGCTTTACAAAGCTTGCATTCGCCCCATCATGACATACTCCTCAGTAGTTTTCGCCCACTCTCGTCAAGTTGCTGCAATTCAATTAGTACAAAATCGTTTCTTGCGAAAAGCCACAGGCTCGCCTTGGTATTTTCGCAATAACGATCTACATCGTGATTTGTAATTAGAGTCAATAGATAAGTTCATCAAGCTCGCTTCCAAGCGACATTATGAACTTGCCACTCATCATCCGAATCCTTTGGTACATACCATTCCGGACTATTCAATTGAACCGTCCTAACACAGAAAAACCCTCCGTCGTCCGAGACACTTTCTCGGAGACCCGGATGACGAAATCACTTCCGCTAATGCGGCAGAGTCATCCTCATTAGACAGAGCAAACACTCCACAAATACACCGACCTCGCCGGCGAGGTCGACGAGTCCCTTCAGTCGCCGCCTATACGAGGTACAAGCACGTACCCGGGCGTTTCTCTCCTATCCCCGTCCCGGCAACAGCCCAAGCCGAGGTTCGTACCTAAGTGGTGCCCTTGCGCTAGTTGCCTCATCAAACAAATTACAGGGCTGAGCGTCTTCTGCGCTCGCCAAAAGCTCGGTTAAGCTGCAACGGCCTCAGAGGCCAACAGCGATATTAGTCCATTCGAAAAAAAAAAAAACGGACTTACTGTTACTGTACAAGTTTGTAGGTCCATGACTCTGGTAAATTCGTCCTCCATAGATATGTTAATGCTAAAAATCCTGCTTATTTGTCAACGAACACGATACACCTCAGATTGACCTTTTGATTGACAATTTGTAATTTGACAGTTTGCGGAACGTGAATGATAGAAAGGCTCTTCAATATCTAAAATGGCGCTCAATCTTAGTGTTAAGATTCATCCTGTTGTTTTATTTCAAATTGTGGATGCTTACGAGCGTCGAAATGCCGATTCGCATAGAGTTATCGGTACCCTGTTGGGTAAGATAAATCACTAAACGGCCTATACACCAGAAACTGACTCGTATTCGTTTTCCTAAAACTTATCCCTGCCAGCGTCATGCTGGTTTGTACCCTTATTTCTCGTAGAAGAGCTCGGTAATTTTGCTGTAAAGTTCGCTTTCCAAAGATTTACCTTTCCAACGACCGGTGTTAGTTCGAAATGCTAAATTCTGCCAGATTTACCAGAGTACATAAACAATTGTGTTTGAGGTTATGTTTTTGTGATGATGTCTCGCAGGCACGACAGATAAGGGCGTGGTGGAAGTGACGAACTGCTTCTGCGTGCCGCACAAGGAGCACGCTGACCAGGTGGAGGCCGAGCTCAATTATGCCATGGATGTGTACGAGCTCAACCGGAGAGTCAATGCCAATGAGAGCATCGTTGGTAAGTCTAGGACAGCTACCTGGTGTTAGGTACCTACCTATAATGATTGTTCCTAATCTGTTGATATTTTATCTGTCCTTCTGTTTTTTTTCTAAGTAGGTTCCTACCATTTTCATAATTAATGTTTTTTTTCAATGTATGTATTAATTGATTACCTTCTGTTTTGTCTGTGCTGTACTGTTGTCCCAAATAAATGTCCTTTACTTTTTTACTACTTTACCTACCTATCTGCAGCATTTTACTTTTTTTTTTTTTTTTTACATTTTCATTTTACTTGTGGTAGTTTTTGTGAATGGGCTCGAGGAAGTGGGCACCACCGCCTTACCTTTATCTGCTGCCAAATAGCAGTACTTATGCTGCTGTGTTCCGGTTAGATGGCAATGGTATGTTCCTGTAATTACTAGCACATTACAGCTAAGTCCTATAGTATGGCAACGTATCCACAGATCAAGACAACATAATACCTTGCTTTGAATTCTATGTGGATATCCATAGGCTGCAGTAGCCACTTAACATCTGGTGGACTGCATGCTTGTTTGCCATGTAAGTTGTATAAAAAAAAGAAAGTTGATTATGTACATTAGACTAGAGAAATATCTAAATTATAATAACCTTTTCAACCCTAAACAATTTGGATTTAGGCAATTTACAACAATTGATGTGATTGCAGTTTTGTTCAAGAGTATTCAAGTTCATCTTGAATTCAAAATGTGAATGTTAGGATAGTCCTTGATCTCAAACCAAGAGAAACGTGTCGCGAGGCTTTTAAGCAATTCAATATTCTCACCTTTATTACACTGCCTACTGTATGTCAAAAAGAACATAAGTGAATTCGAAACCCTATCTTCTGCAGATAACATACATGGTGGCAGATTTCAGATCCAAAAATTTAGGATAAGTAAATCATCAAGAAGCTTTTTGGGCATTGGTGTAAAACTTTTTAATAAGCTACCGGACGAGCTCAAAACTCAAGTAATAATCTATTTACGAAAATTATGAAGTTAGCTGATAACTATCATGATAACATGCTTTTATCTTGGTATAAATGAAACCATCTCAATATTTTGGTCCATAAACAGATAATTGTTCTTCATCTTCTTTGCAAACTTTGCTGTTCTCTTTCCTTGCCTTTAATACTCTTTGAAGAGCTACTTCCATAATGTGTGACGCATCATCTTGCAACATAGCAAGCTAAACACTTTCTGAGTGTGCCAGGAAGAAATTTCTGTGTATGGTTTCTGTATAGACTTTGCTATTCAGGTAATCTCGTAAATAAACATCTGTCAAGGTAAAAACATGGATGGACCCATATTTTACAAAATAGTTTGTCTTTTATCAAAGCTGGTTAGTGTGTAAACTTTCATGATCAAAGCGGCTAGTTTGTTTAGGGTATCTGTTGGTTTAACTGTTCCAATATATTAATATAAGCATGAAGAGTGTGCCCACTTTCTTGGCTCTTTTCTTGCTATGCTTTAGATTTATTTGATGGATGCTTAGCAAATCACTATTAACAATGGGCAATTAAACAAGTTTGGCTTCAAAAAAATGTCAAAGCAATTGTCAAGCCTTTTTTTATGCTGTCAAAAAACTATTAGTAGGGCCTGTTGTCAGACCTTGAAAACAAATGGCATGAAGTGACACCAACCATTATATGTTTTTTTGGTAAAAAAATGACCCCATTGACATATATATTTTAGTAACATCTCATCCAATATCTAGAAACACAGGGCAAGGCATATATTTCCAGGTTTAAGGGATTTTAGGCATTCTTAAAATTCACTTAATTATGAGCTGCGATTTCAAAGAAAAGTGTTATTAAAAGTACTTATTTATTAATGTTATTAGTATCGAAACACTTGTACAAAATAAAACTCATTAAAATGTATTAATAAAATACTTAAGTCAAACAGTTACGAATTATCTTAAATTTGCGGGGTATAATATGTATGAAGTCAAAATTTAAGATTTGTGAATTTTTTGTACGAAATGAACAAGGAATAAATTGTTCGTGAAGGAACTGGCTAAATACCTATTGAATATGCACGAAAATGTAACATGCCTAATAAGATGGCATATACTGGAATGTGACACTAAAAGTAGTTCTCTTTATAGAAACGGGTGGTGTTTATTGGAATTGCACCCGCATTAGATTAACCCAGATCACATCTGGATATTGCTGAAGAGCCGTAATCTCAAACTTGCAAAAGGTATACAAATAGACCAAGCAGAACTTAAACATATAGTGAGAGTTGTAATAGTAATAATAATAATAATTCTTCTTTATTTCAGACACAGTGATCCATATTTTATAATCTACACTAAACTAAAATTAAAAAAAAGCAAATTTAAACAATTACACAATAATTAAAATACAATAAAAATTATTTAAAAATTAGGTACTTAGGTTAGGTGGCTATTTCCACCCAACGTCGATACGCTGCCGTCAGCATCAGTCTGTCCGCCAGACTCTTGATGATTGTGTTTCTACACATGTCAACTCTGGACATAAAGGAGGCAATCCTCTTTCTTTGGATCGCATTGAAAGAGTCAACTCCAGCCTCTGCGTACATTTCCGAAGCGCCACAATAGTGCCTCAGACCCATCATGTGTCTGAAGACGTTATTGTAAGCCACTCATATACCATTGTGCGACTTCTTAGTATAATCTGTCCAGAGTTGACATGTGTAGAATGACTGGCAGAAGGATCTGAAGAGTGTTATTTTCACGTCAGACGATGACTTAAAGAACTTTCTGGCTATCATATTGCCTACTACACACAAAGCCCTAAGTTGCCGCTCTATGTCAGCGTCGTCATTTAAGTTAGATGTAACGATGTATCCAAGGTACATGAACTGCTCAACTGTTCTTACGGGCTGTCCGTTAAGGTAGACCTCGGGTACTATTTCAGGTCCCTTTCCCGATCTGAAAATCACCATTTCCGTCTATATTCTTATAATAAACACAATTTTTATTTTTGTTCTCATTTTGATCCGCAATCAGTTGGAGGACTATTAGGCGAATGTGTTGATTTATTTGTGGCGTTCGGGATCGAGACACATTAGTCCTTCTTCCCTTCTTCAGAAGCAGAAAGCAGGTTGTCCAAGACATGGACTCTTTTCAGGCGCTTTGTATCAGAACGATTTTCCACCAGCGCTTGCCAGCAGATTATCATGGCTTTTTAGGCGATCCAGGTATCTTTTTCCTATGAAGCCCGTTCCTTGGTCAATTGTGGGAACTTCTAGGTACTCATGGATCTCCTTGTTGGTTGTGAACCATTAGGTATTAGAAATGGAATGCAAGATTTTGTTCCGATAGCATGATTGGATTTGCTGGTTGTACTCTAGATTTGTAGCCCATACGTCCACACTGGTTTAAGGATGCTGTTGTAAACCAGGCGCTTGTTAAGTAGAGACAGTCGGGATTGTGGTCCGAGCAACCAGAACAGGCTCTTGAATCGAATGTCAAGTTCTGCTCTTTTAGCCTTGCGTGGTCCTTCCATGTCAAGCATCTATCTAGTGTAAATTCGAGGTATTTAAAAGAGTCGTTATGTGGAAGAACGTCCCCAACAAGGTAGACTGAGGGGCAGATTTCTCTACGGAGTACGAAGGTGGAGTAAGGAGATTTGGCGGCACTTGTACGAATTCTCCATTTCCTGAGCCACTTTTCCGTTTGAACAAGTTAGTCTTGCAGGGTCTTAGATGCTTGGTCTGGGGACTTATCGCAGGACAGGATTGCGGTGTCATCAGCGAACGTGGCAGTTACAGCACCAGAGACTTTGGGTAGGTCCGCCGTAAAGATGTTATACAACATTGGCCCAAGAACTGAGCCTTGCGGTACACCAGCCTTTATGTTGTAGAAACAGGATTTCGATTCTCCGTGCCTTACTTGGATGATTCTGTCCGACAAGTAGGAGTTAATCACAGAAAAGAAAGTGTGAGGGAGCTGCGCTTTGACCTTGTACAACAATCTTTTATGCCATACCCTGTCGAATTCTTGCTGAATGCCGAGGAATGCAGTAGAACAATATTATTTTTGTTCGAGGCACTCTCTGATCGTCAAGTACTTATACCCGATGGACTTGCTCTATAGTAGTGTCCTTTTCTGAATCCAAATTGGTGAACTGGTATGAAGGAAATTTCACGCTTCAGGTGCTTGACAAAGAGTTTTTCCCAGAGTTTCGAAAGTACCGGAGGAGACTTATTGGTTGTAACATCTTTGTTAGGTTTTCCTGGTTTGTGTACCATGATGATTTGCGAAACTTTCCAAAGCAGAGGGAAGTATGAGAGTCTATAGGTTGCGTTAAATAATGACGTTAACAAGACTACGGCTTTTTTGGGCAGTTCTTTTAAGATCTTAGGTGTGATGAGATCGAATCCCGGTGCCTTTTTAGAATCTACTAGTTATAAACACAATGTATAATGAATTTGTGTAAATAAAAGGAATAATGATTTATTTGAGCAGAACACACATATTATGTAGACACACAATATTTAAGATGAACATTGGATTTGCAGGGTGGTGGGCCACGGGTAACGAGGTGACCAACCACTCGTCGGTGATCCACGAGTACTACTCTCGCGAGTGTCGGTCGCCCGTGCACGTGACGCTGGACACGTCGCTGGCGGGCGCGCGCATGGGGCTGCGGGCGTACGTCTGCGTGGCGCTCGGGGTGCCGCGCGGCAAGCAGGGCTGCATGTTCACACCCATCGATGTGGGACTCACCTGCTACGAGCCAGAGGTGGTAGGGCTCCAGCTGTGCCAGAAGACGATGGGCGGCGGCGGGCGCTCGCGCCAGGTGCAGCCCATGGTCGACCTCGCGCAGATCTCCGACGCCAGTAATAAGCTCTCCTCTCTGCTTGAACAGGTACCTTTATTAATTATACTTTGTTTTTAGGGTTCAGTACAATCAAATGTAAAAAAGGAATCCTTGTAGGGTCACTGTGTTGAGCCCTTTTCTCAGGAACGCGTGGAGGTTCAATTTCAAGTTGAAATGAATATCAAATACGTAGGTGTACGTACGGTCCCGCGGAGCTGTAAATAATAAAGCTGCGATGTAAACAATAACGAATACGAATATATAACAAAAAACGGCCCTTTGTTGCCGCATATTTTGCTCGCCAATAAATCAATACCTGTAGGGTACTTCCCGTTCACCTACAATCATGAAATTTGGAAAGAAGCAAGGTCTCACAGTAAAGGAAAGAATAAAATCCGAAAGAGGTTAATTTGCAGATAAATCACATTAAAAAAAAATGCGAAACCCTTGGTGCGCGAGTCAGACTCGCACTTGTCCGGTTTTTTTAAACTAAGGATTTTCTAACACTGAGGGTTATGTTTATAGCTCATGTAAAGCTTTTTCATTACAACGTAGGTTGATGATTCTATATTGCACACAATTCAAAAGAACAACTTAAATATATGTGATACAATAATAAAAAATAAATAAACCTAAAAATTTAAAGATAATAGAAATATATTAAACATAGTAAAAAAAATACTTGAATACCTTGTTATATGACGACGCTGTCAACTTTTTATATCACCCACACGAAAATAAAATCCGCGCGGAGCATTCCCGGTCGTGACGTCTCAAGTCTCGTCGACCGCGTTATGGGTTAGAGGGGACGCTCTATCTCGGCAGAGAGATGCGTGTTTCGTGCTCGCAGGACTATCTCGGACGTGGCGTGTTGAGATTTTTATCATATTTTATATTATACTGGTATATAAAAAAGTAATTTTATGCTATTAACTATTAACGATGGAGAGTGGTTTTGTGTGCGGCCAGTTTAATCATTTGCCAAAAGTCGACATGCCTATGGTTTTAGACTTTTTGACTAACAATCTGCCGAAATTTTTTGTCCATTAAATATTGTTTTTAACACTGGCTTCCATATCCACATTGAAACAGGGGTTTGCAGGATCTTTATATTCTTCATCATTCTGAATTTAATGAATGTGCTTCCATACATTTTGTGGGTTGTTGTGCCACAGAGGCTGGAACTAACGTTGAAATTACCCTTTTTAGGGTTCCGTAGCTAAATGGCAAAAACGGAACCCTTATGGATTCGTCATGTTTGTCTGTCTGTCCGTTCGTATATCACAGCCATTTTTTTCCGAAACTATAAGAACTATACTGTTGAAACTTGGTAAGTAGATATATTCTGTGAACCGCATTAAGATTTCCACATAAAAATAGAAAAAAAAACACAATAAATTTTGGGGGTTCCTCATACTTACGAACTGAAACTCAAGATGAACCCATACGTGTGGGGTATCTATGGATTGGTCTTCAAAAATGATATTGAGGTTTCTAATATAATTTTTTTCTAAACCGAATAGTTTGCGCGAGAGACACTTCCAAAGTGGTAAAATGTGCCCCCCCCATGTAACTTCTAAAATAAGAGAATGATAAAACTAAAAAAATATATGATGTACATTACCATGCAAACTTCCACCGAAAATTGGTTTGAAGAGTTTTTTTAATACGTCATAAATCGTAAACCGCAATTTACCTTTCATTCAATCAACTCAAATATAAAAAAGTTAGGTACATCGAACTACAAGAACTTTTATATTATGTTACTTGGTGCTACGGGAACCCTTCATGGGCGAATCCGACTCGCACTTGGCCGCTTTTTTAATAATACATAAGAATATTTATTTGGTGACGCGTCTTGGGAAAGACCTCCGTCCAATAGTGAACTAACAAAGGTTGATGATGATGATATTTATTTCATCATCCACAGCCCATAATTACCCACTGCTGGGTGTAGGCCTGCCTTTGTAAACGCCATCCTTCCCGGTCCTGTACTGCGCGCAGCCAGGAGTTGCCCGCGACTTTCTTTATGTCGTCGACCCACCGCGCCGACGGACATCCTGGACTTCTTAGGACTGTTCTTGGCCACCATTCGGTCACAGATTTACTCTACCTGCCATCACCTCGTCTAGCCAATTATCCTGCCCAGTTCCACTTGAGTTCCACCACCCTTGTTCCGACGTCTTGGACTTTCGTCTGGCGTCGGATTATATATTAGGAACTCGATCCAGCAGGTTGATGCCAAACAAACTTATTTTGGATTCCAGTGTCGTGTTTATGAACACCACAACCCTGACTCGGACATTGTTTACTTAAACCGAAACAACACCCCCTCCCCTACTACTCGTATATAATAGAACGTATGTACCTACGTACGGAACTAGTTTTACAAGTATCACCATATTTTCGATCGATTGCTAACGTATCTGGATCCCACACTTTATCACTAGTGGTTCGCCCCAAACTGAGATCTCGCGAATCTCCCAAAATAAATATTATTCTTAGGGCGGTTTGCACAACGTTGCCTAAACGTATTTAGTGGCTAATCATGATGTAAGGAGTTGTCAAATCATACGAATACGTCAAATTTAAACATGTTTAGTCGCTAAATACGTTTAGTGATGCCGGCCTTAATCTTTGACTAATAATAAATTAGTGCCACGAAATTCATAACATAACCAACCTTCTGGACCTACAGTTTCATTTAAATTAAAAGTAACGGAAGGTTTTTGTTTATTTTTTTATTTATTCGAGGTTTTTTTTTGGGGTTCGTGTTAATTGGTTATAGTTTTTTGGGGTACAAATTGCAGTTATTCTGGATTTCAGACTTGCCTATATATGTGTCACTAAAGCTACACGAATAACAAATTTCAGTATTGTGGGGTCACTGGTGTACCCTGTGAATTTTGTCAAAGTTTTGTTAATATAATATAACTCAAAAACTACAAGATTAAACTAAAAATAGAAACATGGTTCAAATGTAATAATTAAAATTTTTCATTTGACTTATTAGTCTCATTTTCATTTGTTTTACCCCTCTTGAACCCCAATATCTCAACAAAACCCTCCAACATTTTTAGCTCACTTAGTCAGACCAAAATTGTGCCATTACTACCTACCTATGTATCAAATTTCACGATGATCGGATCAACGCTTCGAAAGTTATCCTCGGACAAACAAACATACATACAACGCTCATTTGCCCAAGTTGATTTGGAACAATAAAATACTTTAGGACTATAAAAACACCAGTGTGTTATTCTAATAGGTACTTTATAAGAAAGTAGGTATCGAACTAAAATACAAAGTTAGGAATTTTCTTAAAGAAATACGTATTAAAATCTGTGATGCACACTCATTTTATCTAAACTTAACTATGGAGACCTGGTATATGGTCCTCGTCTGATGGCTAAAACAGCACGATTTGTGCAAAGAATTCAGAACGCATGCTGTAGATTCTGTTTTGATATCCCGCCGCGAACGCACATCACACCTTACTTAAACAAGTCGTCCATACTATATGTATATGGTTCGTGAAGGGATCTGCATATGGCTGTTTTAGTCCACAGCGTTATGACGTCCGGGTTTCCAAAGTGCCTTTTTTCTAAACTCGACGGGTCGCAGAGCAAGCATAGCTCAAGTCCAACGAGAAACCTTCCGCACTACACCAAATTCAAGACAGTAGCGTTTAGGGGCAGCTTTCGATACCTTGCAACCAAGTGCTGGAACAATCTGCCACCACCACTACGACTTTTGAAATACACGTTTACAAAACATTTCAAAAGAGTGGTGATAGGTAGGCAGAAAACTGGGTTGCCTGGTGCGAACGCTCCCTTTACCTGCTAGTATTAGGGTATTTTTCTTTATTGTTTTAATTCAACTATAATTAATTATTTTATTTTTGTAATTTATTCATGTAATTTGTATATCACTGACATTATTATATTATTATTTATGATACACATCACATATTTCATTATTGACATCACACAATTATTATAATTTTGCTTTGACAAAATTCACAGGGTACACCAGTGACCCCACAGTGCTGAAATTTGGTATCTGTGTAGCTTTAGTAACACAAATATAGGCAAGTCTTAAATCCAGAATAACTGTAATTTGTACCCCAAAAAAGGGAAACCAAATCACATGAACTCCCGTTACCTGTAATTTGAATGTAACTGTAGGTCAAGTTGTTTAGTTCCGCATTTCGTGGCACTGTTTTATTACTCAAAAGATTAAGGCTGGCTTGCATAACGATCCCTAAACATATTTAGCGACTAAACATGTTTAAATTGTACGTGTTTGAATGGTTTGACAACTCCTTAAACCATATTTAGCCGCTAAATACGTTTAGGCATCGAAACGTATTTAGCCGCTAAATACGTTTAGGCATGGAAACAAGTCGCCCTAAGAATATTTTTTTTTGTTTTGGGAGAGTCGCGAGATCGCAGTACGGGTCGGGGCGAACCACTAGTTATATAGTATTACATGGAGGTCACACATTTACGCGTGTCAGTATATTCTATTTAACAATATCAGTACATTCATAACATTGCAATTAATATAACACATTTTATTTGAATATGTCATTATAATTTAATTTAAATAAGTTTTAGCAATATTCTTAATGTTTCCAAGTCAATATTTTTCCATTCCTTTTATCATTGAGAACATGTTCTATATTACCATAAACATTCCAGAATGGCTTGAAGGATTCACATCTCTCGTTAACCCATTCACGGCCTTCCTGAAAAGTACGACAATATCCAGATGCCGCCATACTGTGTTACAGCCCGCCCATCGGCGGTCCCGGCATCTCGATTAAGTATCCTTGCCCGCCCATCGGCGTTTTCGGCATTAAGCTGTAGATTTCGACATAAAAAGTTTGATATGTTCAGTTTACATTTACTGTACCGTATGTAAAGCGTGTATGTTTAGTTTTCTGCGATATTTGTGGCAAAATTGTGACAATTTTATTGGATATTAGCTGAAATAGTAATGGAGCATGAAGGTAAGTCATAACTTTCAGTTAATTGATTTATGATGAAGGAAAATCATATAAACCTGTGTATCAGATATAATTAAGCTAATATTTGTGTAAAGAAATCTAAAATGTCTTTTAAAAGCCTACATTTATGGGCTTTTATAAAAAGTCAGGTGTTGTCAACCTTTTGTACCTCTACTGCATTAAATTAGTTAAAAACAGGTATATTATGAAAATATTTAAAATTAAAATTTTATCCTTCTTTTTTATTTTAGACGAAAATAAATTATTTTCTTTCTTTTTTCAGACAATAAAACTGAATTTGAGAAAGACGATATGGAAGAAATCTAACGACTAATAAAAGCGAAGATGAAGAAGATTAGCAGTAAACAAACAAATGATGCAAGTACCCAGACTAAAGAAGATATTGAGTTGTCTCCATGTAATTGTAAATAAAATGTGGTAGCTATTTCCATTCGAAAACTAATAGAGAATGTGCCAGACAATCATCTAATGGAATTTCTAAATGACGTCGAAATTCTTGTGAATAATTATAAAGAAAATTGAAATCAGTCGTGTCATCAAACCTTTTGCGCTCTATTTAATATGAATAAATCTATATGTAATATATGTTAATGTAAAATAAAACAAATTTAATTCAATAAGTTTCATTTATTTGCAAATTAACAACTTAAGGACCTATACACAATTTTTATTTAATTTTTAAAATCGTATCAGGAACGTAGCAAATGGATATCCGTAATCTCTGCCTATCCCTCTGGGAAACAGGTGTGATTTTATGTATGTAGATATACTAGAACTTGTGAAAAAACAAAGGCTACTTTTATCGCGAAAGAGGTTGCAATATGGTATGAAAGTTTGTATCGAAGTTAGTCATTGTCGAAAACCACTGAATCGATATTGATGAAATTTTGGTACTGAGATAGATTAGACCTTGGGAAATGACACAGGCTACCTTTTATCGCAAAAAGGGGTTGCAATGAAAGTTTGTATGGAAGTTCGTCATTGTCGAACACCACCGATCCAATTTTAATGATATTTGGTACAGAGATAGACTAGACCTTGGGAAAGGACATAGGCTACCGTTTATCACGAAAAGGGGTTGCAACAGGAGATGTTACTTATTTTTATTTTTCCCAGCATGTTATTATAATTAGTTAATTTATATTAATATTACATGGGACTCATACATAACATAACTGGCGAAAAGTGGGTGTTACATTTAATGTGTGCACCTCTGCCTAGCCCTTCGGGGAATAAAAGGCGTGATCATTATATATAATATTAATATTTGTATGATATTAAGAAGGCGAAACATGGTTGACCCGTACTTTAGCCTAAGACCTGTTAAATATATCTATAGTAGGTATATAAAGTAGGTAATTTGAATTTGAAAGTTTGTATGGAAGTTCGTCATTGACGAAGACCACAGAACCGATTTTGATGATATTCGGTAAGTATTGAGATAGACTATACTTTGGGAAAGGACAAAAGTTACCTTATATCGCGAAAAAAGGCTGAAAGGGGTTGCAATACGGGATGAAATTTTATTGATGGATGTATTTTACTCTATCACGCAAAAACTCTTAAATGAATGTTTATGAAACTTTACAGTAATATAGCTTAAACATCAGAAAAACACATAGCTACACACCTTTTGACGCGATAACCGACACACACGCGAGCGGAGCCGTGGGTACAAGCTAGTATTATATATATTCGGAGCCAACAAATACTGAAGCGCATTAAAAAAGTATACCTACGTTACTAAAAATAGTTTCGTTATGTCGGATCAAATTAAGCTCTAATTTTGATAATATAAATGGAGCCACTTAAACGCTGTATTTCGACACAGATCAACATACGACTTTGGAAACGGTATACAAAGTGGAGCCAATAAGTGTTTATGCATTTCAGAATTTTGGCCGTTACGGAGTTGGTTAAGTTCGAAATTGCAATGTTAAAAACGTTACGTATATCTCTTTCTCGTTGAATATGTCTGGCAACGTCGCTCTCAACTTTACGACGTTGCCACTCCGTCACAGATAAATGCAACCGGAGTCGAGTAATGAAATGAGGCGAAAAAGATGCGAGTCAGGAATGCACGGAAGTCGGGAAGGATCAACTTTGTGCCCGAGTTGGTGTTTATATATATATATATATTTGTCATCATATATATACTTACGTTATTGGTTGATAAACTGTAAAAAATTAAGTATTTGTTTCTAATATAATATTAAACAATTTACAAAAAAAAAAATACCGAGCAAAGGTCGGTCATCCAGGTATTATTAAATAGTTCTCTTATAAAAAATTCGAAAAAGGTTTGTGAATCCTGAACAAGTGTTCGGCATGAAAGGTTGAAATTGACTTTTTTCAAAACCTTAGATATCTGCAGGCCGTTTTGGTTACGAATCAATTTTAGTATAACAAATCATTCCACAAAATCTTCCTTTTTTTTAGAAGGTTTTTGGCTTAGATATCAGTTTGAAATCCAACCGCCCATGGGCGGGCTTGGCGTGTCCTTTAAAAAGTTTCACACGCCGATGGGCGGGCACGGCACTGAATGGGTTAATGTACCCAACTGCGACATTGCTCTTTGAACATATACCCTATACATAGAGATACCGGAGCTTTGAGCCGCACAACATCTCAATATTAAGTAAATTAGGTACTGGATGTGCAGTGAGCCCGTGACCGAAAAAGTTGCAGGTTTAACAACAGGCAGTAAAATTGACGTTTCAAAGTGATCCATGTGATTTTAATGAATAAAATGATTTTGATTGGTTGTGTTCTATCAGGTACTGTCGTACGTGGAGGAGGTGCTGTCGGCGGCGGGCGGCTCGGGCGCGGGGGACGCGGGCACGGGCCGCGCGCTGCTGTCGCTCGTCAACTCGGTGCCCAACCTGTCGGCCGAGGCCTTCGCCGACGCCTTCGCATCCGGCGTCAAGGACTTGCTCATGGTGAGATACCGTCACGTCCCACTCCACTGCACTGCACTGTTGTGCGATGGCTCACTTGATGAGGTGACTCATGAATGTTCTATTTGTTGTCTTCAGGTGGTAACTCTAGCGCAACTCATCAAGACGCAACTGCAACTGAACGAGAAGTTGACGCTGCTCACCTCGCAGTGAGCCCCCCCCCCCCCCCCCCCCCACTTGGCAATATTTACTATACTGTACATTGCTATTCCTACAACTTATAATCGGAAACAACAACTCAATTAGAAACAATAAAGATGTGTCTAATTATCTTTATTCAATACTTTTATTTTACGATCCACTTCAAATTAAGTATACGGTCTAGCTAGGCACAATAATGTTTCACACCCTATACACGAAAATAGTTTTATATTTTTTTTGAATATTATTACATAGTGTTAATGTCAAGGATTATTTAAGTGATTTTATGTGTAGATTATACATAGATGTATCTGTGTGAATGACCATTTTGCAGTTATATTTTGCAATCTCAAAGAGCCCGTCAGGGAACAAGCTGCACACAAATGGGAGGTATATTTCCAGCCCCTACCGAACACTGTGCGAGCAGCATCTCGAATGAACCGTTAAACACCGGCTTCACAATTAAACGCAAGAATTCGTTTGAAGACAAGTTTTCTTGTAAAATATTTTATGAGCATAGATAAGTGTCAAGCGGTAGCGCAGTGCGCGCGGCGTGGCTCGCCCACACCCAGTCGGCGCGCACGCGCACGCCCCTGCCCCCGCCACCGTCCGCCTCGCCGCACAGCACGTAGTGGGAGTCGCTGGCTTCATCTACTTCGTCGGGCTGCGGATTAAAACAATAGTGAAATAAGTATTCGTTTACAGACACTAGTTGAAACGTGACAGAGCATGCACGTTTCCATTCTCTTCTAGCTGCAGCGCCCGGCTACGCACGGATTTCTAAATAAAATATAGCTTTTGAGTTCATACAAAAAGACATTTTCTCAGGCGTAATAAATATAGATAATCGGTCGTCTTGTCCGCCGTCTGGCTCGCGGACTGGACAATCCTAACATTTGACGGAAGACATGTCTGTGCATTCGTCCGCGAGATCCATACTAGCTCGGGTAATCATATTCTACTGACTGTGAGCACGAGGCCGCCGTACGCCGCGCAGTAGCGGGCGAGCAGCGCGGCGTCGAGCGGGCGCACGCGGCGCGCGCTCAGCACGAAGCTCCTCCCCTGGAACAGCGCGGGCAGCGTGGCCGCCGCGCACACCTGCACGCGCGCCTCCGGCTCCTCCTCCGTCTCCTCCTCCGTGTCGGACTCCACTACTGCTATGTTTCCCTGGACAGTATACGTGATCAGTATTTCAGTAATATGTTGGAGGATATCGTACAGTCGAAAGCCGAGCCATCCGCGGATTCGCACGCGTTCTGTATTCATAAAAACATATCCTCCTTCTGCGCAGAGCCGAGTAAACAGTAACCTAACTCCCAATTCCAGTCGTAATTTCATCGTTATCGGTCCAAACGGCTGGATCGTGAAAACGTAACAAACAGAGAGACAAACAGACACACAGAAACAGACAAACAGAGCTATGTAAAGGCTATGATATTAGTATGCGCATGGCGTGCTCATCCGAATTCAATACAATCTGAAACACCCACACTGAGCACTTCAACTTTCGAGAACACGTTCGCGATCTCATAACATATGGACAATTATCTCCATCCAGCGACATGCTGCGAGTATCGCAAGCAATGCCACGTGTACCTCACCTTCTAAAGTGTTACCTGCATCCTCTCGTCCTTTACGAACTCTACTTCCAAGTCGGAGTCGTCTCTCCGCCCCTGCGCCGGCGCGGGAGAGACGCGCGGCCTCTTCTGCTGTCGAAGCACCTTCTCTATCTCGTCGTCCGTGTCGCACTCTGCGGAACAAAGGTAGGCATCAGCTCAATGAGCAGCTGCGATGTCGATATCCGCTCCTTGTAAATAGCGATCGACTAGACAAAAAACCAGTCTGAGCAAACTCGCAAACTCCTAAGAAGTATAGCTTTAAAGCTGGTGCAGGCTGCGCCTGCGTGCGGCGGCAGACTAAAGTAGACAGCGACTAATGTAAACAGAAGCAGTTACCCGAGTCTAGAGCGTGCGCGTCGGGCGGCGGCGGCGGCGGCGGCGACGGCGCCTGTCTGTGCTTGGCCTCCGTCGCGAACCACTGCCACGGCAACAGGCGGCCGCGGCGCCCGCACTCCTCCAACCACTCGCCCTGAGCGACGGCCGCGGAGCCCCCGCCGGGGGACGCACGCATCGACTTCAACTTGGGCGTGTTACTGAATGCGCAGCTGGACAACAAATATACTCATTTAGGACAAGGTGTTTTTTAACTCAAGGTATGAGATTAGTAACACACAGGCGTTCTCGTGCCCGCTCAGCACCAACAGTTGGTGCTGAGTCGAGTTTTTAAAAAAAATTAAAAAGGTTATTAATTAGGTGAGACAGCCGTCTAGGATGGATATCGGAAAGAGACTGGTGTCTTTAATGAAAGGGATTCACGGTTATGAGTGTGCAAAAGGAGAGCAAACAAGGGTGCATTGCCTATCCATTACAAAACGCTACACACTTACATGAGATGAGTGCAGCGAGGGCCCCAGTCCCTCTGGTACGCAGCCCCGAGGGAGAGCGCGAGGTCGCGCAGGCGCGCGCGGCGCGGGTTCTCGTACCCGCTCAGCACGAACACGACGCCTTGCAGCGGTTTCTCCTCTCTCTCAGTCAGTCGACTGCTGCTGCTGGCTGCGAACAGAAGCACACTCTTTCACTTTCAGTTTTAACTGAAACATTTAAACTGTGCGAGGTTCGTGTGTTTAGTGTGCTAGTCTTACATATATTGACGACCTCCGTGGCGCAGTGGGCGAACAGCCGGCTGAGATGCAGGAGTTAGCGGGTTCGATTTCCGCCGCGGAACAAGTGTTTGCATGGTGATTGCTCTGTTTAGTTTGTGGTTAGATAGCGCTGTGTGAAATGTCCAGCAATATTTATTTTATACTAGCTGACCCGCCCACGGCTTCGCACACTTGAAATTTCCCGTTCCCGTGGGAACTTCGTGATAAAAACTATATAAAACACTAGTCACTCTTTGACTAGAGTGTTTTATATAGTTTTTATCACGTGGCACTTTATGTATATGGCTTCACGTCTATGAACGACAGTTAAATTCTAGGGAGTTCATACAAAAATACTAAAATCGCGATTAAAAATGGGGGGTGGGGGTAGGAGAGTAAAAAATACTTTACGACCTATTCTCATACCTACAAATAATAAAAAAAAACATTAAAATTCATTGTTGTAAATATGTAGAACGTATGTAATGTATTAATTGAATAAGGAATAATAGTGTATTGTTTAAGATAGCTTGGTAAATAGCACATATTTTTTTTTGAAATATGTAAAAGATAAAAATGGTTAGTGTGACTTTTTTATCGATCTTTTTAAGATATACAATTCCGTAGTACATTAATTTGATCTATCTCGTAAGGTTTAGCCAGCGTTTGCGATTTAAGCGCACAAAAATATATTATTTGACTTTTCTGTACATATTATGTTGGGGAAAAAGTTTCTTCGCATTTTTTAAGAAAATTTCAAACATTTTTTAATATAGTTTATTTACATTTAACTAAAGTATATAGGTACCATTTTGTTAGATAACTTTTTGCCATCTTGTAGGTAGGGACATGATCCCATTGCTATAGAATTTTTGGGGCTTCTGATCAAAATACCGCGACAAGTAGTTTTGGCAGTCCTCTCGTGATGTTAACCTGACACTGCCTAAAGAGTTCTGAAGAGACCGAAACAGGTGGAAATCTGAAGGTGCAAGGTCAGGACTATACGGCGGATGCATTAACACCTCTCAGCCAAACTCTCTTAATTTTATCTCATCAGTTGTTCGCAGTAGAGTTCAGAATCGATGGTCCTGCCTGGTGGTAACAGCTCATAATGAATAATGCCCTTCTAATCCCACCACACACACAGCATCACCTTGTTGCGAGTTAACCCGGGTTTCGCCACAGTCGGTGAAGCCTGACCGGCCTTTGACCACGTTTCGCACGTTCTTGTCGTACGTGATCCACTTTTCATCACCAGTTATCAGCTTCTTCAGAAATGGTTCGGTTTCATTACGTCATAATAAAGAATCACAAATGAGTACACGGTTCATTAGGTTTCTTTCAGTGAGCTCGTGGGGTACCCAAATATCGAGCTTTTTTGTGTACCCAGTTTTTTTCAAATGCGTCATAACTGTTTTGTGGTCAATTCCCAGTTCTTCAGCTACGTCGTAACTACTGATATGCTGATCTTGCTCCACTTTTTAAAAAATGGCATCAATTTTATCCGTAATAGGAAGACCGGAGCGACGTGCATCTTTGACATCAAAATTTCCGGATTGAAAACGCTTAAACTAAATTTGTGCTACTTTCACAGACACTGCACTAGGTCCATAACCATCGCAAATTTTTTTCGCGGTTTGCGTTGCCTTTTTACCTTTTTTGTAGTAAAATTTTAAAATGTATCGAATTTCTTCATTAGATTCACTCATCTTTACAGTACGAAAAACAAATAAAAATCACATTTTCCTAATTTGAATTTGGAATTATCTTCTTTAACATTTAAACTTTGAATGACACCAAAACCAGCCAGATACAAATAGTATAGCCAAAGAGATTTTATTGCAAGTTCATACATACTATAATGCGAAAAGACTTTTTCCCCAACCTATTACTTACCGGTGGTAGGATATGCCCCCTATTGTCAAATTTTTGGTTCGGCTATAATATTTACACTCCAAAACGGCACAATATGGCATTTTTATATTTTGTTGAAGTACGTTTACCCCACAGTAATTGAAAAACGACTGAAGCGAGCGAAGCTTGTAGTGCGCGGAACTCCGCGTACTTGGTGTTACGCCGGCTCTGCCTACTTACGACTTCTATTGTTTTTTGTGTTCTGTGGTCGGACAGACGTTCATATTATTTATGATGATTTTGAGGAAACTTATGCGATTTTTTTTTATCGCAATTATTATAGCAATGTTTAGTCAATCGTGTTTCGGTTTCCACATTTCTATAATCGGTATATTCAATAATCATTATCAATAAAAAAATGTTATTTTTTTAGTTTAAAATGTTATACAAGCGGATTTCCGTCAGGTTGTATTGCCTATTTTGTCTACCATAGGGCCTTAAACCGAAAAAACTTTCGTGATTGATTTCAATCATTATAATAAATACGGGATTTATCACGTACCGTCTTATCGGTGTTTCGACCGACATGTTTCGGTTCAATTCGTGAACCTTCAGCAGGGTGAGTGCGATCTAATCCTAATAACGATCTAATCCTATCCGAATAACGTCTCGCCTCGCACTGCGCGCCGCTGCCCTCCGCGCGCGAGTGGACGGGCGGGGTGGTGGGGATTGGGTCAACGAAGGCCCAGCGTTTGACTGGCTGTGTAATCATCATTATCATTACTGCTGCTCTTGTACAGTTGGTAGTTCTTGGTACAGGCAAACACACAACACTAACTACATATTACCCGTGCGCGATAAGTTAGGACCTGAGCGCGGTGACGTCATATTGGCGTGTTTGTACCGCCCGCAAAAAAGCGAACATAACAAGCAGCCGCCCGCGGCTTCGTCTTTGTTTTTTTTAACCTAATTTATTATGTTACTCAGGGAGGACGCTGCTTTTTATCTAATCTTTTTTACACTATTTGAATAAAATAAAAATACAATGTTTAAGTTTATACATTTATTTTATCTATTATTTACATTACCTCATCTTCGTCACTACTTAGTGGATTTATGCCTGCTAGAGGTTGTTCTTCGTCCTGTCTCACTATAATCACTTGACGAAGAGGTATCCGATAAATTTACAATTCATTGCGATTCATTCGTCTCTTGTAAGAGGTTTCCATCCCGAATAGCAGAATAACTATTAAAATATCGAAAAAAATCACGCAAAAAGATATTATGAAGAGAAATCATTTTCTCATGAATTTATGCAGATAATGATGGCCGACGTATATTGACAGCCCGCGTCATATGCATGTCAAGGCGATACGATATTAAATACTGTTCATATCATATTTATGCTGATGACGTACAAGTTTACATCTCTTTTAATCTCGATGATGCAAATTCTTCTATACAGAGATTAAATGAGGATTTATCGAGAATCTCCAAATGGTCAACTGGCAATAGCCTTGTGCTTAACTCGCAAAAAACCAAGTTTATGATCTCCGGAAGCATGCACCAACTCGCTAAGCTTAACTTAACATCGTGTGTTACTTTGAGAGGGGAGCCTATCGAGCGTGTGTACGAGGCTCGCAACTTGGCTCTTGTTATGGATGAATCCTTAAGGTTCGAAAAACATGTCACTAAATCAGTTAGAACTTGTTTTTACAAATTAAAAATTTTATACAAAGTCAGGCAATATCTGAGCGAAGAGTTGCGCATTCAGGTAGTCGAGTCTTTAGTACTTTCCAATTTTAATGATTTAGACACAGTGGTTGAACCTCGACTGCTCACTAGGTCTCAGCGACTGATCCAAACAGTACAAAATGCATGTGCCCGGTTTTGCTTTTGTATACCGCCAAGTCATGTCACGCCTTATCTTAGTAAGTATTCCATCCTAAGGATGAAATCCCGGCAAAAATTACATCTGGCTTGTCTTCTTTTCGGTGTAATGAAGCGTGAAGCGCCTTTTTATCTTTATGGGAAGCTCACGTGGCTTTCCAGCTTTAGACCCTGCTCTTTGCGTGTGTGTTCTAAACAGTTATCCGTGCAGCGGCATCGTACGGCAGCGTTTAGAGGCAGCTTCCGGTACGCTGCAACTAAGTGCTGGAACAACATCCCTCCGCCTATTCGCGATCAAGAAACTTTATATGGGTTCAGGAAAAGACTTAAAATGTTCCTCAGTAAACGGCAAAAGGAGAGCGAACACCTCAAAAATGAGGTGTCCTTCATTTAAACGTGTCTACACTTTATTGGTAAATGCTAGGAGTAGGTTCGTGTGAGTGGGTGGCCAGCTAGTGAGTTGTTGTGGGGCTAGCTTGTCGTGTGTTCTATTTTAGTTCTTGTTGACTCTCTCCGGCTTCACAGTAAATAGGTAGGCGTTATTATTATTGTATTTTATTATGTTATTTATTTTTATCCATAGTGTATTTAATTGTATTTAGTTGTTCAATGCTTAGTTAGTGGGCGGATATCCGTGGTCTACTCAAAGAGGCTCTAACGGACACATGCAGTGGGTACGATGAGACACACACACTGCAATATTTTGCATTTTTATTTAATTTTAATCTTTTAGTTATTGTTTCTTTGTTCTTGTTGTTATGTCTCCTGTGTGTGTTTGTTCTGTTGTACTATTGGTGTTGTTCACAAATAAATGTTTTTGATTTGATTTGATGCGAAGTTCGGCGGGTCAGCTAGTACGTTATAACATTCATAACTGATAGGAGTAAAGCTAAACGAAATTGTTTTATTGTTTCATTTTATATTTTTCTATTTTTAAGGTAATATCTAGCCAATACTTACAGCAGTAGGTACATATTACCCCAGGCGATAGCGCCCGCACGAGGACAGCTCACTAACACAATGTTCCTACACTTTCAAAGTTTATCCAAATTTATAATGGTAATGTGACCAGTAATGATGTAGGTCTGTGTGTGGTGCGTTCTACCTGTACGTTCCTACCTGCGCTGCGAGCTGCATTCTCATGATTAACGTCAAGCCGGCTATCACATAAGGAGGGGTAAATGCAATTGCATGTAACATTAATGGATCGAGCATATTGTGCAGATTAAGTTATGTACTCACCATTATCTGCGCGATTTCCACCTGCATGTGCTCGTTTCCTGCTGTCATCATTCTTCCTGCTACTCGAAGCTTCATTCCTATCCCCCTGTCTTGCTCCGTCTCTATCCCGCTTGCCCTCGGACGTACTGCTGGATGGTTCGTCGCGAGAACGGCAATTCTTGTGATTTTTATCGTGTTTAGGTTTGTGCGTATCGGCTTTTTTAGCTTCGTCTTTGTTTTTTTCGTCCTTATGTCTTTGTAGAATAAGGTCTATTTGAGCATGCGGGCACGCGTCGTCGGCGGTGTACAGTAGGTTGTGTGTGTCGCGCGGTCCTGCGCGCGGCTCTGCGCGGTCGGCATCGCCGCGCGGCTGACGCTCCGCGCGGCGCTTGTGCACTAGGCTGGTGGACGCGTCGGGGTGGTTCTTCAGCGCTTGCGACGAGGCGTGCCGAATCTGCGCGCCTGAAACGAATCTCTTTAATATTGTACACCGAGAACCGAGCTTTACTAGTGAGGCTTGACATCTGTATGCCTCAAGTTGCTGGACGCAGGGCAGTGTATCGTAGGGCACATTTCTAAGGTGCGTGAGCTACGAGGCAATTCTCTGTTATAAGCGATGGTTACTGGTTAACACTTAAGATAAGATGGGCCATAAGCTTGTTCCATCTCCTTAAAGCATTAAAAAAACAGGTGCATATTTGAAGCCCTCCATAGCGCAGTGGGCGAATAACCGGCTGAGACGCAGAAGGTTGCGGGTTCGATTACTGCTGCAGGACAAATGTTTGCATGGTGTGCAGATATTTGTTCCGATTTTGGGTATTTTTCTACATATTATAAGTATGCATTTGAAAAAAAAAATATGTATATAAGTATCGTATTAGTTGTCTGGTTTCCACAGTACAAGCTTTACTTAGTTTGGGGCTAGATAGCGCTGTGCGAAATGTCCAGCATTATTTATTGAATATCCCAGTCCATGATAGTGCAGTTTGGTGAAGAGGCCTGCTACTCGCAGGCTGCTACGTCAATGCACTGCATCCAACGTTCCACCTGCTACTAGAACTCACAACGGAGACTCGCATACGAAACCGACTGATATAGCTGAGGTTTTAGCCGAGGAATTCCTAAAAGCATACGCCCGAAGAGCCAACATCCAATCAAACCAGACAATGCACTCTGCACCTATTCTCATAGCTCGTACAAATATTAATTGATTTATTATATTGTGTTATTGTATACTACATAATATGTCGGTATTCAAATAAACAATAACAATAATGAAGCAATTAAATTATGTACTCGTAGCTCGTGTCGATGACAGTATAAGTGACATTTCATTTTCATAAAAACATGTACAAAAGGCAATCATTAATATACTCATTCTCCCAACAAAAGCAAGCATTACCAGCAGATGTGACGGTTCTACACAAAAAATATTGTATCTATAACATTTTCTGGAAAATCGATAAAATGCTGCTCGACGAAATGTTAAAGAACTACGTATTGTACGACGCCACAGATTACTAAAAAGTTACCACGAGCCGTTCAACAACTCCGCTCGTTCAATGTCTCGGCCCGATCATCAGAGCGCGCACGGTGCGTACGGCAGGGTGGTAAGTACCTACATGTTAGGCACAAAACCGCAAAAATAAAGTTTTTTATAGGTTTAAAATTAAATTATGATGGAAAATTCTTTGCAAACTCACTTACAAGCTCTGTTGAACTACAAGAAGATCTTAATCGTATACAGGAATGGACAATAGAGTGGATTATCAAGCTGAATATATCTAAATACAACATCCTACAGCCGGCCGGGCAATACCAACCCCGGAGCCACATACAACTTGAACGGAACCGACATAGAGCAGGAAGTCAGCAGTCTTCAGAAACACCTACGAATCAATATTGTATCAAACCTAACATGGGAACATATCACTACAATAGTTATGAAGGCGAACTCATTTATCCAGGTAATACCTAATTACCTGACATGTAATGCAGATCCTTTCAATCATTGACCGTACAAGGCTCCCACCTCGTAAGACACCTCAAGCAAGACTCCGCGCATGTCTCCCACACACACACACACACCTCCTGCTCCATAATTGAAACGTATGTACTACCAGAATGTATTGTTTCTGCTACTTTAATAAACTCAATAACTGGCTACAAACTAATAAGACATTTCTACTAAAGTAAACATGAGAGTTTGATGTTTGTTCAAGTCGAATGTCTCACTATCAGGATCAGACACTATCGGGTGGATTAGACATGTCAGGTGGCGGCATCAGTGTTGATGAGTTGGTTACCAGTGTCTGTGGCGGCGGCGACGCTCTGGCGATGCTTCGCGAACAGCTCCCCGGGACGGAACTCATCCTCGTCCGATGAGAAGGTGTCGAGTGCGAGCACGCGGGGCGCGGGGGAGGGCGCGGGCACGGGCGCGGGCGCGGGGGAGTGCGCGGGCGCGGTGCCTTCCGGTTCAAAGATATGAATGAACGATATCCCGTACTGGAAGAAACAAATCGTTTATATCATAATGTATCACAAAATTATAATTACTCATTAAAATAGGCATTAATCGCGTATTGTGTAAAAAAAATCATATAAATAAAAAAGTAAGACTGTGTTGCAACAGATGTGATCGCGGGCAGGCTGAAATTGATGACGATGAATGAGTACAAGAGAATATTTCGTGAAAAGATTGAAATCAAGAAATTTAAATCGGGAAGATACATAATAGACTCTCAGCTTCCTGGAACCCGATGATTACTGGGTGTGCGCGCGACGTGATCGGTCGTGCCAGTGCATAGATACGGTTAGTGTAGTGTGTCGTAATATGAATGAGGACATTTCTAATTGTGAAAAACAAGTGGGTGGGTAGTTGCTGCAGCTGCCATCACCTCTCGATGGTAGCGCCAAGTACTCCAGTCTTCCCGCGACCACGGCAACATACGCAATAAATACCCGTTTTAATCAGTAATTATGTACCGTGATCGCGAAGGTTTGAAAAATACCACTGTAACATAATTTTGTTATAAATAAGTAATTAAGGCTAATGCTAGTAGCTAGCAGCCGTGCTCATCATCATGTTATGATCTGATCTGAGGGCATTCGTTCTGCGGCAATCGTTACTGTGCCACAATGTTAGTGACAACCTATTCTACAGTGTAGGTATACGGGGCACACCAAAAGTTTTGCACTTCTATCTAATCGGAACTATTTGAATTTCGAATGTTATTTTTTTTGAAACGTTGCAACCTTCTTAGTAAAAAAAATGGCGGGGAATCATTTGTCAATTGTTTTTTATCACACGTCAAAGTTCTACGTACGCAACGAAAATGGAATAAGTCGAAAAGATTTTAGAGCGATGATTTTTTATGATTTTAAAAGTTCTCTCTCTCCGCAAGACTGTGCCGTTCGTCTTCAAAATGGTTTTGGGAGAGAAGCACCTTGTTTGAGCACCGTAAGGCGATGGTTTGCTGAATTTTAGAGAGGTCGGGTTTCTTTACATGACGAATTTCGTGAAGGGCGGCCTTCAACTGCCGTCAACGAAAATAATGTGGCTACTGTTAAGCGGCTTATTGATGAAAACCCGCGGATTACCTATGAGACAAGTCGAGGACTATTGGGGATTGGTATGAGCCAAATTCAGAAAATTTTACACTAAGAATTGAAAGTTCGGAAACTTTGTTGTCGTTGGATCCCTCATGAACTGACAGCGGAGCAGAAGCGGGCTCGCATGAAATGGTGCTCACAGATGCTACTGAAGTACGACCACGGATATTCTAATGCTGTTTATGACATTGTCACAGGAGACGAAACTTGGATTTATTGTTTGAACCCGAAAAAAACAGAAATCTTGTGAATGGGTGTTTGAAAATGAACAGGCCAACAAAAGTTGGTACAAAAATGATCGAGTTTTTTTCTCAGCTACGGGTCCCATCTGAAGATCAAATGAGTGTTAATGCCGTGTTTACCCAGGGTGTTAGAAAAAGTTCGCGAAAGACTACCAAAAAACCGCGTTCTCCTACATCACGAGAACGCTTCTTCACAAGCGGCCAACAAAACAAAGTCATTTTTAGCTTCCGAAAAAGTACAACTCGTCACCCATCCTGCACATAGCCCCGACCTAGCACCCTGTGTTTTCTGTATTTTCCCCAAAATCAAAGATTTGATGAGAAGTTTTACTTTTACCAACTTCGAAGAGGCAGTGATAGCGTTCAATCACCACGTCGTAAACATGCCTTCAGATCTGTGGTCCTCCTGTTTTAAAAAATGGTTCGATCGCATGTAAAAATGTTTAAAATGTAAAGAAGAGTATTTTGAAAAGCAATAAACATAATATTTTGGTTATAACATGTTGTTTTTCTAAGTTAAGCAAAAGTTTTAGTGTGACCTACGTATAGTAGAGGCTTGCATGGTAGAGTAGGTAGAGAGTGTTGTGTTACCTTGCAATGGTTGTTGTACGGCTGCGAGCACACGAGCCGCAGCCGGTCCCAGCGCCGGGCGCCGGCGCACCGCTGTCGAACGTATAGTAGAGGCTTGCGTGGTAGAGTAGGTAGAGAGTGTTGTGTTACCTTGCAATGGTTGTTGTACGGCTGCGAGCACACGAGCCGCAGCCGGTCCCAGCGCTGGGCGCCGACGCACCGCTGTCGAACGTATAGTAGAGGCTTGCATGGTAGAGTAGGTAGAGAGTGTTGTGTTACCTTGCAATGGTTGTTGTACGGCTGCGAGCACACGAGCCGCAGCCGGTCCCAGCGCTGGGCGCCGGCGCACGCCGCGACCGCACCGCTGTCGAACGTATAGTAGAGGCTTGCATGGTAAAGTAGGTAGAGAGTGTTGTGTTACCTTGCAATGGTTGTTGTACGGCTGCGAGCACACGAGCCGCAGCCGGTCCCAGCGCTGGGCGCCGGCGCACCGCTGTCGAACGTATAGTAGAGGCTTGCGTGGTAGAGTAGGTAGAGAGTGTTGTGTTACCTTGCAATGGTTGTTGTACGGCTGCGAGCACACGAGCCGCAGCCGGTCCCAGCGCTGGGCGCCGGCGCACGCCGCGACCGCACCGCTGTCGAACGTATAGTAGAGGCTTGCATGGTAGAGTAGGTAGAGAGTGTTGTGTTACCTTGCAATGGTTGTTGTACGGCTGCGAGCACACGAGCCGCAGCCGGTCCCAGCGCTGGGCGCCGGCGCACGCCGCGACCGCACCGCTGTCGAACGTATAGTAGAGGCTTGCATGGTAGAGTAGGTAGAGAGTGTTGTGTTACCTTGCAATGGTTGTTGTACGGCTGCGAGCACACGAGCCGCAGCCGGTCCCAGCGCTGGGCGCCGGCGCACCGCTGTCGAACGTATAGTAGAGGCTTGCGTGGTAGAGTAGGTAGAGAGTGTTGTGTTACCTTGCAATGGTTGTTGTACGGCTGCGAGCACACGAGCCGCAGCCGGTCCCAGCGCTGGGCGCCGGCGCACGCCGCGACCGCACCGCTGTCGAACGTATAGTAGAGGCTTGCATGGTAGAGTAGGTAGAGAGTGTTGTGTTACCTTGCAATGGTTGTTGTACGGCTGCGAGCACACGAGCCGCAGCCGGTCCCAGCGCTGGGCGCCGGCGCACGCCGCGACCGCACCGCTGTCGAACGTATAGTAGAGGCTTGCATGGTAGAGTAGGTAGAGAGTGTTGTGTTACCTTGCAATGGTTGTTGTACGGCTGCGAGCACACGAGCCGCAGCCGGTCCCAGCGCTGGGCGCCGGCGCACCGCTGTCGAACGTATAGTAGAGGCTTGCGTGGTAGAGTAGGTAGAGAGTGTTGTGTTACCTTGCAATGGTTGTTGTACGGCTGCGAGTACACGAGCCGCAGCCGGTCCCAGCGCTGGGCGCCGGCGCACCGCTGTCGAACGTATAGTAGAGGCTTGCGTGGTAGAGTAGGTAGAGAGTGTTGTGTTACCTTGCAATGGTTGTTATACGGCTGCGAGCACACGAGCCGCAGCCGGTCCCAGCGCTGGGCGCCGGCGCACCGCTGTCGAACGTATAGTAGAGGCTTGCGTGGTAGAGTAGGTAGAGAGTGTTGTGTTAC
Source organism: Philereme vetulata (assembly GCA_918857605.2). Classification (NCBI taxonomy): domain Eukaryota; kingdom Metazoa; phylum Arthropoda; class Insecta; order Lepidoptera; family Geometridae; genus Philereme; species Philereme vetulata. The sequence goes on along the minus strand of OU975431.1, from coordinate 13,085,838 downwards.
CTTGCAATGGTTGTTGTACGGCTGCGAGCACACGAGCCGCAGCCGGTCCCAGCGCTGGGCGCCGGTGCACCGCTGTCGAACGTATAGTAGAGGCTTGCGTGGTAGAGTAGGTAGAGAGTGTTGTGTTACCTTGCAATGGTTGTTGTACGGCTGCGAGCACACGAGCCGCAGCCGGTCCCAGCGCTGGGCGCCGGCGCACCGCTGTCGAACGTATAGTAGAGGCTTGCGTGGTAGAGTAGGTAGAGAGTGTTGTGTTACCTTGCAATGGTTGTTGTACGGCTGCGAGCACACGAGCCGCAGCCGGTCCCAGCGCTGGGCGCCGGCGCACCGCTGTCGAACGTATAGTAGAGGCTTGCATGGTAGAGTAGGTAGAGAGTGTTGTGTTACCTTGCAATGGTTGTTGTACGGCTGCGAGCACACGAGCCGCAGCCAGTCCCAGCGCTGGGCGCCGGCGCACTGCTGTCGAACGTATAGTAGAGGCTTGCGTGGTAGAGTAGGTAGAGAGTGTTGTGTTACCTTGCAATGGTTGTTGTACGGCTGCGAGCACACGAGCCGCAGCCGGTCCCAGCGCTGGGCGCCGGCGCACCGCTGTCGAACGTATAGTAGAGACTTGCGTGGTAGAGTAGGTAGAGAGTGTTGTGTTACCTTGCAATGGTTGTTGTACGGCTGCGAGCACACGAGCCGCAGCCGGTCCCAGCGCTGGGCACCGGCGCACCGCTGTCGAACGTATAGTAGAGGCTTGCGTGGTAGAGTAGGTAAAGAGTGTTGTGTTATCTTGCAATGGTTGTTGTACGGCTGCGAGCACACGAGCCGCAGCCGGTCCCAGCGCCGGGCGCCGGCGCACCGCTGTCGAACGTATAGTAGAGGCTTGCGTGGTAGAGTAGGTAGAGAGTGTTGTGTTACCTTGCAATGGTTGTTGTACGGCTGCGAGCACACGAGCCGCAGCCGGTCCCAGCGCCGGGCGCCGGCGCACCGCTGTCGAACGTATAGTAGAGGCTTGCGTGGTAGAGTAGGTAGAGAGTGTTGTGTTACCTTGCAATGGTTGTTGTACGGCTGCGAGCACACGAGCCGCAGCCGGTCCCAGCGCCGGGCGCCGGCGCACCGCTGTCGAACGTATAGTAGAGGCTTGCGTGGTAGAGTAGGTAGAGAGTGTTGTGTTACCTTGCAATGGTTGTTGTACGGCTGCGAGCACACGAGCCGCAGCCGGTCCCAGCGCCGGGCGCCGGCGCACCGCTGTCGAACGTATAGTAGAGGCTTGCGTGGTAGAGTAGGTAGAGAGTGTTGTGTTACCTTGCAATGGTTGTTGTACGGCTGCGAGCACACGAGCCGCAGCCGGTCCCAGCGCTGGGCGCCGGCGCACCGCTGTCGAACGTATAGTAGAGGCTTGCGTGGTAGAGTAGGTAGAGAGTGTTGTGTTACCTTGCAATGGTTGTTGTACGGCTGCGAGCACACGAGCCGCAGCCGGTCCCAGCGCTGGGACCGGCGCACGCCACGAGCGTACCGCTGTCGAACGTATAGTAGAGGCTTGCGTGGTAGAGTAGGTAGAGAGTGTTGTGTTACCTTGCAATGGTTGTTGTACGGCTGCGAGCACACGAGGCGCAGCCGGTCCCAGCGCACGCCGCGAGCGCACCGCTGACGAACGTATAGTAGAGGCTTGCGTGGTAGAGTAGGTAGAGAGTGTTGTGTTACCTTGCAATGGTTGTTGTACGGCTGCGAGCACACGAGCCGCAGCCGGTCCCAGCGCTGGGCGCCGGCGCACGCCGCGAGCGCACCGCTATCGAACGAGCGCACCCGATCCACGCGCTCGTCCCCGCGGGACTCCTTCGGGCTCAGGAACACGCTGCGAGGGACCAGCACCTGCACAACAAGTACATCGTCCATTGTTTCTCACGTGCAATTCTAATTGATAATCAATCAATCACAAACATACCGACTGGAATGCAATTCGTCTCGTCACACCATTTCACTCACACATAAACAAAAAAAAATGATAGAAGGGTCTAAATACTTTTGGTCAGTGCTAACATAATTTAACTTCAATAACCTACCTAAAATTGTTATAGTTCGAGTGTGTTGGTACCTAGCTACTTTTGGAAAACCTTTGATTTACAACTTTCTACAATGTTTTAAATTAAATACCTACATGATGAATAAGAAGAAGAATAAAGTTTATTTCACCATAATAACATGCAACTTACATACTAAATTCAAAACTAAAAACAAACACAAAGGCAATAACAGTACCTACATCATAGTAATAAACAACAGAAAAATCATTATTAAATGTAGGTCATAATGTAGGCTGAACCACAGACCAGTATAAGCATAGAATATAAGTGAATGCATGCTTTGTACACTAGACTAAACTTTTTTTTATACTACTTATATGGCAAACGAGCATGCAGTCCACCAGATGTTAAGTGGCTACTGCAGCCCATGGATATCCACATAGAATTCAAAACAAGGTATTATGTTGTCTTGATCTCTATGTGGATACGTTGCCATACTATAGGACTAGACTTACTGTTATAATATATTTAAGCTCATTTTAAGTGAAATGTAATTTGTTCTTATGAGAACAAACTCTTTAAACCAAAACGGAACTTGGGCATGGGCAAATCGGAGTTGCATGTATGTTTGTTTGTCCGAGGATAACTTTTGAAGCGTTAATCCGATCATCGTGAAAGTTGATATATAGGTAGGTAGGTAGTGTTGGCTCAATCCTTGTGTAAATGAGCTAAGTAAGCTAAAATGTTGGGGGGTTGTTGAGATATTAGGGTTCAAGAGGAGTAAAAAATGACCAAAATGAGACTATAAGGTCAAATCGGACGTCTAATGAAAAGTATTCATTAGTACATTTCAACCCAGTTTTTATTTTCAGTTTAATCCTTTAGTTTTTGAGTTATTAGCCATAATAAAAACTGAACTTTGATGAAATTCACAGGGTACTTACACCAGTGTCCCCACAGTGCTGTAATTTGGTATGCGTGTAGCTTTAGTTACATAAATATAGGGAAAAGTCTGCAACTTCTAAAAACCCATTTAACATGAACCCCCGTTACTTGTAATTTGAAAGATAAACTCGCTGTTGCCACTTGTAGATTCCATAAAGTTAGTAAATCGTTTAAAGGGCAAGGTGTTCGCTTTTATAACATATTCCCAAGTGATGTAGAAAGATTGACAATTAACAAATTTATATATAAAATATCGGATGATGTAGATGATAGAGAAGCATGGGATTGAAATTGCTCCAACTCATTTAAAAATGTTACAGTTTAGAGGTACCTAATGTATTTTCTTTATAGTTAGGTATTCTAAAAGTATCATTAAAAAACAACCAGCCTTGTTTTCTTGCCTTTCTTTCCTGGCTTGGTCGCGAAGGAACAGGCAGTAAAATTGACGTTTCAAAGTGATCCTTGTGATTTTAATGAATAAAAGATTTTGACTATGAATGAAAATGAAAGGTCAAGTGAGTCAACGATACCTAAACGTGTTTAGCGACTACGTACGTATTTAAATTTGACGTATTTGTATGATTTGACAACTCCTTATATCATATTTAGCCACTAAACACGTTTAGGCATCGTTGCCCAAGTCGCCCTAAGAATATTTGTTTCGTTTTTTGGGAGAGTCGCGAGATCTCAGTTTGGGACGAACCACTAGTATTTTACAGATTAAAATAAAGTTATTTTTTTTTTATTTGTACCTTAACAACTTTTTAGACACTAGGTGGATCTGAAACAACACCAGAAACACCAAACAGGAAAACTTGAAAGACTATACTATATCTGAAGTATCTACTACACATATACATAACACCCATTATCTTTATAAACAAAAACTTTTTTCATCATTTATGCATTCAGCTGAAATGATTGGGTCTCTAATGTTATGGGTTATCATTACCTGGAAGGGATCGCTCGGGGCTTCGGAGCGGCCGACTAGCACTTCCACGAGTGCTGCATGGTGTGCGCCGATCTGCACCGAGGATATCTGAAATATTTTTTTTAGGTTTTATTAAACTTAAAAATTTGTAACATATTTATATATGTTTAAAAGCTTATCATAACTTGCGTATACAGCCAGTTGAATTAAGCGTAAATAATATTGAATTAGCCCAGCAATAGGGTGACCAGGTAAAAAATAATATAGTAAAAGCCAGGTCTCTCATAACATAGAACTCTAAAATATATAAAGCATCAGCACAATAAGAAGAAGTACCTTCACAGCCTTCGCCAGCTGCAGCACCACGGAGCCGGTCGGCTCGCCCGCGCTGCAGAGCCACCTCTTCTTGCTCACATCCCAAGAAAGCAGGTTGTTTGCCTGATTTTCCTAATTTCACACAAATATTATATGTTTTATATACAGGGTGTTTGGTAATATACTGACGATATTTAAGGGACGTTTTCTCAAAACATAAAAAAAGACTTCTCGGAAAAAAAACTACTTGTTATATATACAAATTTTAAAGAAAATCGACTAAGTTTAGGTGATTAATTCGATATAAAACTTACTGCCTAAGCTTGCAGTCGACATCCAAACGCATAAAGGCCTTAATCCACAAAAGCGTAGATTTGCTACTTATATCCTTTCTTTAAGCGCTCTGCTTAGAACTTCGATGCGAATGCACTGTAGAAAATAAGACATGCCGCTTGACCGTTTCCACTAAAGCTGAGCGGAGAGATGTCGGAATATCGATATGCTATTAGTTATTTTCCCATGGTATTCTCATCTCTACAAATCTGCGCTTAGGTGGATATTGGCCTGGAAACGCCTAGAAATTGTGGACCCGGGATTGGTTATCTGCAAACTGCCCACTTTAGCCACGGTAAACTTATTGAAATTATTCCAATTACCTACTTTATCCAATTATTTGAGAGATAGGTATCTAGTGCATTGTCAAAATTAATGAGTCTTTTTTCAATTCTGGTTTCTGCCGAAGAAGAAGAGAAGAATAAGAATAAAGTTTAATTCACAAAAAAGAACACACAAAGGCAATAACAGCTGTGATTTAATGAGTAGGTATCATTGGGTCATAGCCCTGTTTACAAAACAAAGTACCTATTGGGGCCGGCGAGCTCAAAGGATCTAGCGGCACCTTTGACTAACGGCTTATTCTTTCGAGTTCTTTTTGATATGCCGCGCGAAGGGATGTACGGCTTAGAATACCCCGCTACACCGGTTACCGGTATTAACGTAAATGTTTGAATCGCTTGTATTTGAATAAAATCTTTTTTTTTAATCGAGTGTAGCGAGATCTCTAAATCAACTTAGGCAAATCGCCGTTGTTTGTTTGTATCTTCGTTTGTCAGAGTATAACTTTTGAAGCGTTGATCCGATCATCGTGACTATCAAAATATTGTCACAAAATAAATAAACAACTAACTTGACCTACAGTTTCACTAAAATTACAGGTAACGGGAGTTCATGTTATATGGTTATTCTTTTTTGGGGTACAAATTGCAGTTATTCTGGGTTTCAAACTTTTGCCTTTTTTGTCACTTAAGCTACACGCATACCAAATTACAGCACTGTAGGGTCAATGGTGTACCCTGTGAATTTTGTCAAAGTTTAATTTTTATTATGGCTAATAACTCAAAAACTATAAAAACTTTACCAAAAATAAAAACGGAGTCTAAATGTACCAATGAATATTTCATTTGACGTCCCACTTGACCTAATAGTTTCATTTAGAACCCCAATATCTAGACAAACCTCAACTTTTTAGCTCATTTAGTCCCACCAAAATTGCGCCAAAATCACTACCTACCTATGTATAAAATTACACGATAATCGGATAAACGCTTCGAAAGTTATCCTCGGACAAACATACATACAACGCCGATTTGCCCAAGTTGATTTAGAGATCTCGCTTGGCTCGATCAATAATTACACTACATTGTTTCCACAGTTCTGAGTCGAAAGGGTTAAGTCTCATGTGCCTGTAATTTCACCGATACCTTTACCCTTCAAACCGGAACACAAAAATGCGAGTTTACTATTTGGCAGCAGAAATAGGTATGGTGGTAGTACTTTCCCGGACAAACTCTTTCACAGAGAGCTCTACTAATACTAACAGATTGTATGACAGATTGACCTACGCGTATTTTGTAAAACTAGTTCGGTTTTGATTTACGATGTTTTGAACAAGCTTTTATTAGGTCGACCTGTGTATCCTAACTAGCTAATCCAATTTCGGACCGTCCAACACCGAAAGTCAGAACCGGCATTGATACCTTTCCGGTAATGTTTTCCCAGCCCTAGTGTAAGAAGGCGGGCCCTTTGGCACGTGTCGGCGTTCGTGCAATTAACTATTATTTTGAATCAGTAGTTGATTTCATTTCTAATTGTGCGGACGGATTTAGAAAAATTGCGATACTTAACTACAGGTACTCCAATCAGGACTACCTGAACATGACAATGTGCTACACCGAAAGTGGTCCTGTCAAGAGCGCAGGACTTTTATTAGAACTTTTATCACAGAACTCGGCAGGGCACGCGGACTGTTCCGCGGCACAGGGAGAGCAGTGAACTCCAGCCCCATGTTGAGGCGGGCAGGCCACCTCGCTATTCAGCGCGCTTGGAATTTTTTGAAGAGGATCCGCTGGCGAGCACTTGTGACGCGGCCCGCGTGTACGGTGATAGCGCTACCTATGGGTGAAGTCTTAGGGAGGAAGGCCAGCACCCGTATAGTTTTACGAGACCAGAATGCGGTTTTGTTTGTGTCTGCTGCAGCACGGACCTTGGAAGATCGACAAGGACTACGATCGGCGAGTGCGCGAATACCTGGGCAGTGCTTATGGTAATCGATGGATTGGGCGCGGAGGGCCAGTTGCACAGCCCGCACGTTCACCGGACTTAACCCCCTTAAGACTTTTATTTGTGGGGGAGGGTAAAGGACTATGGCCATACAATAGACTAACGATGGCCATACAATAGAAAGTGACTTAAAACGCGAATTGTGAACGCTATTAATGTGGTGCGAAGTGACAGAGTCACGTGTTGGCACGAGTTCGTGTGCATTGCTTTGGCCGTGCTATTCTTCCTAGACTCTAGATCAAGAAGGTACGTGCAACATCTTTTGTGAATAAAATAGTGTAGCTATACCTATCTGTGATAATAACTGTAGATAACTAGTGTAAGTTACTGTGTAACTGTACATTCTGTAAATAGGTACCAACTAAATGTCGTAAATAACTGATAGCTGTGTTGTACATATTTTGTAGGTACATAGGTAGCTAATGAACTTTTAAACACGCCAAATTATCGTTGATAAAGTGAAGGCACCTCCTACTTACCTCTCGATTTGAGGTAAGAGCTACCTACTACTTTTTCACGTTAATTTATCAGTCGACAGCCTAATAAAAGTGTGTTGGAAAGCTCGAGTTTACCTAAATTGATTAGGTACTTCATTTTGAATTGAATAAATCTTTTAAAATACTACTTCAGCTGTTTTTAATTTTAAAAATTTTCTCTGTAGTTTAGCTAGTCATTGCAAAGATCACGTCTACCCTATCTAATTTAGTCTTGGTCACTCTGCCTGAGTGAGCGGTAGGCATTTGTGAAACGCCACCTGGGCTCTAATACCTATCTATCTCAACCTAATCACTGCACTGACGTAGGTACCTACCTAGCTCACACACAGTGACCAAGAAAGAACTAGTGAGTGACACGACGAATTAAATTAATCTAGGTAGGTACCTGCCTAGGTTAGGCCAAAAATACCTGTCTTCCGACCTATCATAATTCAAGTCAGTGACACCGATCGCTTGTAGGTACTACTCTGGACCAAGAAAGAACAAGCGAATGTAGAGGCACCTGTAGGGATATTTTTTTACCTAGTAGCTACGTCTTACCTATTTATAACTCAAAACGTAGATCTATGGTAGGCTAGTAGGTACCTACTACCGTAGGCAGGCATGTATTTTTGATATCTCTTTCGGAAATGGCTGCGGGTTTTGGGTTAGAAAGGGACAACAAGAGATATCTCGAGACGTCACCAGTCTGTGGTTAGATGGCAAGCATTATGCAATAGCACAACATAAGTTTATTAAAGTGTTTCTTTTAACATGCTAAAATAAATTTCACATTTCTTTGGTAAACATTTCACAAATTTATTTATTATGCTCATCTAAACAACCCCTTTCATTTTTTTGCATATATTACCAAACTCCCTATATAATATTATTAACAATAATAACAATGACATTCTAAGTATGTACCTAGGTATTGTATCAGTTATCTGGTTCCCATAGTACAAGCTCTGTTAATTTGGGGCTAGATAGCACTGTGTGAAATGTCCAGTAATATTTATGCATTTACTGAGTCCCTAGATGCAAAAATTTTTAACAATATGTAAGTAGGTACTTTCTTTAATCTTTATTGTACACAAATAGATTACAGACAAAACTTACAAAATGAACATGTACAAAGGCGAGATTAACCCTAATAAGAGTTTTATGCCAGCAAACCTTTGAAGATAGAGATAGTTGATTCTAGTAGTACCTATACGTGCACAGTGACACAGTGCACAGGACATACTAACTTGCATTCATTCAATAACTTTGTAGTTTATTTTAGAGAAAAATACTTACAGGGTCCTCGTTGCTGAAACTTACAACATAATCTATTTTCACCCGCGGCATATTTATCATTTATCTACTTGTCGGTATAGAAGAAAAAAATTCACTCCACATTCTGTACATAAAATAAACAAACAAGCAGTGTTGCCAGCATCTCAATCAGAAAAAAGCCCTAAAGGCCGAAATTGAAATAAAAAAAATGATTCCACTAAAAACTACTTTATATTTAAATGGTGCAAAGAACAAAAACTGGACACAAACAACTTCTATACTTATATTATAACTTATATATTAACAGTCTTTACTAAAATTTTATTTAATAACTTATCATTTCTGGCGATGGCTCTAAATTTATTATACCACCACAGTTTTTTATACCTGCAGTGGTAGTAGAAGCTATCGTCTCCGAATTGAAACGAGTGCGGCTTTCAGTTTATTCTCTTCAATTTACTAAAAACACGCTCAACACTCGCGTTTGAAAATGGGAGAACCAGCAGTAAGCCAATTAGTTCATGTATATTAAAAAAATTGGCTACTATATTTTTTAGGAATTGCTAAATTTACCAAGAGTTAATTTTTATTTGTAATTATTGTAAGTAATATTTTTATTAATGGTAGGCCACAAAGAGGCCGATAATAATAATAATAATTCATTTATTCAGCAACAAACTTCAGTATTTCACAAACAAAAATTACAATGGTTTACTAGGTATAATACAATTCAGGATGGAAAACATAGGTACCCAAACTAGGATGGACCTGTATGATGGCATACCTATACCTCCCTCCGGACTATGGTGCCAAGGGCCAATAATCGGCCCCGTAGGGGCCGATCTGGCAACCCTGCAAACAAGACATTCCATTCAAAGTTCCATTCCCATGTTGCCAGCGGGCTCTAATAAAAGTAACCCTAGAGTGATAAAAAAAAGTAACCTTATGTATGTTTTAGGGTGCAAAATTTAACCCAGTGTTTAGATAAGCATCTAACTGAACTGACGTATGTTTTTATGTTTAAATTCAATGAAAACGTCAGCAAAACAACACAATTATATATCCAGCTAGCAGACACTTCGTATGTTCTACGTTTTCAAAAAAAAAAAACCAAAATGATAGGTTGCAACATTGGAAACATTTAAGTTACAGAGTACCTTCTTGCTGCCAGGCAGCGGACCTAATGAATAATACAAACAGCTTCTGAACACATCTCTGCTATCTAAAGAGATAAATTTAAGGAAGATGTACTACAGTCTTTAGTCATAGTTATATCTTTAGTCTAAAGCAGTGGTTCTCAAACTATTCATTTCGCGTACCACACACGAAATTAAAAATAAGTGGCGTACCACTGAACTGTAACCGTTCAAAAAAACCTTCAAAATGGTAAAGTTAATAAAAACTGCAACAACTGTTTATGACATTATCATTTATTAATAAAACAAATTATAGGAAAAAAATACAATATTCTTAGTGCGAAAAATGGTGCTGCGTGTTCGAGACAAGAAAGGAAATATCTGGCTCAGTTGTACTTAATTTTAAGCGCAAATTAGGATCTACGTTAAGTTTATTACGATATTTGTTTTTTATTAACAACATAACAGAAAATCCGCTCTCACAGAGATACGTGGTTGTAAATGGAATCAGAAACAGTAATGCTTTTCTGGACAGCGATGGATATTCATTTTTAACTTTTAGCCAAAATTCAAATAGCTCTACTGTGTTGAATTCCGCTTGCAAACCTCCATCGCAAGATAGTTCTATCAGAGATTCCTTTTCATTTACACTTAAATTTTCACGAACGCTATCCAGATCCGAAACGAATGGGTTCCTTATCCAATTGAACTCCGAATAATCTTCTTTAAAATATTCTTCAAATGTTTCTACGATCATTTGGCTGTGATTTTTGATGTTATTGATAACATTTTCACTCAATTTTCTAAATTAGGAAAAGATGCGAGGTTCTCGTTCGATACGCTCCTTTCAATCATTTGAAATTTCTTGATAAATGCTTTTATTTTGTCATTTACTGAAAATCGATTTGTAGTTCTACCTTGCAAACTTAGATTTAAGTCGTTGATGCGATTGAAAATGTCTGATAAGTAAGCAAGATTTCGTCTGTCAGTCGATCGCGTAATTCAAAATCGGTCCCCATCAGGAACAGCTGCACCTCAGAACGTAACTCGAATAATCTGCTCAGTATTTTTCCTCGCAAAAGCCATCTCACCTCTGTATGTAGCAGCAACTGAGTATGGTCACTGCCCATTTCAGAACACAATTTTGAAAATAAACGAGAGTTAAGAGCCCGAGATTTAATAAAATTTACCACCTTGATGGCGTCTTGGAGAACATGTTTATATTGTTCGGGCATACGTTTTACTGCTAACGCTTGTCTGTGTATACTGCAATGCATGAAAGTGCAATTTCTAGCAACAGATTTTATTTTTGTGGCTACCCCTTCGAATCTTCCTATCATAGCTCGAGCGCCATCAGAGCAGAATCCAACGCAATTCATCCAGTCAAGTCCATTTTCAGCAAAGAATTCACCCAGTTTGTTGAAAATTTTATCCGCGGTAGTTCGTGTTGATAACGCCTCACAGAATAAATTATCTTCCTTAATTGTTTTATTTTCATGTATATACCGCACGTAAACCATAAGTTGAGCATAGTTCGTTACATCTGTACTCTCATAAAGTTGTATCGAAAAGAAATCGCTATTTTTGACATGATTGATGACTTTATTTTTAACATTTGATGCCATATTTTCGATCCTACGTTGCATGGTATTATTGGACAGTGATATCAGATCTAGCTTTTTAGCTGACGCCTCACCCAACATACAAGTAACCATGTCTTTTGCTGCAGGTAACAACAGCTCTTCGCCAATTGTGTGAGCTTTTCCGAACTTTGCAATTCTTAGGCTAACTAAGAATGATGCCTCTACTGGTTTTTTGGTACTTCCAGTAAATGAAGACATGACTTTCGACTTTCTTAGTGCCTTTCATTTCTGTTAAATTTCGGGTGAAAAAATCCTTCGGTTTGCTTACTAAAGTAGAATGTTTCGTGTTTAGATGACAATTCAGTAATGAGGGTGTCATACTTTGATTTGATAAAATTTCAAAGCAAAGTACGCACTGGGGGTGTGACTCATTATTTACATCCGTCACCGTGAATCCTATATTTATGTATTCTGTCATATTTATGAAAATATGACCATATTTTCTAATAATTTTTCGAATTTTAGTAGGTATCTTATCATCTCGAATTACCGCACAATCTGACTCTGAAGTAGAGCTCGATGGTAAAGGATTTCGATCATCATCTTGAATCACTGCACAATTTAATTCTTGTGATAAACTTGGTGGTCATAAACAGTATTTTGAGCACAAGGTCTTTTTGCACAATTAAGCCACTTATCCATGTTAATTTAAATATATTGAACTTGACTTAAAATAAATTAATTAGATCAATGATTAAAAACTACAAGATTCACAGAGTACAAAGCACAAACAAGAATGCCAGACGGCCGGCGCGGGTGGCCGTGCGGACGCTCGAAAGTCTGTCTCTGTCTGGCTCGCATCGCGAGCCGCGTGGCATGAGCCGAAAGATGCGCTGGCCAGCAAAATAGGCGGCAAAATGCAAACTAGCCGCGACAGCGCCCGCGCGGCTAATTAATGAAAACAAATCGTGTCAGAGCGCGAAATTTAAAAACTTTTTATCTACTTATTTACTGTGTATGTCCTATGGCCATGGCTGCTTGCGTACCACCTTAATAATCGTCGCGTACCACTGGTTGTACGCGTACCATAGTTAGGGAATGACTGGTCTAAAGATATAACTACTAGTTACGAGCTAAAATATATCAACCAATCGATTTTTTACTCTCAAACAAACCATGTTTTAGAAAGTTCTTTGTTGTTTGTCTCCCGCCGCGCAGCCGCCCCCCGCCTTGGACTCTGTTCGGACGGCGGCTGGCGGTGGCAAAAGCAAAGGCCGGACGGAAAAATTGACTTCGACCATTTTGCAGCTTGTGCTGGACTTGTAACGATTTTTATAACCCCCGAGCAAAGGTTGTTAAAAGTTTGACGCCGTCTGTTTGTCTGTGGCACCGTAGCTGATCGTAGCTGATTGGGATGCCGTATTTTTGTAGAAAGCTAGGTAGTTCATATTAATTACTTATTTTTATAGTTTATTTGGGGTAGTTCTTTGTATAAGCTACCTACACCGGTTTTGCATTTTCTGTTAACAGGAAACTAGCTGAGCTTGGCTTGGCGTAATATCTATTGGTCAGTCAGTTCCACGGACTTGTCAATTCTCAGCAGTAGCGAGACGCCTGACAAGAATTTTATGGCAATATCAGTGTGGCATTATACCTATCTACATCTACCTACTTATTAAGTTAGGAATTACGAGAAATCAGGAGAAAAAAAATATAATTTTCTTTAGATTTGACTGAGTTTAATTTGTTTAGGTAGGTATGTAGGTACCTATATCTTTTGCAGATTCAGGTAGTATAAATTAAATACATATTCTTAAAAATTAAATTACCTACTATCTACAAGTTATTTAGTGATGAGTTTCAGAAATTAACCTAATTATTGTATCCTCATATAAATAACGACATTCTGTTTCCTGGGGACTGTTCTACAAACTCTTATTTTATTCCTTCCAAGGCAGCTATAGCAATAGGTATCGATCTAGGTAGGTACCTAGATACGAATGCACAGTTTCTACCTAATCTATTAATTTTCGATAACTATGACGATGCGTCTAGCTTTAGATGAGGTCATCTTTCACGATTCTGTACTTATGAATCTTCAGAATGAAGGTCGGGTCCTTCTCCTTCTCCTTGAGCGGGGCTGGCACCTTCTTGGTCAGGGTGGCGGCGGCGACGGGGGCGACGGGGGCGTCGGGCACGCGGCGATACGTGAAGCCCCCGGAGGGGCTCGGCCGCGCGTACAGCACCGTGGGCGCCGCCTCCTGCGCCGTTGAGTACGCCACCGAGTCGTACGGCGTCGGTGGTATCGCGTAGGTCAGCTGAGGGAGCGGGGAGGACCGGATCGGCTGCGGCGCGTACGAGTCGTACTCTGCAGCGTACTCGTACGACGGCTGCCGGCGCGGCTTCTGGTAGTAGAGCGGGCGCGCGTAGTCGCGGGAGTAGTCGTACGACGATGCCTCGTACTCTGGCTCGACGGCGGCTGCGAACTGCCGCTGCGGCTTCCGGTACTGTCGAGTCGTTTCCCGGTAGTGCGCATCACCCGCACCGGCGCCGGAGGGCTCTGAGTACTGTCGGGTCGGTTCCCGATAGTGCGCGGCACCGGCAGACTCCGAGTACTGTCGAGTCGGTTCCCGATAGTGCGCGGCACCGGCGGCCTCCAAGTAATGCGGTGCGCTGACATCGTAGTGCGGGACGTGCGAGTAGTAGGCGGGCGCAGGCGCGGGCGCGGGCGCGTACGGGCGCGCGTATGCTGAGTGCCGCGCAGAGGGCGCGGCCTGCGCGTCGCGGGCGCGCGGAGTCTGAAGCGGCGCGCGGGAGAGCACATGCAGCACGGGGACGGGGGCGTGCAGCGGGATAGCGGCGAACATGTAGGGCTCGTAGTCACGCGCGAACTCGCGGGCGTACACCTCGAAGGCGTCGCGGCGGCGCTGCAGCAGCCGTGCCAGCGGCGAGCTCGCACACAGCCCGCACAGCGAGAGGAGCAGCAACCGACTCTGAAACGTTCATCTATTATGATATTTCTACCGATTACAGGAGAATGCGAGGGGGCAGCCCAAAATCTTAATATCGCAATAGTCAACCTTACCTGCACTGCACGTGGTGCATCCTGCCGACTAAAGGAAGAAGCTCTGGCGACCGGTTGATGGCAGTATAGCTCTATAGGGAAAAGCCCCCGTTGGTGATGACGGAACCACGTCTGAGCTTCTGAGAGCAGAAGGGGTTTCAGTGAGAAGATCCGAAGACCGGGCACAATGGCGCGTATCGGGAGAGGCTTATGTCCAGCTGTGGACTAATGTGGGCTGATAATGATGAAACCAATGGTATTGTTATAGAGTTATAGTTTTGTTATAGAGCGTGAGAAACTGAGCATACCGTAGAGGCTGCGTAGAATGCGACGTTGCTACTGCCGAGACGCCGCCGCCGCATAGAAACCTGCACGCTACGCTAGTATTTAGTGATCGCGATGAATACTTTACAACAATGACACACGAAAGCCTACGCCATGGAAAAAGTTGGTGCAAAAAGGCTCAAATGAACAAAGCTAATTATGCTTTAAGCTTTGCGAATCATAACTTTTTTGGTGACTACATTTGATGAACAGGATCCTTCTTCTGCATATCATTTAGTAACCTAAGTACTTGACTTCACAACATGTCGTTCGGTACTTACAATATTGTCCATGGTGCGGTGTTTGCGGCGGGCGGGTGGCGCGCGACTGAAGCGCATGCGCGCACCCCGGCGGCTCCAGCGCCGGCCTTCGCCGCGCCGCCCTGCCGGACGTCCTGATTACCGGTGTTGTATGGAGCTGATACAACATCGCGCATGCCACATTCTATTCATTATTCTAAATGTAAAATCACTACACTATTCGCTCGCCTCGATCTCACGAGTCTCTCATAATACCAAAACAATATCATTCATAATTTTTGACTATTATTAAGTTTTTGTTGAAAAAATACATTTTCAAAACAAGCTTTTATAAAATTCATAATTGGAACCGCAAGCAGATTCAAATGAGCCCAAACACTAGTAGCCTACTATAATCCATTCAGAAGTTCCGTTGTCTAACATCCGTCTCCATCATGAGACCACCTCTATAATACCATATTATTGCATTGTCATCGAAGTTACCTAATATGTATTCCAAATTTCAACACAATCGGTTGAGGGGAACGGGTTTAAAATTCAGTTTTTTTTTATATATTAGTTGCAAGATTCCACCCGGACAAACATACATATATTGTACGTTAACAAAAAGCTTGTAAAATACTGCCACGAAATGCAGAACTTGTGAGTTAACACCACTTCATCACCCTATCAGACATAGCAGTGGCCTGGCATACAATTACCTATTGTACTGTCTCCTCTTAAGTGTACTTACTTAGCAGTAGGTAGGATTGTAGGAAGGTTATTGAGTAACCTGTTACTGAAATTGGAAATAAAGAACTCTTTGTATCACCTATTATTCAAAGCAACAGATACCGTCTCCTCTTCTAACTGGAGAGTCTGAAAAATACAGTATCACCTCAATATTAGTTAACGAAAGCGCAAATCGCATGTAAATTCCGAATGGTCGAGTTGACAGGCGCCGCCGCCGCCGCTTCCTTCCGCGAGCTCGCGTGCGCGGCGCACTGACCGACCGGCAAAAAGCGAAACTGTTACATTAATCTCCATTTCCAGCAGCGGATCATGAACAGGGAAATTGTCTGTTCATTAGCTCACAAATTAAAAAGTGATGATGAATTGGAGGGGTTTCTATTTCATTCATAATTGTTACTTGGTTTTATTTATTACAAATAGATCTTCGTTTGACCACAATCTCGATCTTCTTTCGTGTCAATGACTGTTTCATATCTAAATTTTATCAGTCCAATAGAGAACAACTTCCACAGCTCTTTCTGGTGCCTGGTTCAAGTCCTCTCGTGTGCAGGTGGTCGGGCAGAGAGGACATGAGAGCAGGTAGGTCATTGTTTGTATAGTGGTACAATCTCTATGGTAAGCGATGTAGTCTAAGATGGAGCACGAAGATCTAGAAGACTCTCAGATTGTAGTCTAGGTACAGGAAAAACAGACTATACGTAGTCGTAGTACGCATAGGAAGTAGAGCCAAAGCGGTGAGTGCGAATGTGCGAGGTATGGTATTGAAAACAAACTCAATTGTTGCCCAGGTTTTTCTTACGAGTGGAGTGGTTTTTAGGGTTCAGTACCCAAAAGGTGAAACGGGACCCTATTACTGAGACTCCGCTGGCTGTCTGTCCGTCTGTCACCAGGCTGCATCTCATGAACCGTGATTGTTAGGCAGTTGAAATTTTCACAGATGATGTATTTCAGTTGCCACTATAACAACAAGTACTAAAAACAGAATAAAATAAATATTTAAGGGAAGCTCCCATACAACAAACGTGATTTTTTTGCTCGTTTTTGCTTAATATTGATAACGACAACAGGTAGACGCTTGAAATATTCACAGAATATTGAGTAAATATTTAGTATTCACTTTAAAATAAATTATTAAATTAAAATAAAATTAATATTTAAGGGAGGCTCCCATAAACAGGCATGATTTTTTTGCCGTTTTTATAGATAATGGTACGGAACCCTTCGTGCGCGAACTGACTCGCACTTGGCCGATTTTATTAAAAATATACGGGTAAAAAAATGTAAACACGCCATGTGAAAGCACATTTCAGAATATCTAAAAGTTTATTCTAGCATTTTATTTTTTAGTTTTGAGCCAAAATGTTTTAAAATATAATTATTTGATTTATTCATAAGATGTGAATTTGTTCAGTATTCAGTATTTCAATGCAATCATACAAAGTGGATAAAAATATTACAATGTTAGACGTCAGATCTTATTGGCTAGTGAAGAGTCCATCAGCATTAGAGCAGCAAGAGATGTTTATTTTGCATACTTTCATTCAATAATGAGTTACGGCGTAATGTTTTGGGGTACTGCAGCAGAATCAAAAAGGGTTTTTATCTTGCAAAAACGCTCGGTTAGGTATATTTTAGGGCTTAAATATAGAGACTCCTGTAGAGATAGGTTCGGAGAGCTGAACATCATGACTATGATTGGCGAGTATATATACCAGAATATGGTATACATACGCGAAAATCTGAAGCATATGACATCCAAATTCGAATCCCATGGCTATAATACAAAAAATATATAAAATGTTGTCGCCCCTCGTTGTAGACTGGCCAAAACATTAAAAAGCTTTATGTATGTATCTATAAAAATGTATAATAAAATTCCCATTGACATTAGAAATAAATCAGACATTGAATTTTTTAATTGTATAAAAAAACATTTATTACATAAAAGTTATTATAATATTGACGAGGCTTTGTCCGATAAATACATTTTTTGTGTTGAATGACTATAGTTTTGTAGTTGATACTAAGTAGTAATTACTTAAACAATTTTTTATATGTATGATACAATTTTTTTAAAAATTAATAATAATATAATTTGATATTAACTTTAACTGTAGTAATGTTAATCTGTGTTAGTATATAAGAATTAATTATTTTACATAATCAACAAACTGTCTGACATATCTAAGTGCATGTAAAATGTGTAAAGAGGAAATAATGACTACTATGAGTATTATCAGCACTTCACCCTGTACCCTGTAGGTAAGGGTGTAGTGTAGCAATATTATAGCTAACTAGGCAGATACTTATAGTGGAATCGACGTTGACAAATTTTACGTTTTCAATTGGTCAGTGAAATCATTATGTATTGTATAAAATTATTTACAATTTTCTTTAAAGAAGTCGTCTAGTGCAGCGATTCCTAAAGTGGGTTCCGCGGAAACTAGGGATTCCGTAAAATAGTCACCAGGGTTCCGCGAAATTATTTTTGTTTTGGCTGTTAAATAAAACCTACTACAGTTATATCGTTGAGAAACAGGTTTTTCAACTGAACCCTTAGGTATACAAAAAAAATCAGGTCGAGATTGGATGCTACCCCAGATATGCGTATACATCTGTCGGACATAAAACCGAATTATAGAGCAAGAGACAATTAGAGAGACAAACAAACGTCAATTGATTTATATATATATATATAACGGCGTATATATATATATATATATATATATACGATGTTATATAGATATATGACGTTTGTTTGTCTCACAAAAACTCGAGAACGACTGAACTGATTTGTCTAATTTTGGTTTTGAAATATTTGTAAAAGTTGAAGGGAGAGAAAATAAAAAGAACTTGCAATAAAAGTAGTAAAAAGGTAGAGTAATGAGAAATACGCACAACAACAAAATGAAGGGATTGAATGATAAAAAAAAAACGGCAAACATATTATGAACCACGGCGAGATAGGATGCGCAGCGGCGCGCGGAGAAGCGGGGGTGAAATTCGAGTTTGGGCTGAGGTATAGTCAACTCTTAATTTGTATTATTTAATTAACTTGACCTTATACCTTACGCCAATTGTACCTTTATTTAATATTTATTTCCATTGTGTCTGTATTTATGTTTGGTTTGCAATAAAGAGTATTTCATTCATTCATTCATTCTTATGTACTATTTTTTATTCCAAATATTATCATTATGACATGTATTGTAAATATTATAATTAGTATAACTGGCTACGGCTGTTCTAGTTACATAAATAAATAAATAATTAAGAATAAAGTGATTTACTTTTAAAATATTTCTAATAAAAGTGTTTGTTCTTATCTAAATGACATGATGATGTTTTCGATTTGTAATCATTGAATGATTGGGTGTTCCGTTATATAAAGAGTTTAAGAAGCCCTGGCGCTGGGGGGGTGCGCTGGCCTAGTGTGTACTAACCTTTTACATTAGTATATTTTTAAATCTAATTATTTTCAAAGATGCTGCCCTATTCTTGGGCTTACATTATGTAATATTATAAATTCGAAAATTTCGATGTTTGTTTGGATGTTTCTTTGTTTGTTACTCAACAACGCCGTAGCGGCTGAACCGATTTCGATGAAATTTGGTATATACGTAGATTATAACCTCAATTACCACATATACTACTATTTATTCCATACATCAGTTTCCATGGGATAAAAATGGGATGTCAAAGTTTATATTTGTATTTTACACCCCAATTTTGTACAATTTTGTATTTTGAAACGCGGGAGAAGCCGCGGGCACCAACTAGTGTTATATATGTTACTTCCATTACGAACCCAAGCTGTGATAGGTACATATTTATTGTTGATGTAGGTATTTCTATGTTGTACTTGTACCTACATTCGTTATGTTGTAGGGATTAAAACAGACTGGCCTAACTATACTTTTAGCATCTAAAACAGCGCGTCGCGAGATCTCAATTCATTTTGAATATTAATAGGCTCAAAAATCACCGTTTGCGTAAGAATTTTGCAAAATTTTGCAAAATGTTGCAATTATGCCGCGTCTCCGGTATAAAAATGTACAGCATTTCGAGTAAAGCATCAGTCAGCTGGAGTTCATCCATCACTACACAACACCAACAACCAAAATGAAAACTTTCGTAAGTATATAATTGGGTATTACCTAGTTTAATTTGTACCGAAGTATATTATTTCTTTGTGCTATAATACTAAATTAATAAAAATACCTACTTAGATTAGCACAACTTCAAGTCAATTACGAGTTTAAATATAAAATATTGTTGCAGGTGTGCGTTGTACTCCTCGTTGCATCGGCCGCGGCCGCATCTGCCCCTGAAGACTCCTCAGAGGACGCCAAGCGGGACAAGCGCGGGGGACTGTTGGTGGGCTCCGGCCTCGGCCATGGACTCGGCTACGGAGGACTCGGCTACGGAGGACTCGGATACGGAGGACTCGGATACGGAGGCCTCGGCTACGGAAGTCTCGGCTACGGAGGCCTCGGCTACGGAGGGCTCGGCTATGGAGGCCTCGGGCACGGAGGACTCGGCTACGCCGGGCACGGCCTATATGGTTCCGGACTGGGACTCGGCTACGGCGGCCTCGGCCACGGAGGCCTGGGAGGCCTGGGATACGGTGGACTCGGCTACGGAGCTGGCCTCGTTGACCATCACGCTCCTCTTATTCAAGTCGTAGCTGTCAGGAAGGTGCACGAGCACGAGCACGAGCACGAAGGACACAAGGTATGGCACCTACATAAAAAAGTAAATAATTTTGAGAACAAGCAGCAACCTGACCAACTCTAAATCTCAAAATCTCTTTAATAAACACTAATTCTTATCATAACTGCGCTTTATCCTCAGACTGTTGCCGTGAAAAAGGTGGCAGTCCAGACGGTGGCCCCCGCGCTGCAAGTGGCCCCTGCCTTCCACGCCGCCCCTTTCCCCTTGGGCCCCGGCCTGCACGCCCCCCTCCCAGCCCCCTTGTGGTAAACACTGCCTGCTCTAAAGAGGCTAGGCTGAGACCAAACTGTTGTTATAAATAAAATAATTTATATTGTTATAATTTTAAATTATGTTTGATTTATTCATCGTTTGGTTTCCTGACATATTATCTAGGCTGCGCTCATTCAGTAGTTAATTAAAACGAAATTTCTAAAATGGTATCGAAAACGGTGTCTCACAACCGAGTCGATATTACGAGTTCGGTTGGGTGCATATAGGTATGTATGTAGGTATATACTTTACGAATCATCATAGTATCAATAACAGAGCGTCCATTGTTGAACACAGGCCTCCTCCATAAATTTCCAGAGCGACCGCTCTTATGAGGCCTGCACCTAACGGCTCCCAGCCACTTTATTAAGTCGTGGTTGTATCACGTGCGAGGGCTGCGCTTTCCAAGACATAGTCTTCACTGGTACACCTTTTTGGTGCAACTGCCGTCATCTCTTCGAATGATCTTATGTGATCGATGGTTCCAAATGTAGAGTGAACACAAATATATTGTTGCAACAATTTGTTCTGTATCTTGGCTAAACTAAGATGCTGATTATGCTAATTAATTTAGGGATGGCAAAAATAAAATATAAAGATTTACCGTTACAGTGCAACATAAAAATTGTAAATCGAATTCTACAAAAAATCGGGGAACTTATATCACCCAGCTACATATTGTGTGAGGGGTTTTCAGGGTTCCGAAGTCAAACTAGCAAACCAAAGTCGCAGAGTCATCGTTAAAAGAAAACTAAACGGAATGCAAAAGACAATTCAAATTTGATTATGTAAATAGTGAGGACATCATAAAAGCTTTCAAACTGATAAATGTTAAGAAAACCACGGACCTCTGGGGCATCTCTGTTAGCGTCGTGAAAACATTGATTAACGTAATTGCTCCCGAACTAGCTTTAATATTCAACGAGTGTATTGACTGTGGTGTATTCCCTGATCTAATGAAACACAGCAAAGTAACTCCACTTTTCAAATCAGGCACTAGTTCTGGTCCTGGTAATTTTAGATCAATCTCAGTACTTCCGACATTTAGTAAATTATTTGAAAAACTAATTTTAAATCAACTACTTAGAAATTTAAATTCTCATTATTAACTTCATCATTCGGATTTACCAGGGGTCGCTCAACCACTGATACTGGTATTGAGTTAATATCACACGTATTTGATGCCTGGGAGAAGTCTCATGACGATTTAGGTGTTTTTTTGTGATTTGTCCAAGGTATTTGATTGCGTAGACCATGTCACATTGATCAGGAAACTACACCATTATGGCATTAGGAACGTTGCTCTAGACTTTCTCACTTCTTATTTAAGTGGCAGAGTGCAAAGAGTTGACGTGAAAAGGAAGCGTTCTCCGGGGTCTAAGGTTAAAATGGGTGTATCACAAGGATCAATTCTAGGACCATTTTTGTTTTTAGTATATATTAATGATCTTCCCCATCTCTTAAGGGATGATCATGAGGTTGTATTGTTTGCAGATGACTCGTCACTTTTATTTAAATTAAAGCGACGATAAATCAATTTTGACGCGACGATAAACCAATTTTGACGATGTAAACTCGTCGTAAAATGGTTCAATTTAAACAACCTACTATGGACAGAAAACAAAGTGTATTAGATTTATACTACCTAATGTTAAACAAGTTAAAGTAGATATAAAAATCAAAGACGAGGAGTTGGCTCTTGTGAACACCACCGTATTCTTACGTATAACCCTAGAAAATAAGCTTCAATGGGGCCCTCACATTGAAGGGTTGTCGAAGAGACTTAGTTCTGCAGCATACGCAGTCAAAAAGACCCGTCTTTTTACAGACGTAGACACAGCTAGACTAGTTTACTTCAGCTACTTCCACAGCATTATGTCATACGGTATACTTTTTTAATATATTATAGGCTTGCGTTTGACCACGATCTCGCCTGATCGTAAGCGATGATGCAGTCTACGATGGTACACGCTTGCCTAGAAGAAACCTATTCACACATATCAGGAAACACAGACTCTGGCAAGTCGTTCCACTCTTTGGCGGTGCGCATAATAAAGGTCGAAGAGAACCGAGCGGCGGCGAACCGCAAAGCGTCTGGTTGTCCGTTGATAGAAAGATGGTGGGATCAGGTTGAAAAGTTCCGCCGCACACTCCCCGAAATGTAGTCGACTTAATACGTCGTGTACGTCGAATACTGCTGTGGGGGAGTGCTGCAGATATAAACACCGTTTTTGTGCTGCAGAAGAGGGCTGTTCGTGCAATTTATAATATAGACGCCAGAGAATCATTACGCAATAAGTTTAAAGAAATAAATATTATGACTTTCCCTTGTCAAAAAATCTATGAAAATCTGATGTAACTAGTCAGGTCATAAATTATGTCACATGTTTAATATAAAATAATTGAAACAAGTTTATTCATTATGTAACCATTTATATACCAAAATGAACTTAACAAAACATAGATTCTTATGACACTAAAGTTTATTCAAAATGACCTCCGTGATTTTGAATACAGGCCTTCAATCTGCGCGGCCAATCGTCTATCGCAGCACGAACGAGGTCCATGTCAATATCGGCGGCTGCCTTAATCAAGGATGTCTTGAGTGACTCCAAATTGGGATGAGGCTTTGAGCACGCCTTTTCCTCCAAGTGTTGCCATATCTTGTAATCTAACGGATTCAAATCTGGACTTGACGAGGGCCAGTCTTCGTGCCGGATGAAGTCGATTTCACGCGCCGCCAGCCAGTCTTGTGTGCTCTTCGCTCTATGAGCTGGCGCCGAATCTTGTTGGAATACCCAGTGCCTGTTATTGAACATGGTATGAGAAACAGGTTCCACAAGGTTCGTCAGGACTGTATTTTGATACACAACTGCATTCATTTTTACACCTTTCTCTCAAAAATGTACCTCTGTTAAGCCCCAATAAGAAACTCCCAACCATACCATGAGCGAGGATGGAAAATGACCTCGTTGGACACGCGGAATACGGTTACTCGCTTCTTCACTACTGTGTGCGTACACCTTATCATTTTTTTTTGTTGTAGCTCTCTTCTACGGTAAAAATTTTTTCATCCGAAAAAAGAATTTCCCGATATTTTTTTCCCGCGTACCGCTTCAACAAAGCGCGGCATCTCTTCAGTCTCAGGTCCATTAGACGAGCATTCAAACGATGTCCTGTTTTTCTTCGATATGCCCGAAGCCCTAAGTCTTCATTTAACACCCTTTTCACCGTGGTTCTGCTTAACCCCATCTGAAGGGCCAACAGTTTCTGCTTACGTTTGTGATTTCTTTGAATTCGCGCCTTCACAGCTTTTATCACTGCTGGAGTCCTAACAGACCGAGGGCGACCACTTCTTGACCTGTCATCTACACTAGAGTCTTCATTGTATCGTTTGATGGTGCGATAAATGAATCTTTTGGTTATATTCAAATTTTTCAGTATGTCAAAAATTTGAATTGGCGCGTAACCGCAACGATGCAACGCAATAACTGCAACACGGTCTTCTTTAAGCGTCCACTCCATATTTAAAAATGAGTAAAATTCTAAAAAGTATACATTTTTATTTTCATGAATAATTCGAAATTCGAATAAACTTTTTTGTGGCCAGCATTCTAAAAGAAAAGTTTTTACTGTGTGACAATACTTATGACCTGACTAGGTATGTTCACAAAAATATTAATTTGTTTAAGAAAAATAGCGATAGTCATATTTTTAATACTAGAAATAAAGATAAACTCGCTGTTGCCACTTGTAGACTCCATAAAATTAGTAAATTCTTTAAAGGGCAAGGTGTTCGCTTTTATAACAAACTCCCAAGTGATGTACACAAATTGACAATTAACAAATTTAAAAACGCAATTAAACAAATTCTTTATAAAAAAGCCTACTATAAAATATAGGATTATTTAGAATTTAGATGATTGAGATGTTTGGGATTAAAATTGCTCCAACTCGTTCAAAATGTTACCATTTAGACGTAATTTATTTCCTGTACTGTTATGTATTCTAAAAGGATCATTAAAAAAACAACCAGCCTTGTTTCTTGCCTTTCTTTCCTGGCTTGGTCAAGAAGGAACAGGCAGTAAAATTGACGTTTCAAAGTGATCCTTGTGATTTTAGTGAAAAAAATATTTTGACTTTGACCTTATAGTTTCGCTATGTCCATCTGTATGTCTGTCTGTCTGCCCGTGCGACCAGTTGCAGCCGTTTAACTTGTAGACTGGACTGAACCGCCAAGGAGTGGAACGCTTTGCCTGAGTTTGTGTTTCCTGATAACTACAACCCAGGGGTCTTGAAGTCGCGAGTGAATAAGTTTCTTCTAGGCAAACGTGTACTACCGCTTACCATCAGGCGAGATCGTGGTCAAACGCTAGCCCTTAATTAATAATAAAAAAAGACTATTAGTGCTATAGAACTAAAACTTGACATGAGGATAAGTTTTAGTTGACGTGACCTAATAAAAACCTATAAAATAAAAATTTGTAAAGTAAAATAAAGTTTGTTTTTTTAGGGATCTCCCCTATAGTAGAAGTAGGGGTACTCACACACCCTGTCCTTCGTGGTATCGTTGAAAAGATCTTCCAAAAGTATTGTAAGGTTTTCCAAATACAATATAAGAGCGCGAATCATACGATATATAAAGTCTCAAAGTTCCCATTTTCATAATAGTCGCCCGTCGACTGCAGATACAAAATCCAATATATATACCTTACGAATGATAACATATTGAAACTGGCATTATTTGTGCTAATTCGCACTGTTGCATTTTGCATGTGCATCTGAAGGATCGGAAGCTTTGCACTTGATGGATACCGCATGATTTAACGGAAGACCAGAAACGACTGCGTGTCGAGTCGTGCCGTAAAATGATAAAAAGTGCCAAACAGTATTTTACGGCACAACAACGGCTATTGCTGTACAAAGCGCAAGTTCGGCCGCACGTAGAATACTGTTCCCATCTTTGGCACGGAGCTCCAAAGTACCAATTGCTTCGTTTTGACTCCCTTAAGAGAAAAGCCATTAGAATCATCGGTGATCTCAAACTCGCCGACAGGCTGGAACCGCTGAGTCAACGCCGTGACATAGGATCGCTCAGTGTATTCTACCGCCTATATAATGGAGAATGTTCTAAGGAGCTATTTGATCTCATCCAGTCGTCGAGATTTTACCACTGCACTTCTCGACAACGTAATAAAGCTCATCCACATATCATCGACGGTTGGGTATCGCGCACCACACGCTTCACGCGATCTTTTTTACCCCATACTTGCAAGATGTGGAATGAGCTACCATCTGAGGTTTTTCCATTAGACTACGACATGGCACGCTTCAAGAGAAATGTAAAGAGGTTTCTACAGTGTAGGGAACGCATCGACAATACCCCGGGTGTTGCCGTTGTCATAGGCGACGGCTACCGCTACTATCAGGTGGGTCGTAAGCCAGTTTCCCCACAAATAACATAAAAATAAAAAAGTTTAATGGAGGTTGTCTATTATATCCTGACAGAAACGGAACCTGAGGGCACTGCTTTGAATCGGCAAGAAAAATCCCAAAAAATGGTTGCTTCTTTTTTCGGCAAATAAGGACATTACAGTAGTGTTTATTACCTTACTGATAACAACATCTGCCATACAGCCCAGACTTCGCAGTTTATTTTACCAGTTTATTTTACGCAACGCTTCTGGGCTTGTTAATCGTAAACCGATATTATTTCCGATAATTAAGCGTTGCGTTCCACGAAGCCATTGAAGATGTCCCCACTGAAGACTGGATCCACTGTTTCACACATTGCTTCCAATGAATGCAAAAATATTTAAATAGTGATATTTTATATATACTATAGTGAATATACTTCGAAAAACAATAAATGTATCATAAATATAATATCTGATCTTATTTATCAAAACCCAGAAACTTTCAGTATGACCTAAGTATACTGTTGTAGTTGTAAGGTGAATTCTCAAAGCTGAGTAAACTTCACTGGTTTACGAGCAGTTATAGACAATCCTGTCTGTGGTTGGATTTGTAAATAGTTCATATACTTAATGTCCAAAACTAACTGCAAACTTAACTTTGCCTTTGAAATTGACTAAGATACAGCCCCGCTCATAACCAATTATTTTTTTAAATCTCTGTTTGATCCAACTACAGACATAAGTTGGTCGACTACACACTGCTCTTATACTAGCGGAGCCTGCCAGTTTTCATCTCTTTATAGCATTTCAGTATAAATGCTGAAATGCTATTGCAAATTGTGTGGCATTCAAGGCCACACAAAGAGTCGTAGTTGGACTACAAATCCATAAAAGATTACAAAACTAGGTGTGCGCATGTAAGTATGACTCGCACTTGACCGCTAATACTATTTTCTACTATAATATTTATACTATTTTCAGATAATTCGTTTAGATCATTTATAAAAAGACATCTTATTTGTAAAGGTTACTATAAGTTGGACGAAGCTTTGGCTGATATATTTAAATTTGATGAATTGTAGTGATTACCTGACATATACATAGGCTGCTATTTAAGAATCCGGAACTGGCCACTGCATAAATAATATTTAAAAAGAAATTATCACGTTTGAAAATGGAACTCTTTGGCTGTAGAATGCAGGTTATTTCGTCCGTCTGTCAATTGTTTTCATTGTGTGGCGCGATTTCAAAAATTGCGTGTCATTATCACAATGGATTTATCTCGAGAAAATTTTCGTGCGATGATTTTTTATGATTTTCGACGTGGTCTAACTCAACAGCAGTGTATCGATCAACTCAGTTCGACTTTTTGGGATAAAGCACCATCGAAGACTACTGTGTATCACTGGTTTAGTGAGTTTAATCGTGGACGTCGTATGCTCACAGACGAAATTAAAGATGGTCGGCCTAAATCAGTTGTTGTGCCACGAAACATCGACGCAGTGCGTAAACTAATAATGCAAGATCGTCATGTGACATATCGAGAGATAGAAGCAATCTTGGGCATTAGTATGACGAGTATACATAAGATATTACACGAACACTTGGCTGCAAAAAAAGTTTGTTCGCGTTGGATACCGCACAACTTGACAATAGATCAAAAACAGGCTCGTGTCGATTGGTGCAAAAAAATGATAAAAAAATACAATCGTGGTGCATCAAAAGCTGTATATAATATCTACACAGGTGATGAATCCTGGATTTATGCATATGACCCCGAAACTAAGCAACAGTCAACAGTTTGGGTCTTCCAACATGAGCCGAACCCAACAAAAGTTGCTCGTGCGAAAAGCACTTTGAAGCAAATGGTCGCCTGTTTTTTTGGTATAGATGGACACGTGGCTACTGTACCCCTAGAAAATTGTTAATCTGTTAATTCAGAGTGGTACACGACCATTTGTTTGCCAGAAGTCTTTGCAGAAATCAGGAAGAATAATCCACAACGCAGAATCATTCTCCATCACGACAATGCAAGCTGTCACACTTCGGGTGAAACGACCCGATATTTGGAGGGTGAAACGGTGGAATTAACGGGTCATCCGCCATATAGCCCTGATTTGGCACCCAACGACTTCTTTTTATTCCCAACCGTGAAGAATAAATTACGTGGTCAACGATTTTCAACCCGGGAAGAAGCCGTTGAGGCATTCAAAAATCATGTTTTGGAGATACCGTCTTCCGATTGGAAAAAGTGCTATGAAAACTGGTTTCACCGAATGCAAAAGTGCATTGATCATCATGGCGAATATTTTGAAAAGCAATAAAACCATATTTAACAGTCAATGATAGTTATTTTATTTTATTCCGGATACATAAATAGCAGCCCTCGTATATACATTTATTATTATTATTTTTTCTCATTATTATTTAATTATTATTAACAATTTGACGATGATTTTGCAGACCTTATTTTAAGTTGTTATTATTTAGAACTGTTTCTCTTTTTTTTATAAAATTTATTAACTATAAGTACCTACATATATGTATCTATGGATTATGTAATTATGTAACATATTTGGTTTGTTTGATCTGACTTGACCAAGGACATGTAATTTGTCAAAGGATATGAATAAATGAAATGGAATGAAATATTATTGTCCGACTGCCGAAAGAGGGTTATTTAAACACCTGTTCTTGTTATTAGGAGGTTTGCTCAACCTTTTATGCTAAGTTATATTACAATATCACGGTGAATTTCCGTTTATTTAAATTGCATTGGGTAAAATCAAAACATGGTTTCGATCTCTAAGTTGTGACAGAATAAATAAAGAGAGTTACTATATGAACTAGATACATAACGTAATGACGCCACACGTTGGTCGCTTTAATTTTACCTCTAAGTAACCCGTGCGAATCAACAATGTAGGGACCTAGCTTTTAAAGTCTCGGCAGTTGCTCTAGATGCGCCAGTTTCAGTTTGCATGCCCTCTTGCAACATGCTGTGACATATGTGTAATGCCGATGTAAATGCCGATAATCTATATTTATGGCATTCAATAATGTTTACGTATTCTTTATTTGAACTTTTTTAATTTATGAAAATCCTCTGTCGTAAATTTTGTGTGTAAATCTCTTATTTGTAAAGAAGCTTGACATTGAAAGCGTTGTGTGACCTGTTTCATTATTTATATTGCTACAAAGGTTACTCCTATAACCGCCAATCATCACACCTAACAATGCCCTGTGGGAGACCTCATGTGTTCTTACTTTAGTTACGATTAGGGTTTAAATAATGAATGGGCACTGTCTAGATAACGCGGAAGATAACTGATCGATGGATGGTTTTAAAAAAAATAAACATAATGTACAATTACAACAAAATAACATAATTTTATTCATAACAACAATTTGGTTTTAGCCTCTTTGGCGCAGGCAGTGTTCACCACAAGGGGGCGTGAAGAGGAGCGTGTAGGCCGGTGGCCAAGGGGAAGGGAGCTGGGTGGAAAGCAGGGGCCACGTGAATCGCGGGGGCCACTGCGTGGACAGCTGGAGTCAAGATCAGCTCGGGTGCCTTCTTCCCAGCACCATTCTGAGGATAAAGAGCAGTTATGATAACAATTATTTGTGTTTTTTTTTCAGAAGATATTTTAATATTTAGAATAGTTCAACATTATTTATTTCATGTTATTTAGTAATGCTTAGATTCACAGTTACATTACGTATAATATAAACTAATGAATATATAATCACTGAACTTAAACCAAATTGAATCTATATTATATTATTGGTTTTATGTTACAGAAATGAACTTTCTTAATCGTGTACCATAACTTACCTTGTGTCCTTCGTGCTCGTTGTCGTGGTCGTGCACCTTCTTGACAGCTACGACTTGAATAAGAGGAGCGTGATGGTCAACGAGGCCAGCTCCGTAGCCGAGCCCACCGTATCCCAGGCCTCCCAGGCCTCCGTGGCCGAGGCCGCCGTAGCCGAGTCCCAGTCCGGAACCATATAGGCCGTGTCCGGCGTAGCCGAGCCCTCCGTGCCCGAGGCCTCCATAGCCGAGCCCTCCGTAGCCGAGGCCTCCGTAGCCGAGACTTCCGTAGCCGAGGCCTCCGTATCCGAGTCCTCCGTATCCGAGTCCTCCGTAGCCGAGTCCTCCGTAGCCGAGTCCGTGGCCGAGGCCGGAGCCCACCAGCAGTCCTCCGCGCTTGTCCCTCTTGGCGTCCGCCGAAGAGTCTTCAGGAGCAGGCGCAGGTGCGGCCGCGGCCGATGCTACGAGCAGTACAACGCACACCTATGCAACAATATTTTATATTTAGACTTGAACACCTCATCACAATCTCATCTTCAATCAAAACCCTCAAATTATTACAGTTAAATACTTACAAAAGCTTTCATTTTGGTTGTTGGTGTTGTGTGTGGTGATGGATGAACTCCGGCTGACTGATGCTTTCCTCGAAATGCTGTAGAGTTTTATAGCAGAGGCGCAGCAAGGTCACAATTTTGCAAAATTCTTACGAAAACGGTGCTTTTGGAACCATTAATATTCCAGATTGAATATTATTCGATATTGCGCCATCGAACCATCCAAAATGAATAATTAAAAGTAGTCAAAAATCTCACTAAATAAGAAAATATCGCAGTATGGATACTGGAAACTAATCATTTTTTTTGTTTTTGTATTATGTTAAATAAATAGGTACTAAGTAAGTATATTTATTTATTTGTAGTTATATGTCGCGTATACTATTATTATAATATTTTAATGTTTAGATTAAAATAGTGAATTGTAAATTGTTATGACAATAAATGTCTTAAAGCTGAACCAACGAGCACGATATTAGTATAGGTAAAACCTTGTTATTAGGTACTTACCTGTTTCAAAAAATATAGTAATTAGGTAAAATCAGAAGGGTGCTTATTGGCGATGAAGTATTCATGATTTTACTAAACTACCTACATACCTCCTGCTCACATTAGAAATTAAAACGAAAAGCTAAATTTATTCTGTAGCAACGCGCAATGGCGCCATGCAAGCCATAGTTTTGAGTTGGTTGCTTATTCGGAGACCTATTTAAAAGCCTCAGAAATTATTAATAAAAATCAAACTCTAGAGACCAAACTATGCTTACCCAAAAGCTAGTCAACCAGACTACCACTATATTTGTAGCATGGAACGAAGGTATCAACATCGCATTTATTGACAATCAAATGATTTGTGAAACTTCCAATCTATTTATTAACAGTCTTTTTGTGAAAGGCTTTATTTATTTTATAGCAATACAAGTGTACAAGAGGATAAACCTACCCTTTTGGGCCAACGACATGAACATAATACCTACGTACCTATATCTAAACATAAACAATGAGCCAGATTTGTTTATTACGATAATGCAGGGCAAATCCAATAGGTCAATCTATTTACATTCATTTTAAAACAACATGAAGAAACACGAGATGCCAACAAGCTAATGGCTCACCGGATGTTGAGTGATAAGCATCGCCTATACCATGACAAAGCACTGCCTAGTAGGGCCTTAATTAGATCAAGCGAGCGCGCGTTGAAGTCTTTTGTATGGGACACTCGTCCCTGCTCTTTCGTTCTTCAAGAGCACCCGTAAAAGTTTGAAAACTGTGACGTCACACATACTTTTTGCACATACATTTAAATATGATGTTTTGGTTGATACCGATACGCGCTAAGCCCGCCCAATGGCTGTAGGTTATCCATCGACGGGTATGTACCTCATAGCGACTTAGTTCCCGCTCAGTATAATAGAGGACCAGTCGAGTAAGAGTAGAACTTGCGCACCGAGGGTATCCTCCGAACCAAGAGGTGTTTATGTTAATTAACGTTATTTATTAATATTACTATTCTATAGATAACTTAATAACATTGATATTTATCACCAAATATTTTTTGCAAAATGCCGCATCCATTTCTAACATCTTCGTTCATTATCTTTGTTACGTGTGTTATTTTTTGTTAATATCCTGTTTTTATTTTTAGAGATTATGTTATTAATTTTACTCACTGTACGTTTAACGTTATAATCATATTTTTAAGTTCTCATGTAAGTGAATATGTTATTCTTATGAGAATAAAGTTACTTAAATCAGAATTAAGCAGCGCCATCTAGTAATGTGATCGGTAAACCAAGAAACTTTTAAGACAGTTATCTAAAAGACTGTTCTAGATAGAGACTTCGTTATATTTTTTCTGTATTTTTCTGTATATCGATCATATTCATTTCAGATTTTTCATTTCGCAAACTTCAGAGATAGAGATTAGGAACGGTATTTTTTCAACAGTTTTGATCATAACTCCAAATCTGAACAAAACAAAAAGATAATAATATTGGTTTTGGAATGTGTAAATAAATTTCTTTCATATGACCTAGTAATCTTATTTTGAAATTTTAACCCCACCAAGGGGATAAAATTCAAAACATCCGTCCACAAAACGATGCATATTATTATGTTGCAAAATTAAAGAATATGGTATTTTTCAAACTATCGCGATCACTGTACATAATTATTGATTAAAACGGGCTTTTATCGCGTATATGTATCTTTTTTATTTGCTATCCCGACGTTTCGGCTGTGTTGCAACAGTCGTAGTCTCGGGTTGACTGGAGTACTTGGAGCTACCGTCTGGAAGTGTGGGTAGCTGCAGCAACTACCCTCACTTGGTCTTCAGAATAAGAAAGGTCCTCGTTCATATTACGACACACTACACTAACCGCATCTACACACTGAGAGGAGCGATCACGACGCGCACACCCAGCAACCACGGGGTTCCAGGATGCTGAAAGAATATGAATATGAAAAGAAATAAAAATCGTTCCTTAAATAAAATAGTTAAATTTTGACGTAAGTATAGTCAGGAAATGTGATCGTATCACAAGCAAGTGGAACCATTCTCGTTCGGACTTACATACATATTTGGAAGCACCCTGAATGACATCTTTGTGTAATGTAAGTTCGGTGCGGATAAATGTTACATGGAAAATCTTATCAAGGGCGTTTCGGATTACAATGTGGCTTGTGACTCGTGCGTGCACAAAGGCGTACGAGAACCGCTTCTATAGAATATGCCAACTTGTTTTAGCGCAAGAATTAGGACAGGTCCTAGGCCCAGAACTTATTGTACCTTCCTCGAGGCATGCCATCTTATACGAGTATACATTATGGAACGAAAAAAGCTCAATAAGTACCAAAGTTATATGATTAGGTACATCTAAACTCTTTAGATATTTGCTTCAAAGTAGGTATATTAATTTAGTCCGCGAGGACACAATTGCGACACAGCAGCACGGCGGGCGGCACGGATTGTATTTATAGCGCGCGGAATGAGAGCACGGCACCATTCCTTTTCAGCAGTCGGCTCCTGCAGTCTTCATCTCTACACCAGCAACATGAAGTCCTTGGTGAGTAGATGTGCAGTGCAGGTGTGTGAGTGCCGGCAGCATACCAGTGCAATCGCCAGTACAAGGGCTTGTGTTTCAGATGGTGATAATGGCCCTGGCGACGGTGGCGTGCGCCGGCAACGTGCGCGAGAAGCGCGGCTACCTATCTGGCGGACTTGGCAGCTACAGTGGCGGCTACAGCGGTGGCCACAGCGGTGGCCACGGTGGCGGCTATAGCGGCGGCTATAGCGGCGGCTATGGCGGTGGCTACGGTGGCAGATATGGCGGCGGCTATGGCGGCGGCTACGGTGGCGGCTACGGTGGCGGCTACGGTGGTGGCTACGGCGGCGGCTACGGCGGCGGCGCCGCACAAGTGGTCGCTGTCAACAGGGTGGTGAACGTGAACAAGGTGGTGGACGTGCCGCAAGTGGTCAACGTGCGCAAGGTGGTCTCCGTGCCGCAGATCATCACCCAGAAGAAAATAATCGCTGCTCCAGCCGTCTCCTACTCTGCCGGCCCCATCGACTACTCCGGCGGCTATTCCGGCGGCTACTCTAGTGGCTACTCCGGCGGCTACTCCGGCGGCTACGGAGCCGGCAATGGCTGGTGGTGAACACACACACCCACCCCAACCTCTAGTCAATCTCAACACATATTTTATTTACTGTTATATTTTCTGTATATTAAATAAACAATTATTTATTTTAATTTATTGATTGATTGATTGAAAATACTTTAGTACACTTATAAAACTAGTACAAAAACGAATTTAATGCTAAAGAGCATGCTCTTCCAGATAACCTTTGTGTATTGTAGATAAAGATATGTAGGTAGTGCACAGGAAAGGGAACTAATGAAAATTTGCACAGGACTAATAAAAATAGCATAATATAGTACATACTACATAAATAAACCTACTTAATACTTAAGTTTATTGCTATATACAAAAAAAAATATCCTGATTAATCCTTTCTTGATCAGGAGGTTGGAATGACTAGATGCATCTTCTTTTTTACCAATTAATTCAAACTGACTAGTGTTTTCTCCCTGTGGATGCCGCCATGTGCTGAGAGGCGACAGAGCGGCCGGTCGATGGTGCCTTGACTTTTCTCGCTGATGGCTTGTGAAGCCGTTGCAGCATAACCGAACTTTTCGCGAGCGCAGTAGGCGCTCAGTCCTGTAAATCTTGACGAGGCAACTAGCGCAAGGGCACCACTTAGAATAAATGAATGAATGAACTACTCTTTATTGCACACCAAACAAAAATACAGTAATAATAGAAATAAACAATATATAAAGGTACAATGGGCGGTCTTATCGCTAAAAGCGATCTCTTCCAGACAACCTTGAGGATGGTTAGTATTGTAGTGCTAATATTATATAATGGTTAATTACAATCTTATATTTATTTAATTCTATGATTCAGGTCTACCTTAATTATATGTAGTATATATTTTGTCTCTGTATATTTTGTATTTGTGTAAACATAAACTTAAATACATACAAATAATATATATGTTAACTACATTACATGAAGAGGATAAATAACATAAAGAATAACTAGCAGTTACGAGACAACGAAAGAAAATGGTTGTATACCTTGACTTTGAAAATAGGAAGAGATTGGGACGACCTTATAGACAAAGGTAAGGCGTTTCACAGTCGCACAGCTAGTACTGTGAAGGAGTCACCATAAAATTGTGAACTATGGACGGGAGTTTGAAAATGTAGAGCTTCTTTCAGAAGAACGAAGGTTTCGAGAGTGTGCCTGATAAAGAAACACGAAATGCTCCTTTAGATAAGGTGAAGTGGGATTAAAGAGAATGTTAAAAAGAAGTGATGGAATATGTGCATTCCGGCGAAGATGGATAGGGAGCCACTTGAGTTTTGCGCGGAATTCTGAGACATGGTCATACTTGCGCAAGCCGAATATGAACCGAATACAAAGGTTTTGAAGGCGCTCAAGTTTGCTCATTTGGACTTCGGAAATGTAGGGTAGCTGGCGTCGGCGTAATCTAAGATGGGGAGTAGAAGGGATTGTGCAAGCGTAATTTTGGTGGTGGTCGGTAAAAAGTTACAAAGTCTACGCAACGAAGCTGAAGAAGCAAATATTTTGCGGCTAATCTCAGCAATACACGGCACCCATGATAGCTTGGTGTTCATGATAATTCCCAAGTTTTTCACCGTCTGACTAATAGCTATTTGTGTTCCATTAAAAGTACAGGTAGAAGTTTTGCAAAATCTAGCCTAGAAATCATTTTGTGACTACCGATTATGATCACTTGTGTCTTTTTAGGGTTTACGGCAAGGTCAAAGGATTTGCTCCAGTCACAAATTCGGTACAAATATATGTTTAAACAACTGATAGCTTCGTTAACGTTGTCAATCGGGGCTTGTGTGTAATTTTGCAAACCATCTGCCTACAAATGGTAAGAAGAAGAAAGATTTTGAGATATTGAATTAACAAAAATACTGAAGAGGAGAGGAGATAAGACGCCACCTTGGGGGACACCAGCCGGAAGAATGCACCATGAAGAGTAATTATCTTCAATACGGATACGCTGCCGGCGTCCAAACAAATAACTTCGAAATCCCTCAATAGCTGTTGGATATGTTAAGAGAGCTTAATACACCCAGAAGTATGTCGAAATCAACGTTGTTGAAGGCGTTGCTGAAATCAAGTAATGACAGCACTGTCACCTTCCCACTCTCCATTCCAAACCGAATGTCATCGGTTATCTTGACGAGCGCTGTGACTGTGCTATGCTTGGGGCGAAAACCAGATTGGAGAGAATTTAACAGGATAGTATTGGATAGGATGGTACTGAGTTGTTTATGGACAAGGCGTTCAAGGACTTTTGATAGGAAGGGAAATATAGATATGGGACGGTATTCAGAAAAAGAAGATGAATTGGGTTTCTTAGGTACGAACCTTGGCTTGGGCCATTGGCAGGGTGGGGATAAGAAAGAAACGCCCGGGTACATATTTGTATCTTGTATAAGCGGCGACTGAAGAGACTCGTCCACCTAGTTTCGTCATCCGTATCTCCGAGAACGTGTCTCGGTGGACGGAGGGATTGATGGTGGTGACTACTGCGTAAGTTGGGTTTATATTTCTACAACTATATATGTCTTTACTGAAAGAGCGCCAAGAGCGGGGAGAGACGACTGGTATGGGCACACTACAACAGCGACCCTCTACTTAGGTACGACTTACGCGAGTCAGCTATTCTGTACGTAATATGTCCCTACATTTTATTTATTGGACCGGCAACAAATAGAACAAATACATAAACATAATACACTTATTAAACGTAATGTTTAAATTAACGTAAAAACCAAATAAAGTCACACACGGTAGACATATTTATTGCAGACTTTGACCGTGCCTAATCACAGATGTAGATTTGTTTTACAACATTAGTTATTAGACGACTCGTAGACGTTGCGTAGACGCCTCGTAGAAGCTACATAGACAGTTCGTAGATGGCGTTTAGATGCCTCTCAGATCCCTTGGATACTTCTTTCCTCTATTAGTATACATAGCGTATTGTTACATTTGTATATTATAATCCCCACGTTTCGGGTGTGCACACTGCAGAACACTGCGCGATAAATACCTGTTTAACAATCATTAGGAATTCGTTTATCGCAAAATATTCTGCCAGCTGACGCATAGGAGGTTGCGGGTTCGATTCCCGCCACAAAATAAATACTGGCATGGTCTACAGATATTTGTTTTGGGTTTTGGATGTTTCTCTATCTATAGGTATACCGAAATTTTGTTATGACCAAAAATGAAAGCTGTATACGTGAGTATGTTTGGTTAAAATATCCTCAATAGTTTTCTGACAATTAAATAAGGAATATAAAATCCTAACAGCGCTTTATCATTAGTAACTGCAGCTTCCCTTAATTAAATAAGTAATATAAAATCCTAACAGCGCTTTATCATTAGTACCTGCAGCTTCCCTTAATTAAAGAAGTAATATAAAATCCTAACAGCGCTTTATCATTAGTACCTGCAGCTTCCCTTAATTAAATAAGTAATATAAAATCCTAACAGCGCTTTATCATTAATAACGGCAGCTTCCCTTAATTTAATAAGTAATATAAAATCCTAACAGCGCTTTATCATTAATAACTGCAGCTTCCCTTAATTTAATAAGTAATATAAAATCCTAACAGCGCTTTATCATTAATAACTGCAGCTTCCCTTAATTAAATAAGTAATATAAAATCCTAACAGCACTTTATCATTAATAACTGCAGCTTCCCTTAATTTAATAAGTAATATAAAATCCTAACAGCGCTTTATCATTAATAACTGCAGCTTCCCTTAATTAAATAAGTAATATAAAATCCTAACAGCGCTTTATCATTAGTAACTGCAGCTTCCTTTAATTAAATAAGTAATATAAAATCCTAACAGCGCTTTATCATTAATAAATGCAGCTTCCCTTAATTTAATAAGTAATATAAAATCCTAACAGCACTTTATCATTAATAACTGCAGCTTCCCTTAATTAAATAAGTAATATAAAATCCTAACTGCGCTTTATCATTAGTAACTGCAGCTTCCCTTAATTAAATAAGTAATATAAAATCCTAACAGCGCTTTATCATTAGTAACTGCAGTTTCCCTTAATTAAATAAGTAATATAAAATCCTAACAGCGCTTTATCATTAATAACTGCAGCTTCCCTTAATTAAATAAGTAATATAAAATCCTAACAGCGCTTTATCATTAATAACTGCAGCTTCCCTTAATTAAATAAGTAATATAAAATCCTAACAGCGCTTTATCATTAATAACTGCAGCTTCCCTTAATTAAATAAGTAATATAAAATCCTAACAGCGCTTTATCATTAATAACTGCAGCTTCCCTTAATTAAATAAGTAATATAAAATCCTAACAGCGCTTTATCATTAATAACTGCAGCTTCCCTTAATTAAATAAGTAATATAAAATCCTAACAGCGCTTTATCATTAATAACTGCAGCTTCCCTTAATTAAATAAGTAATATAAAATCCTAACAGCGCTTTATCATTAATAACTGCAGCTTCCCTTAATTAAATAAGTAATATAAAATCCTAACAGCGCTTTATCATTAATAACTGCAGCTTCCCTTAATTAAATAAGTAATATAAAATCCTAACAGCGCTTTATCTTTAATAACTGCAGCTTCCCTTAATTAAATAAGTAATATAAAATCCTAACAGCGCTTTATCATTAATAACTGCAGCTTCCCTTAATTAAATAAGTAATATAAAATCCTAACAGCGCTTTATCATTAGTAACTGCAGCTTCCCTTAATTAAATAAGTAATATAAAATCCTAACAGCGCTTTATCATTAATAACTGCAGCTTCCCTTAATTAAATAAGTAATATAAAATCCTAACAGCGCTTTATCATTAGTAACTGCAGCTTACCTTAATTAAATAAGTAATATAAAATCCTAACAGCGCTTTATCATTAGTAACTGCAGCTTCCCTTAATTAAACTGATGTTACTTTCCAATTTATACTAGTTATAAATTGGAAAGTAACATCAGTTTAATGGTTCGCCCCGAACTGAGATCTCGCGAGTCTCAGATTATAACAAAAAATATTATTTGTAATCTTTGACTATCAAAAAAGTGTCCCAAAATATATTACCATGCTACTTGACCTATAGTTTCATTCAAATTACAGGTAACGGGAGTTCATGTAAAGTGGATATTCTTTTTTTGAGGTACAAAGTGCAGTTATTATGGATTTCAGACTTTTGTCTATATTTGTGTCACTTAAGCTACACGCATACTTAATAACAGCACTGTGGGGTCACTGGTGTACCCTGTGAATTTTGTTAACGTTTAGTTTTTATTATGACTAATATATTACAGTGTAAACTCCATGTAACGTCACTCGTTTTAACGACAAACTCTCTAAAGCATCGAAATCACTCGGCTTTGATTGGTTTAGCTTGTCTTGCATACAATGGTACACTCTGTATAGCATTACACCTTAAGAACTTAAGAAATAGAAACTACACCAAAAAGAACTTTTTATTACAAATTGTTGAGAGTGTCAACAACGACAACAATTTGTAATAAAAAGTTCTTTTTAAGTTGCCAAATTCGTAAAAACTGCGCAGCTGTGTATATCCTTTTGTCGTTTTATTATTCTAGACCATAATAAACTCGACTGTCAGCATCATACACAGCAAACTTTCTAAGAAATCCGTTCTTTTGTTTACAAAATGGGATTGCTTGCACGTGTAGCTGCAGACTGTTGTTAGTAGAAGTGGTGGATTTTATCTATACGTTGTCATATTCTTAGTAGCTCACAAACTTTCAAATTGTAAACATGGCTAGTAAGAGAAAATCACTGTGTATTGACGAAAAAGTTCTCTCCATTTAACGACAACTCTCTATAACGTCAAAATATGCTCAGTCCCTTGAGTGTAGTTATATAGAGTTTACACTGTAACTCAAAAACTGTAAAGATTTACGAAAAATAAAAACGGAATCTAAATGTACTAATAAAAACCTTTCATTTGACCAGTTAGCCTCATTTTCATTTTTTTACCCCTCTTGAACCTCAATATCTCAACAACCCCCTCAACACTTTTAGCTCATTTAGTCACACCAAAATTGTGCTATCACTAACTACCTATGTATTAAATTTCACGATGATCGGATAAACGCTTCGAAAGTTATCCTCGGACAAACATACATACATACAACCCCGATTTACCCAAGTTGATTAATGGCGGGTTCCTATATCCGTCGGTAACAGACTACGCCTCGTATCTCCGTCAAGTGTCAAACTAGTGTCAAACTTTGACAGGTTTTCAAGGAGAAACGAGTCATAGCTGGTTACCGACGAATATAGGAACACGCCATTAGAGATCTCGCTTCGCTCGATCAATAATAGTATGGATAGTTTCTCTATAATTTACAAAAAAGTATCTATGTACATGTTATCAGTTATGAGATCACCATAGTATAAATTTTGCTAAGTTTCGGGCTGGATAGTGCTGTATAAATGTCCAGCATACATATGTTTTGTATTGTATGTAAAGATATCCGGTCATCGCACTCGACAAATAACGCTACCCCTGCATGCGACGTGTCATCTTACTACAAATTGGTTTGTAAAAGATAACGGTAAAAAATAATAAAAATGAGTAATGTATTTATTGGTACATAAACAACTTATTAGGTAACTTATTCAATAAACATTACAAAAACAGGCTTATGCAGATTATGGTTATCAGATATATCTAACTAACGATCCCTACACTAGGCAAAACCTGTATCGCGGTGACCTGACTACGACTAACTTATTAAAATTTATTTATAACCTCAGTCGACGACTAAATAAAATATAGTGATAAAAAACTAGAGAAAAAAGAAATAAAAATACTATAACTAATACTTAATAATACAGTTGTACAATCCTATCTCTAGTAACTGTTTGGTTTCACTGTACCTACGAGTATGTGAGCGTCACTAGTCATTTTCGGACAACAGATTTAGCTTCATTTACAGAAATTGATAAGAAATACATTTTTTGACAGTGGTATTGTATTTATAATAATAATAATCTTTATTTCAGACTCATGAGGTCCATACACATTTACTACACACATTTACTACATATAATACAATACACATAATTCACAATAAAATCACCTTAAGTAGTTTAGGTGGCAATGCCCACTCAACGTCTATACATCTTAGAATGTATAAGCCTTTCTGCCAGACTTCTAATGATAGCGTTATTACAAGTGTCAACTCTGGACATGAAAGACGCTATCCTTCTACGCTGAATAGCGTTGAAAGTATCAACGCGTGCTTCGTTAAACATTTCTGAGGCACTACAGTAGCGCTTTAAGCCCATCAGTTGTCGAAAAATGTTATTATAGGCTACCCTTATACTGTCATGGGACTTTTTAGTATACTCTGTCCAGAGTTGACACGTGTAAAAAGTCTGGCAAATAGACCTAAAAAGCGTCACTTTCACGTCAGGAGTCGACTTGCAGAATTTTCTTACAATCATATTGCCCACAATACATAAGGCTCTGCGCTGGCGTTCTACATCTGCGTCATCTTTCAGGCTGGAAGTCACGATGTGGCCAAGGTACTTGAAACTATCCACTACCCCTATGGGTTGCCCGCCAATATAAACCGCTGGTACGTTTTGGAGACCCTTTCCCGGACTGAATATCACCATTTCTGTTTTTTTAACGTTGTATATTAAATCGTGATCTTTCGCATATCTTTCACAAATCGCAGTCAGCTTTCATAAACCCTTGATCGACGGGCTAAGCAGCACCATGTCATCAGCGTAGCTCAAGTTGTTGACATATCTGTCATCCAACCTGAGCCCTACCGCGGCGCTGCTCAGCTCCACGATCAGGTCGTTAATATAGGTGTTAAGCAGATCGGGAGAGGTGATCCCCCCTTGCCTCACGCCACACGACAGATGGTAACTATCCGACTGATCTACGCCCCATCTGACGTTGTTGGTCTGATTTCGGTATCAGTACGCAAGTAAATCAACAACCTCAGCTGGGACGCTCGAGTCAGAGGCACGCAGCTTGCTCCAAAGCAGGTCATGATTTATTGTGTCAAATGCACGCCTCAGATCAAGGAAACAAGCGGACACTATGGTTTCACGTTGTTTATAGTAACTGACAACCTGCTTTAGAGAAAATATTGCCATATCTGTCGAAACCTGAGGGCGGACACCAAACTGTCCATCGTCATTACTTAAGGTGCTCAAGTGTGAATGAATTACTCGTTCAAGCACCTTGGCCACAATAGTGGCTAAAGAGATGGGTCTATAGTTTGTCATGCTCGAGATATCACCTGTCTTGTTTTTGGTAATAGGAACCACCACCGTTCTGATTAGTTCCTTGGGTAAGTAGCAATGTCTCATGCAGAGATTGAAAAACCGCGAAAGCAATTCACAGATATGCTGGCCCGCATACACGGCACGCAAGTGTTCTATGCTTAACCCGTCATGACCCAGAGACTTACCGCGTTTCATATTTTTCAAAATCATTTCTATTTGTTTCGACATTATATTTAGATGGCAAGTATCCTGTCCCTGACTTGTCACCTTATTACAATAATTATCCTGCTTAGTTACATTAAAATGAGCATGAAACAAATTGGCAATATTTCTTTTGTCTCGTTCTCCTTCTACGCTAACTGGTAACCTATTTTTACGCTCTAACTTATAAATAGGTTACCAGTTAGCGTAGAAGTTAAATAAGTTTTCCGAAGCGCTGAGCAAACAACGTCGCAACAGGAGGGTTTGGGAGTTTATACACTCTACGCTTTTTCATTTTTTCGTGATTTGTATGCAGACAAAAATATTTTGAGAACAAACAGCTGACGCACATTGAGAATATTACACTCTCTGTACAGATCATCTGTTGGGTACATGCGCGGTTTTTTTGATATTACCTTGAATAAAGAAATAAAGATCGCAGTTGCATCTTGACTTGACACCCCATTTTTATCTCATGGAACCTGATTTATGGGATAAAAAGTAGCCTATGTGTTATTCCAGGATATAATCTACGTACATACTACGTAAAGAAACATCCAAACTTTCGCAGTTTTATTATTAGTGTGATACTCAGCATGATTGAAGCATAATATGAAGAGTGACCGCA
Organism: Philereme vetulata; assembly: GCA_918857605.2. NCBI lineage: Eukaryota > Metazoa > Arthropoda > Insecta > Lepidoptera > Geometridae > Philereme > Philereme vetulata. The sequence continues at coordinate 13,042,678 of OU975431.1, read as the reverse complement.
GCCAGTGAACACCTTTAGGACATTATTAAACTTCGGATTTGGGAGTGTTTTTCCTGCGAGGCAATTTGTGAATTTGCTTGCCGTAAACTTGCCACGACACCTCTTTTTTAGGGTTCCGTACCTCAAAAGATAAAAAAGGAACCCTTATAAAATCACTCTCTTGTTCGCCTGTCCATCTGTCCGTCTGTCCGTGTGTCACCGCCGATTTTCTCAAGAACGGGTGGTCCTAGCAAGTTGAAAATTATATCCGATACTGAGGTCTTTAGTCCCTATTAGGTGTATAAAAATCAAGGCCCTGAATCAACACGATAAAAAGATATGGGCAAATTTAGCTTTCTCGAAAACTTGTACCAAAATTTACCATAATTTTCATACAATTTAGAGGACTAGCTTGATCGGCACCAACCTCAAATAAAGTAAACAAATAAAATATGCTATTGAATAAAATAAATATTTAAGTGCGGCTCCCATACAACATACAACATATATAATTTTTTGCCGTTTTTATAGATAATGGTACGGAACCCTTCGTGAATTATGAATTAGGAAATCGTATACTCGTAAATTCAACTTTGGGTACATTGGTGTTAAGTTTCACTCTACTTTCCATAATCACCTTACTAAACTCTGTTTATGATTCTGCTAAGTACATCTTCTTATACACGGTGCTCTTAAGTGTGTGACTTGATCCCAATTTTGTATGCCTGTATTGCTGAGCGAAAGAACTTAAGTACTTAGTTGAAGTTAGGTACGCAACAAAACTCCTTAAAATTATATTATTAAGTTATGATAGTATTCTGCACCTCCGCGAGGACACGATTGCGACACGGCGGCGGCGTGGCTTGTATTTATAGCGCGCGGAATGAGAGCACGGCACCATTCCTCTTCAGCAGTCGGCATCTGCAGTCCTCTCCTCTACACCAGCAACATGAAATCCTTGGTAAGTAGATGTGCAGTGCAGGTGTGTGAGTGCCGGCAGCGTGCCAGTGCAATCGCCAGTACAAGGACTTGTGTTTCAGATGGTGATAATGGCCCTGGCGGCGGTGGCGTGCGCAGGCAACGTGCGCGAGAAGCGCGGCTACCTGTCTGGCGGACTTAGCGGCTACGGTGGTGGGTATAGCGGCGGCTATGGCGGTGGCTACGGCGGCGGCTACGGTGGCGGCTACGGTGGCGGCTTCGGTGGCGGCTACGGCGGCGGCTACGGCGGTGGCTATGGCGGTGGCTACGGCGGCGGCGCCGCACAAGTGGTCGCTGTCAACAGGGTGGTGAACGTGAACAAGGTGGTGGAGGTGCCGCAGGTGGTCAACGTGCGCAAGGTGGTCTCCGTGCCGCAGATCATCACGCAGAAGAAGATCATCGCCGCGCCCGCCGTCTCTTACTCCACCGGCCCCATCGGCTACTCCGGCGGCTATTCCGGCGGCTACTCCGGCGGCTACTCCGGCGGCTACGCCTCCGGCGGCTACGGAGCCGGCAACGGCTGGTGGTGAACACACACACCTCAACCTCCTAGTCAATCTCAACACATATTCTATTTATTGTGATATTATTTTAATAAAAATTAAAAAAAAAAACTTATCCTTTGTCATTTAATCATTTGTTAGTTTAGTCACAGGGTACCTATACGTCAATTAAGTATCTTATCGAATAAAAAGAGCCCTTGGATTCCACTGCTGGGCAATGGCCTCTCTTTACTATTTCCATTCATCCCGGTTTAGGGCTTCCAACACAAAATCAAAATTTTTTTTTAAATATAATTGAATTATCTTCATTTTGATACCTTAAAGTGCCAAAATGGTCGAGTCAAAACTTTTAAAATAGGGTATCCCAGATGACCTAGCAGGTCATCTGGGATACCATATCAAAGAGATTAATACACATTCCAAAACATTTTTTTTTTTGGTTCAGTTTTGATTTGATTCTGAAATGAAAAATGCCGAAAAAAATACCGTTCCTAATCTCCTATCTCCGAAGTTTGCGAAGTGAAATAACATAAATAAACGTATCTCGGGTGCGGAACCGTCGCGCGTCGGGTCGGTGCGCGAGTCCTACTCGTACTGGACCGGTCTTGTTTCTTCAGGTAAGAACAAACTGAAATAGAGGACTGAACAGAAATTCAACGTAAAACACCCAAATTGGTCTGTTTAGATCCCCTGGTCTTTTCCCAAAACATACCCACTTTGGTTCACAGTTGATTTGTTGCATATCTCCTATCCCAAATTAGCCTAAATTATACAAACTGCAAAAACAAAACACTCTTTCATGCTACATAATAATAGAGTTCATTTTGCTATTGATAAAAAAAGTATTTACGACGATTCGTATTTTGAATCTACCAGCTTCGATTAACGAAAATGTTCAGCTTTTTCACAACAGGCAGACAGCGGCAGAAGTTTTACTTCAGTCGTGTGGTCGGCACACTCGTTTTTTTCTGAACTTTTTGGTCAAGACATGTTCGCTGAGGTCTTCCCTCAGCTTCCTTCCGAGTATAACGTGTAATATTTTCAAAGCTTGTTGATTGAAAGTTCGTGGGGGGGTAAATCTCAGACACTACTTGACTGATTATGATTATTTCAGTAAGCCAAACTATCCACGAGTGCATTATTATTAGTTTTTTATAAATTCCTTGCAAAGCCGGCGCTTGCGCGTGTCAGCTAATAAGTGACATGTGTGATAGATAAGTGATAAGATCACGAAATAAGCATTTTAACGTGTGACATCATGAAAATCACTCAAAATTTTTCAAAATGTACCTAGTCTTACAATAGTAATCATACAAATACGTCAAACTTATTCGTGTTTAGTCGCTAGGTGCGTTTGGGGATCGTTTTGCAAGTCGGGCTTAGAACCTAATAAAATCATATTTAATCTATTTGCAAACATCTGATCTTACACATCAGATCAGATGTTTGAAAATAGAAAATAAAGTTCAAGATTAGTTTATCGTAACTGGATCTCCTCAACACAGGTGTGCCTAGGGAGAGTTCACTAAATATTTTTAGTTTAAATGGATACCGACCTACTCTATCTAATACACTGGTATTGTACGGATCCAAACCAAATTGGCTTTAAATGCTTGTAAATAAAACAAACAGACTTGGTTAACTGACACCCAGAATGCTTCGATAGCGCGATTCAGAAAATGTACAAATTTAGGGGCGCCATCTAGTTCTGTTGGCAGTCACTAAACACGAGTTCATACATTTTTTACTTATTTTACGTTCAACATACCGCGCACCAAGAACGTTAATAAACGTTTTTAACTATACCGCCCACCATGAGGACTTCGAGCACTTCGCATGTACGTAATATGACAACATAACAAAAAGAATTTATACATATCATTCGGTCAAAAACATTAACTTTACTAAACTATCCACTTGAAAAAAACTTAACTTTCATAACCTAGACAAAAACTCTATAATTAGATCATGGAAATAAATTACAGTCAAACCTGGATAAGCGAGAGTTCAAGGGAGCACTTTCTCGCTTATCATTCTCATTCTCGCTTATAGAGGTTTCTCACTAACCCGAGTTTCTCGCTAATGCAGGTACATGGGTAGCGTTTCTTTCTTATCCGGATTCATATTTTAAGTTTATCACTTAATGACAGTACTTTAATTTTCCGTTTTTACATGATGCAGAACAGAACTTCCCTTCGCAATTGATTAACTATAAACTGAGTAAGTCCGACAAACAGGACGGTACACAGGCACACGTGTCCATTCGAAAAGAATGCGATAAAATAACAACGTTATTTAGTTTCACGAAATAGTATAGGTATAATATTGACGAGGAAACAATACAAAAACAATGGTAGGAAGTTCCACGAAAGTTAAGAATGAGTTATAAAATAGCATAAATGTGTCCATTCGAAAAGAATGCAATAAAATAACAACGTTATTTAGTTCCACGAAATAGAATAGGTACAATATTGATAAGAAAATAATACAAAAATAATGGTAGCAAGTTCCACGAAAGTTAAGAATGAGTTATAAAATAGCAGATGTTAAATTTGTAAATAAAGCTCGACTGTTGCTTATAGAGGTATAGATACGTAAATAGCAGTCTCACTTACGGAGGTCCTTTAGGGAAAAACGACTCTCTCTTACAGAGGTTTCTGTTTCTCGCTAATAGAGGGTTTGAGAGCTTAAAATGACGGGTCCTGGCTATTACTCTCACTTATAGAGTTTTCGCACTTATTCAGTTCTCACTTACCGAGGTTTGACTGTAAATCAATATAAAATCGCTTATTAGCAGTGTTAACAAAACTTACAATATATTCCTACAAATCATCTCAATAGTTGCCAGGTAATTTACACAATTTTGAAGTAGGTCTCTTTATAAGAGATTGTCAACACTTCAAGGTCATAACTCGAATAATTCGGTCTGACCCAGGATGTTTAGCTACCACTCCGCCTAACATCCAGCGAGCTGGAGGAAGATTGTCTTGTTTGATTAGAACTATATCGCCAACCATCGGTTCAGGAGTTTATTTTGACCATTTATACCGCTGCATACAATGTGCTAAATACTTGTTGGACTACCTTCGCCAGAAATCCTGTACCATCTTTTGGGTTATTCACCAGCGTCTGAATCTTTGTTGGTCACAATGTCCTAGTCCAATCTGGCATTGTCTTAACAATTCTGCACTAAAGCATCATTGAGTCCACGAGCAGTCAGGTAAGGCTTCAATTAGCATTTCAGATATCTTATACAATATATTACAGCACGCACTAATCCCTGCAGAGTAGTATATTTCGTCCACAGATTATATTTTCCTGACAACGTATCACTAGCTGCTTCATGGACCAACATCTTGTACTTGAAACTTCTGGATAACCTTGAACATTGGTAAGTACTGTTTGAATCATTTAGCCTTTTTACATTTTCTAACTACTTCAGGGTACCTTTTGCCGTTATCTGGCTTCTGAGACTTTACTATTGAATATGGAGCCAGTACTGTTATTTCTACTAATTTGTGTTTTTCTGTTTCAGGTTTCAGATCACTTCTCGACACTAGCTGCTGGGAATCATTATTTTCGTCTGCTTCTACGACTTGTTGATATAATTTCAGGTTTTTATGTTTACTCTGTGGATCATTTTTATGGGACGGCAACCGTACAACATACCTGTCCGTCAAATCTTGTAGACCTGTTCTCTCTTCATAGCGCTGATGTTCCTTTGGCGGAGTTATACAGTCAAAAGAATAGGTTTCTATTTGCCAACCTGTATCAGTGCAATCGTGCGTTCTGATCATGTTGTGATGACAATGTTGGTTACTATGGGCTACATTAATCTGCGAGTGATGTGTGGGACCTGATAATATCCATCCCAATGTAGTACACTGTGCAGTCGGTGTGCAATTGGGACCCTTGATCAGCCCGTCTTTGATTATTTGACTGTAAACGTCTGCGCCTAGCAAAATATCTATTTTACTGGTTGTATGGAACTGAAGATCGGCGAGAGTGAGGTCACCCAGCTCTGGCAAGTCCATACTCTTGATCATCTCATCAGGAAGAAGACCAGTGATTGCACGTAAAACATGTGCGTGTACCAGCAGTTGGAAACTGGGATTAAGACGCGATTGAATAGTCATTGTGACGATGTACTTAGAAGCTAAATTGCTATTATCGTCGCCTAATCCTGAGATGTTTATCCCACTGGGCTCCTTTCGGAGACCCAGCCTTTGCACTGCTGATTCTGTTACAAATGACGCTTGTGAACCTTGATAGATAAGCGCCCTTAGCAGACGAAAGCATCTGCCACTCGCTTGAGCGTTTACAAACGCAGTGGCTAACAGAATCTGATTCTTGATTCCCTAATTCTGAGAAAAACGAGTCTTCACATTTGAACTTGATTCGTCTAAAGACGACTTAACATTTGTTACACCTGACTTAACTTCTACCTCCAAATCTGATTTGGGGATAAATGCTGATTTTAAACTTGACTTTTGGCTTGGGTGGAGCAACGAGTGATGCTTATGTTTACAGATATGACATCTAGAGGATGCTCGACACGTATAGGCAGAGTGGTTTCTACCTAAGCAATTAAAACACAGACTGTTCGTCTGGACGAACTTGTGCCATTGATCGTAGTCCATTTTGCAGAATTGTTTACAGTTTGCCATTTTGTGTTCATGGTTCTTGCAGTATGGACCACTTGACTTCGCTGCCACATCAGAACCGGCTGACATTGCGTGCATTACTTTCAACTTTTGGGCTGAAAACTTGGTTTTGAACTGGGATCTAGAAACTCTAGTGACCGGAATCGAGATTCTAAGAATTCTCGCAATTGGTTTAATGTTGGCAGTTCATTGGAGGTACTTATTTTAAATTCCCATTGGTTTCTCGGATCAGAATCCAGCTTTGAGCAAATTGTGTAGATGACAATAGCATCCCACGAACATACATCTATTCCCAAATTCTTCAAACCATTTAAAGTATCATTCATACCATCTAACAGATCTTTTACAGCACTGCACGACTCGTTTCTGATGTTGGCTTGATCCATAAAATGCTTTAAAAGATTGTTATTCTGAATACATCTTATTGTTGAATAGATTGTTAAGTTTCAGCCAAAAATCTTCATAACTGGCAGCTGCTATTGGTACATGCCTCAGCAACTGCTCTGCTTCTCCCGAAAGATGACTCTTAAGATAATTCACTTTTTGCACTTCATCAATGGAAGAGTTGTTATGAATCAACGATACATATAGATCTTTGAAGGTTGTCCATTCTACGTAGGAACCCGAAAAAGTGGGAATGGAAATCTTAGGCAATCTTACATCACTTTTAACCTTTGGTTACGATTTAACACTTGTAGTATTGCCAGCTGACTTAAATGAGCTTAAAGCTTCTCTTAAATTGTAAGTAATCAGTTCAGTAATCAATGTACGTTTCTTCAACACTTTCATACACATCTTTCATGTACTTGCATTCATCAACCTCCTCATCACTCAATACGATCTCTCTGTGCAATTCTGCAAAAACTTTCAACTTTTCTTCCAACGAATCTAAGCGCGTTTGCAGGTAAGCTTCCTTGCACAGACGATCTTTTGGAGACTTCTTAAAATTAGCGTATGCCCTCTCAACTAAAGAGTTGTAGCCTATTTGACTTTTCATTGCAGAAGAGACCGACATTTCGATAAGTTTGATGGACGACAAATACACAAAAATTTTAACTCTATATTACAAAACACAACACTGCACTGACGACAATTAAATTCAGTTTCCGAAAAATATTTACCGATAAAATTTTTCTAAGTACAAGTTCAAAACTGAAAATTTTACAAGTGTTTCAGATTGATTGAATTCGCACCAAAATCCGGCATAAGTTCCCCGTTGGATCACTTTTTTCAAAACTGAACTAAGTCCAAAATGTACTCACGATTTCTCACTGGGAAACCTCTTGTCTCTTTACTTCCTTTCAGAGAACTAACTTCGCTCACACGTCACTGCTGCGCGCTGTCTCTGTTACTCCTGTGACAGTACCGTTACGTCTCCTTCACACGTTCCGGTTGGTCGTGACGTTGTCATTCCGTGTCTTCCACACGTCACGTCGCGCATGCGTCTCCGCCTTGCCTCTCTTGCCGTCCACTTCTGCTCCTCGGTTGACTGCAGCCGGCGCGCACTCCAGCACGCCACCACTCTGCACAACTCAACCACCCAATACGGCTCCCTTGTACTTGGAATCGCGCGGTGCGCACCTTCAGTAGAATCCTCACTGGTTTCTAAGTGCGTAGCAAAAATGTAGGCGTATCCGACTCGATAAGGACCATGTACGGATCCAAACCAAATTGGCTTTAAATGCTCGTAAATAAAACAAACAGACTTGGAAGAAAATATATATTTACAGTGAACTCGACGTTAACTGACACCCGGAACGCTTCGATAGCGCGATTCAGAAAATGTACAAATTTAGGGGCGCCATCTAGTTCTGTTGGCAGTCACTAAACACGAGTTCATACATTTTATACTTCTTTTACGTTCAACAGGTATATCCAAACGAGTTATTTGTATCGTTTTGTTTTCAAAGGTCTTTATTAACAGAAATTCATATATATCTAACAAAATATCGCTAAACACAGTCTAGGTATTTTAAACATCTAATAATCCACTGACACGACACAAACATAAATGTTTAACAAGCTAAGTGCATCAAAAGCATTATATAAGTTCTAGATTTACGACGTGAAATAGTTATAAATAACAATTTTGTCAAAAGACTTTTAGAGGCGCTCCAGCCTGTCGAGTGATTATTAGAGAGAGAGAGAGAGAGAGATTATTTATGAATTTATGTACCTTTGAAAACAAAACAAGAGTTATTTGTCTAATTGATCGAGCAAAGAGAGATCTCTAAATCAACTTGGGCAAATCGGCGATGTATGTATGTATGTAAGTTTGTTTGTCCGAGGATAACTTTTATCGTTTATCCGATCATCGTAAAATTTGATATATAGGTAGTGATGGCACAATTTGGTGTGACTAAATGAGCTAAAAATGTGGGGGGGGGGGGGGGGTTGTTGTTGAGATATTGGGGGTCAAGAGGGGTGAAAAAAAATAAAAATGAGAGTATTCGGTTAAGTGGGACGTCAAATGAAAGGTCTTCATTAGTACATTTAGACTCCGTTTTTATTTTAAGTAAAGTTTTTATAGTTTTTAGTTATTAGCCATAATAAAATCTGAACTTTGACAAAATTCACAGGGTACACCAGTGACTCCACAGTGCTGCAATTTGGTATGTGTATAGGTTAAGTGACACAAATGTAGGCAAAAGTCTGAAATCCAGAATAACTGCAATTTGTACCCCAAAAAAGTATAACTAAAAAACATGAACTTCCATTACCTGTAATTTGAATGAAACTGTAGGTCAAGTTATTTGGTAAATTATTTCGTGACGCTATTTTGATAGTCAAAGATATTTTAATCAATCATATTTTTTGGTTTTTTTGGGAGACTCGCGAGGTCTCAGTTCGCGGGGAACCACTAAATAATTAGTTTAATGTGTTTTATACAGCATATAAATGTATTTTTTATTTGTTTTTTTTTCTTAACTAATTATTTACAATCTCGCTTGACTAGATAAAAGCGATTACTTACCTAGCTACCATTTATTGACGGCATGGTAGAGACACTGCTTTTGGTTATTTTTATTAAAAACACCCCTTTTTTATAACGGGGTTAATGGAGCCCAACACTCATCGAAATAGTCCTTTTCTAGAAATAAATAAGTACCTACCTAAATAAGTAATTTTAGACATGTGGTTGTGAATCGCAGTTGGCATGGCGCATGGCGGCCGGAGCGGTTTTAAGTGCTATTTATTCCGTGAGTGGTAGAAAATAATTGTTATCTCTGTTACTAATAACAAACAAATAGGCTGTAAACCAACCTTAAAGTGCCTATAATTTTTCATGCATGTAATATTCTATGAATGGTAAATTTTTGTTTATATATAAGTACAGTGATTGAGTATTATAAATAAGAGATTATTTTTCTAAAATTATTTAATAAAATATTATCACAATAAATAGAGAATATGTTGAGATTGACTAGTGGTCTAGAGGTTGAGTTGTGTGTGTTTACCACCAGCCGTTGCCGGCTCCGTAGCCGCCAGAAGCGTAGCCACCGGAGTAGCCGCCGGAGTAGCCGCCGGAGTAGCCGCCGGAGTAGCCGCCGGAGTAGCCACCGGAGTAACCGATGGGGCCGGCGGAGTAGGAGACGGCGGGCGCAGCGATGATCTTCTTCTGCGTGATGATCTGCGGCACGGAGACCACCTTGCGCACGTTGACCACCTGCGGCACCTCCACCACCTTGTTCACGTTCACCACCCTGTTGACCGCGACCACTTGTGCGGCGCCGCCGCCGTAGCCGCCACCGTAGCCGCCGCCGTATCCACCGCCGTATCCACCGCCGTATCCACCGCCGTATCCACCGCCATAGCCGCCGCCGTAGCCTCCACCGTAGCCTCCACCGTAGCCGCCGGCGTAGCCACCACCGTAGCCACCGAAGCCGCCGCTGTGGCCGACACTGTAGCCGCCGCCGTAGCCGCCAAGACCGCCGGACAGGTAGCCGCGCTTCTCACGCACGTTGCCTGCGCACGCCACCGTCGCCAGGGCCATTATCACCATCTGAAACACAAGTTCTTGTACTTGCGATTGCACTGGCACGCTGCCGGCACTCACACACCTGCACTGCACATCTACTCACCAAGGATTTCATGTTGCTGGTGTAGAGGAGAGGACTGCAGAAGCCGACTGCTGAAGAGGAATGGTGCCGTGCTCTCATTCCGCGCGCTATAAATACAAGCCACGCCGCCGCCGTGTCGCAATCGTGTCCTCGCGGACGTGCAGAATATTATCACTACTAATAATAAATTAAAAAATATGGAATTTTAATGAATCCTTTACAAAATGGAAACAAAAAATGCATTTATTTTTTGACTAGTTGTTCGCCCCGAACTGAGATCTCGCGTAATCTTTGACTATCAAAATAGTGCCAATATATGCATAACCAAATTATTTGACCTACAGTTTCATTCAAATTACAGGTAACGGAAGTTCATGTGAATTGATTACTCTTTTTTGCGGTACAAATTGCAGTTATTCTCCGTGGCGCAGTGGGGGAATATCTGGCTGAGACGCAGCAGGTAGTGGGTTCGATTCTCGCTGCGGAACAAATGTTTGCATGATCTACATACTTTTGTTCCGGGTCTGGTTTTTTCTCTATATATTATAAGTATGTATTTACAAAAAATATATATATAAGTATTCTATCAATTATCTGGTTCCCATAATACAAGCTATGCTTAGTTTGGGGCTAGATAGCGCTGTGTGAAATGTCCAGAAATATTTATTTATTCTGTATTTAAGACTTTTGGCTACATTTGTGTCACTAAAGCTACTTGCATTCCAAATTTTATCACTGGGGGGTCACTGGTGTAGGTACCTTGTGAATTTCGTCAAAGTTCAGTTTTTATCATGGCTAATTAAAGGTTTAGGCTTAGTGCGTGAGTTGTAATATAAATATTTGGAATAACCTTTATTACTGTTCATATCATTAATTGTAGATCAAAGAAAATGTCAAACAAATCTGGATTGGGATTAAGTATAACAGAATGAATCTAAAGTATGACTTTATTTCTCATTGTCTATGAAAAGACACTTAGCAGAGGGCGAGTAGGAGATTGACGCAGAAGGTTGCGGGCTCGATTCCCGTTCCGAAGTGAATGTTTACAAATATTTGTTATAATATTTCATTTAATTGAAATAAAGTATAGTATTTTGAGCCACTTTCCTCTATCGGTCGTCCTAACAGTATTGTAATAATAGTTCAGTATCTCAGTATTGTAATAAAACTTCTGCAATAGTTATTTTCTTCGGTCTACTGTTAGTTGTAATAATACTATCTATTTAGTCTTCACATTTGAACTTGATTCGTCTAAAGACGACTTAACATTTGTTACACCTGACTTAACTTCTACCTCCAAATCTGATTTGGGGATAAATGCTGATTTTAAACTTGACTTTTGGCTTGGGTGGAGCAACGAGTGATGCTTATGTTTACAGATATGACATCTAGAGGATGCTCGACACGTATAGGCAGAGTGGTTTCTACCTAAGCAATTAAAACACAGACTGTTCGTCTGGACGAACTTGTGCCATTGATCGTAGTCCATTTTGCAGAATTGTTTACAGTTTGCCATTTTGTGTTCATGGTTCTTGCAGTATGGACCACTTGACTTCGCTGCCACATCAGAACCGGCTGACATTGCGTGCATTACTTTCAACTTTTGGGCTGAAAACTTGGTTTTGAACTGGGATCTAGAAACTCTAGTGACCGGAATCGAGATTCTAAGAATTCTCGCAATTGGTTTAATGTTGGCAGTTCATTGGAGGTACTTATTTTAAATTCCCATTGGTTTCTCGGATCAGAATCCAGCTTTGAGCAAATTGTGTAGATGACAATAGCATCCCACGAACATACATCTATTCCCAAATTCTTCAAACCATTTAAAGTATCATTCATACCATCTAACAGATCTTTTACAGCACTGCACGACTCGTTTCTGATGTTGGCTTGATCCATAAAATGCTTTAAAAGATTGTTATTCTGAATACATCTTATTGTTGAATAGATTGTTAAGTTTCAGCCAAAAATCTTCATAACTGGCAGCTGCTATTGGTACATGCCTCAGCAACTGCTCTGCTTCTCCCGAAAGATGACTCTTAAGATAATTCACTTTTTGCACTTCATCAATGGAAGAGTTGTTATGAATCAACGATACATATAGATCTTTGAAGGTTGTCCATTCTACGTAGGAACCCGAAAAAGTGGGAATGGAAATCTTAGGCAATCTTACATCACTTTTAACCTTTGGTTACGATTTAACACTTGTAGTATTGCCAGCTGACTTAAATGAGCTTAAAGCTTCTCTTAAATTGTAAGTAATCAGTTCAGTAATCAATGTACGTTTCTTCAACACTTTCATACACATCTTTCATGTACTTGCATTCATCAACCTCCTCATCACTCAATACGATCTCTCTGTGCAATTCTGCAAAAACTTTCAACTTTTCTTCCAACGAATCTAAGCGCGTTTGCAGGTAAGCTTCCTTGCACAGACGATCTTTTGGAGACTTCTTAAAATTAGCGTATGCCCTCTCAACTAAAGAGTTGTAGCCTATTTGACTTTTCATTGCAGAAGAGACCGACATTTCGATAAGTTTGATGGACGACAAATACACAAAAATTTTAACTCTATATTACAAAACACAACACTGCACTGACGACAATTAAATTCAGTTTCCGAAAAATATTTACCGATAAAATTTTTCTAAGTACAAGTTCAAAACTGAAAATTTTACAAGTGTTTCAGATTGATTGAATTCGCACCAAAATCCGGCATAAGTTCCCCGTTGGATCACTTTTTTCAAAACTGAACTAAGTCCAAAATGTACTCACGATTTCTCACTGGGAAACCTCTTGTCTCTTTACTTCCTTTCAGAGAACTAACTTCGCTCACACGTCACTGCTGCGCGCTGTCTCTGTTACTCCTGTGACAGTACCGTTACGTCTCCTTCACACGTTCCGGTTGGTCGTGACGTTGTCATTCCGTGTCTTCCACACGTCACGTCGCGCATGCGTCTCCGCCTTGCCTCTCTTGCCGTCCACTTCTGCTCCTCGGTTGACTGCAGCCGGCGCGCACTCCAGCACGCCACCACTCTGCACAACTCAACCACCCAATACGGCTCCCTTGTACTTGGAATCGCGCGGTGCGCACCTTCAGTAGAATCCTCACTGGTTTCTAAGTGCGTAGCAAAAATGTAGGCGTATCCGACTCGATAAGGACCATGTACGGATCCAAACCAAATTGGCTTTAAATGCTCGTAAATAAAACAAACAGACTTGGAAGAAAATATATATTTACAGTGAACTCGACGTTAACTGACACCCGGAACGCTTCGATAGCGCGATTCAGAAAATGTACAAATTTAGGGGCGCCATCTAGTTCTGTTGGCAGTCACTAAACACGAGTTCATACATTTTATACTTCTTTTACGTTCAACAGGTATATCCAAACGAGTTATTTGTATCGTTTTGTTTTCAAAGGTCTTTATTAACAGAAATTCATATATATCTAACAAAATATCGCTAAACACAGTCTAGGTATTTTAAACATCTAATAATCCACTGACACGACACAAACATAAATGTTTAACAAGCTAAGTGCATCAAAAGCATTATATAAGTTCTAGATTTACGACGTGAAATAGTTATAAATAACAATTTTGTCAAAAGACTTTTAGAGGCGCTCCAGCCTGTCGAGTGATTATTAGAGAGAGAGAGAGAGAGAGATTATTTATGAATTTATGTACCTTTGAAAACAAAACAAGAGTTATTTGTCTAATTGATCGAGCAAAGAGAGATCTCTAAATCAACTTGGGCAAATCGGCGATGTATGTATGTATGTAAGTTTGTTTGTCCGAGGATAACTTTTATCGTTTATCCGATCATCGTAAAATTTGATATATAGGTAGTGATGGCACAATTTGGTGTGACTAAATGAGCTAAAAATGTGGGGGGGGGGGGGGGGGGGGTTGTTGTTGAGATATTGGGGGTCAAGAGGGGTGAAAAAAAATAAAAATGAGAGTATTCGGTTAAGTGGGACGTCAAATGAAAGGTCTTCATTAGTACATTTAGACTCCGTTTTTATTTTAAGTAAATTTTTTATAGTTTTTAGTTATTAGCCATAATAAAATCTGAACTTTGACAAAATTCACAGGGTACACCAGTGACTCCACAGTGCTGCAATTTGGTATGTGTATAGGTTAAGTAACACAAATGTAGGCAAAAGTCTGAAATCCAGAATAACTGCAATTTGTACCCCAAAAAAGTATAACTAAAAAACATGAACTTCCATTACCTGTAATTTGAATGAAACTGTAGGTCAAGTTATTTGGTAAATTATTTCGTGACGCTATTTTGATAGTCAAAGATATTTTAATCAATCATATTTTTTGGTTTTTTTGGGAGACTCGCGAGGTCTCAGTTCGCGGGGAATCACTAAATAATTAGTTTAATGTGTTTTATACAGCATATAAATGTATTTTTTATTTGTTTTTTTTTCTTAACTAATTATTTACAATCTCGCTTGACTAGATAAAAGCGATTACTTACCTAGCTACCATTTATTGACGGCATGGTAGAGACACTGCTTTTGGTTATTTTTATTAAAAACACCCCTTTTTTATAACGGGGTTAATGGAGCCCAACACTCATCGAAATAGTCCTTTTCTAGAAATAAATAAGTACCTACCTAAATAAGTAATTTTAGACATGTGGTTGTGAATCGCAGTTGGCATGGCGCATGGCGGCCGGAGCGGTTTTAAGTGCTATTTATTCCGTGAGTGGTAGAAAATAATTGTTATCTCTGTTACTAATAACAAACAAATAGGCTGTAAACCAACCTTAAAGTGCCTATAATTTTTCATGCATGTAATATTCTATGAATGGTAAATTTTTGTTTATGTATAAGTACAGTGATTGAGTATTATAAATAAGAGATTATTTTTCTAAAATTATTTAATAAAATATTATCACAATAAATAGAGAATGTGTTGAGATTGACTAGTGGTCTAGAGGTTGAGTTGTGTGTGTTTACCACCAGCCGTTGCCGCCGGAGTAGCCGCCAGAGGCGTAGCCACCGGAGTAGCCGCCGGAGTAGCCGCCGGAGTAGCCGCCGGAGTAGCCGCCGGAGTAGCCGCCGGAGTAGCCACCGGAGTAACCGATGGGGCCGGCGGAGTAGGAGACGGCGGGCGCAGCGATGATCTTCTTCTGCGTGATGATCTGCGGCACGGAGACCACCTTGCGCACGTTGACCACCTGCGGCACCTCCACCACCTTGTTCACGTTCACCACCCTGTTGACCGCGACCACTTGTGCGGCGCCGCCGCCGTAGCCGCCACCGTAGCCGCCGCCGTATCCACCGCCGTATCCACCGCCGTATCCACCGCCGTAGCCGCCGCCGTAGCCTCCACCGTAGCCTCCACCGTAGCCGCCGGCGTAGCCACCACCGTAGCCACCGAAGCCGCCGCTGTGGCCGACACTGTAGCCGCCGCCGTAGCCGCCAAGACCGCCGGACAGGTAGCCGCGCTTCTCACGCACGTTGCCTGCGCACGCCACCGTCGCCAGGGCCATTATCACCATCTGAAACACAAGTTCTTGTACTTGCGATTGCACTGGCACGCTGCCGGCACTCACACACCTGCACTGCACATCTACTCACCAAGGATTTCATGTTGCTGGTGTAGAGGAGAGGACTGCAGAAGCCGACTGCTGAAGAGGAATGGTGCCGTGCTCTCATTCCGCGCGCTATAAATACAAGCCACGCCGCCGCCGTGTCGCAATCGTGTCCTCGCGGACGTGCAGAATATTATCACTACTAATAATAAATTAAAAAATATGGAATTTTAATGAATCCTTTACAAAATGGAAACAAAAAATGCATTTATTTTTTGACTAGTTGTTCGCCCCGAACTGAGATCTCGCGTAATCTTTGACTATCAAAATAGTGCCAATATATGCATAACCAAATTATTTGACCTACAGTTTCATTCAAATTACAGGTAACGGAAGTTCATGTGAATTGATTACTCTTTTTTGCGGTACAAATTGCAGTTATTCTCCGTGGCGCAGTGGGGGAATATCTGGCTGAGACGCAGCAGGTAGTGGGTTCGATTCTCGCTGCGGAACAAATGTTTGGATGATCTACATACTTTTGTTCCGGGTCTGGTTTTTTCTCTATATATTATAAGTATGTATTTACAAAAAAAATATATATAAGTATTCTATCAATTATCTGGTTCCCATAATACAAGCTCTGCTTAGTTTGGGGCTAGATAGCGCTGTGTGAAATGTCCAGAAATATTTATTTATTCTGTATTTAAGACTTTTGGCTACATTTGTGTCACTAAAGCTACTTGCATTCCAAATTTTATCACTGGGGGGTCACTGGTGTAGGTACCTTGTGAATTTCGTCAAAGTTCAGTTTTTATCATGGCTAATTAAAGGTTTAGGCTTAGTGCGTGAGTTGTAATATAAATATTTGGAATAACCTTTATTACTGTTCATATCATTAATTGTAGATCAAAGAAAATGTCAAACAAATCTGGATTGGGATTAAGTATAACAGAATGAATCTAAAGTATGACTTTATTTCTCATTGTCTATGAAAAGACACTTAGCAGAGGGCGAGTAGGAGATTGACGCAGAAGGTTGCGGGCTCGATTCCCGTTCCGAAGTGAATGTTTACAAATATTTGTTATAATATTTCATTTAATTGAAATAAAGTATAGTATTTTGAGCCACTTTCCTCTATCGGTCGTCCTAACAGTATTGTATTAATAGTTCAGTATCTCAGTATTGTAATAAAACTTCTGCAATAGTTATTTTCTTCGGTCTACTGTTAGTTGTAATAATACTATCTATTTAGTTTGTGAATGAGTTGATGGCAGGCCGACCTTGACCCAGAGCAAGCTTCCGCGGTGGCTGCCTTATATGAATATGCAACGACGGCTGGCGAACAGACCAGCTTCCGACTGAAGATTAGCGTCTTAGATCATTCCTTTGATTATTCAATTTACGTTTTATTTTTTATTTAACCTATATCTTTCTTCTGCTGGGCAGAGGTCACTCCCAAATCCTTCCTTTTGATAATATGTTCTGTTACGCCATACACCTTCTGTCTCAATTTGCATATCACTTTTGGTTAAAACATGTTATTACACACTACAACACATATAATTGAGACTTACCTACATAACTAAGACTTTTATACTCTCATTATGTTCAAGCAAATAAATTTATCATTATCAACCCACGTGTATAATAAGCAAACACTATTTGTACTAAAAACGGGATATTTACCATGATTTGTGAATATTTGAGTATCCCGATATTTCGGCGCAGTTGCATGCGCCATGATCACGGGTAACAAAAACGGGATATTTACCATGATTTGTGAGTATTTGAGTATCCCAATATTTCGGCGCAGTTGCATGCGCCATGATCACGGGTAAACTGAGTTTACCCGTGATCATGGCACCTGCACTTTTTAGTACAAATAGTGTTCATAACCATGATAGTTTCAAAAGTTATATAATAAGCAAACAAATATATTTTATCTTTATCTTACACATTTACCTTTCCTCTCTTTCTCTGCGCCCAGCAGATTAGCACGTGCCTCTAGTTTCAATACTCTTTCAACAGAATGGGTCCCATTCTAATTACATTTACGCGTACGAAGTCGCCGGCTACAGCTAGTAATATATAATAATACTTCCGGCCGCGGCTTTGCACGCGTGATTTGTCAATAAAAAGTATGTATTAAACAAGTTCATACGCCACTTTTCATCGAAATCGGTTCAGCTGTTACAACGTGAAAGCGTAACAGCAAACAAACAAACTTTCTTTCACATTTTTTTTGACGACGTCCGTGGTGCAGTTGGCGAATAGCCGGCTGAGACGCAGGAAGTAGCGGGTTCAATTCCCGCCGCGGAACTATGTTTGTATGATCTACAGGTATTTGTTCCGGGTCTGGTTGTTTCTCTATATATTATAAGTAGGTATTTAAAAAAAAAAGTATATAAGTATTCTATCAGTTATCTGGTTCCCATAGTACAAGCTCTGCTTAATTTGGGGCTAGATAGCGCTGCGTGAAATGTCCAGCAATATTTATTTATTATTTATAATAATAAGAATGATGAAGTGTGATATCGTTAATAAGGTAGTAGATAGGTCATCTATAGCCTTATTTATTAAACCTACAATAATATGTATTCCTATTATTATTATTATTGCCGACGTACGCACAGAGACGCCGTTTTATAGTCAATACACAATATTCATTTATCCATTAAAACAACAAGGATCACTATGAAAAGTCAATTTTACCACCTGTTCCTCCGCGACAGAGCCAGGAAATAATCAGACCAGAAACAAAGTATTATTTTTAATGATATTTTACACAATATAACAATAGGAAAATAAAATAAATCTAATACAATTCAATTGTAAAACAAAATACGATTGAGATAATATGAGGTGTCGAGAGGCTGAGCGACATCATGTATGCCACAGGACTGTATGATCAGTTTAGTCAGCTATTGTGAAGCTTTATTATATGATTATTTTTTATTATAGGTAAGATTCAAATCTACGGATGGTAAACTGAGAAGAGCTTTCCGGGAGTTTATTATAAAATCGCACAGAATTCCCCTAAATCACTTATTTACTTTTTCTAACAGAAACTTGGGGATGTGAAGTTATTTTTATTTCTAGTGATTAAACAATTCACATCACTTTTCTAGGAAAACTGGTCTTGTTTTTATGTGTATGGGGTACATTAAGGCGACTTGCGCAAAGATGTATAAACGCAATATTAATTTATATATATAGTTTATTTTGTAAATGGCACATTTAATTTTAGTACTAAGTAAGAGAGCTAATGATTTATGAAAAGATCTTAAATAGATAAAGCGTATAATAAATAAAACCAGCCAAGTTCGAGTCCGACTCGCGCACGAAGGGTCCCGTACATTATCTATAAAAAGGAGAAAAAATCACGTTTGTTATTTGGGAGCCCCCCTTAACATATTTGTTTTTTTTTTAAATTTAATTATTTATATTTAAAGTGAACATATAACTATATATTCTGTGAATGTTTCAAGCGTCTACCTGATGCCGTTATCAATATCGAGCAAAAACGAGCAAAAAAATGACGTTTCTTTTATGGGAGCCCCCCTGAAATATTTATTTTATTCTGTTTTTAGTATTTGTTATTATAGCAGCAACAAAAATACATCATTTGTGATATTTTCAACTATCTAACTATCACGGTTCATGAGATACAGCTTGATGACACACGGACAGACAGATGGACAGACAGACAGTGGAGTCTTAGTAATAGGGTCCCGTTTTACTCTTTGGGTATGAAACACTAAAAAAACAACAAATAATAAAAATAAAATAATTTATTGAAAAAAAAATAAAAATGATAAATGGAGTATGTGTTGAGATTGACTAGAGGTCTAGAGATTGAGGTGTGTGTGTTTACCACCAGCCGTTGCCGGCTCCGTAGCCGCCAGAGTAGCTGCCGGAGTAACCGCCGGAGTAGCCGTCGGAGTAGCCGCCGGAGTAGCCACCGGAGTAGCCGATGGGGCCAGCGGAGTAGGAGACGGCGGGCGCGGCGATAATCTTCTTCTGCGTGATGATCTGCGGCACGGAGACCACCTTGCGCACGTTGACCACCTGCGGCACCTCCACCACCTTGTTCACGTTCACCACCCTGTTGACAGCGACCACTTGTGCGGCGCCGCCGCCGTAGCCACCGCCATGGCCGCCACCGTAGCCGCCGCCATAGCCGCCGCCGTAGCCACTGCCATAGCTGCCGCCGTAGCCACCGCTATAGCCGCCACCATAGCCGCCAAGACCGCCAGACAGGTAGCCGCGCTTCTCGCGCACGTTGCCGGCGCACGCCACCGCCGCCAGGGCCATTATCACCATCTGAAACACAACTCCTTGTACTAGCGATTGCACTGGCACGCTGCCGGCATGCACACCACTGCACATCTACTCACCAAGGATTTCATGTTGCTGGTGTAGAGGAGAGGACTGCAGATGCCGACTGCTGAAGAGGAATGGTGCCGTGCTCTCATTCCGCGCGCTATAAATACAAGCCGCGCCACCGCCGTGTGGCAATCGTGTCCTCGCGGTATTTAAATCTTTCATCTCATCGCCTTTTAAAGTGACTTTGGTCAGTGTTTTGATAAAATCACCATTTAAAAAAAAAGAAGAAGAAGAAAGAATACATTTATTCACATAAACTGTACACAAGAAGCAGGCGCAACATTTAACCGAACATAATTATACACAACAAAAAATACATACACACAAGAGGAAAATAATACATATTACGGCAATTAAAGTGTATGCTTGCTATGTACAGCATAAGAAATGCTGTCATGTACAGGTTTATGTGAAAAGCCCTGATCTCAGCATGTGCTGTAAATTTGTTTACAACGCTGAGTTCCAGCACGAGGCGTCGGAGACTTATGAACATCATAAATATACAACACGATAAAATATAAATAACATCGAACGGGAGCGGAAGGCGCGTCCGTGCGTGCGAATATGATTGCTCGCAGGTTTGCGCGTAGTTCAGAGGGGGTTAAGCTGTCTTTATTTCGGGCGTACTGTACCTCTCTGTACTCGTGCAGCCTGTGGGCAAAGTATACGCAGGCGGCGTACAGCGCACTCCGCGTCCAGTATAACAATGCACTCAGGGCGGTGCTGGAGCTGCCCCGCTATTGCAGTGCATCAGGGATGTTCGCGGCGGCGCGGGTCGACTGCAAGCGAGCCGCGTCCCTGGTGCACAGGCTGCGGGCCAGCGCCAACACCGTCTTGGCAATGATAGCCGGCAGAGTGGACTGCCCGTACACCAGACATTGCTGTCACAGGCATGCTCTCAAAAACCCTGTATAAACGTTAGCTTACCTATTGTGTTGTGCGCTTTCCTATATGAGCTACATAATTGCTTGAAATAAATGTATTTTATTTTATGTATACGTTAATATATAAAATATAATTATAAATTTTAGGAATAGGTACTTTACTAGCATTAGTCTTACCTTAAATTAAGGCATCGAATTGTTCTCGACTGCTCCAATGCAGTCTACCCATGTGCCATTGATCATTCTGTCTGCCCTTGCGGACAACCGAAATGATTTTACCGTTTATAAAACAACATAATAGTTATGTTATTACTTCTATACAAATAAATATTCTGATAAACGTTTATGCAGGCGAGTTTATTATTCAAAAGCTCTTCAAAATGGAACCTTGCTGTATATTAATTGTTTTGGTTGCTAATTCTAAGAATCTAAAGAAGATCCAATGAATCAATGGTAGAAATTTAATTATTTAGGTGTTTAAGTTGAAAGGTAAGTAAAAGGCGGAAACGAGATCTAAAGAAACCATTATCTAAACGTGAATGAGCACCAACAAGTCTGTCACTACCGTGTTTCGTAACAATGTTTTATCATCATCATCATCATATTGGTTGTCCTCTGCTGAACATTTTACTGGTGGTAGAGCTTTTGTGAACGGGCTCGAGGAAGTGGGCACCACCGTCTTACCTTTATCTGCCGCCAAATAGCAGTACTTGTGCTGCTGTGTTCCGGTTAGATGGTAATGGTATGTTCCTGTAATTACTGGCACATAGGCATAACAGCTAAGTCCTATAATATGGCAACGTATCCACATAGAGATCATGACAACATAATACCTTGTTTTGAGTTCTATGTGGATATCCATGGGCTGCAGTAGCCACTTAACATATGGTGGAGTGCATACTCGTTTGCCATATAAGTAGTATAAAAAAAAACATAGGCTTCTCCCATACATTCCTAGTGTAACCGATATTGTGTGCGTGGCTGCACGCTAAGGACGCGAATCGGCGTCGTGACGGACCTGGAGAAACGCACGCCTCTATATTAAACTCAATCAATGATGATATTTCTTTGACAAACCTTTTTTTTCTTTATTTAACTGACTTATATTACTGTCTTATACAAGTGCTTCCTAATATAAATAAATAAATATTGCTGGACATTTCACACAGCGCTATCTAGCCCCAAACTAATCATTGCTTGTACTATGGAAATCAGATTAACTGATAGAATACTTATATATTTTTTTTTGTAAATACATACTTATAATATATACAGAAACAACCCGGAACAAATATCTGTAGATCATGCAAACATTTGTTCCGCGGCGGGAATCGAACCCGCTACCTCCTGCGTCTAAGCGGGCTATTCGCCCACTGTACCACGGAGGTCGTCTAAATATAATATGCATGTCAAACTGAAAGAAAGTCATGTCCATGTCACTAAATAATTTTACACAAAAATAAAGCCGAAATGCATCAATTTCTTTATAATAACTTTTTCTGACCGATTTCTTAACAGCTGTTTCTTGAATCGTGTGCCTAATGCTTAATTTTTTTAATTTATTTTAGAACACCATACAGTTATACTATAAAAGTGAGGTAAGATACAATATTCATGTGATAGAAGTATTAATAATGTAACCCAATACGTTATTCACATATTGGTAGGACAGAGTCAAAAAGTAGATGCAACTAGAGGGCCAGAAGGGTCTTATATCCATTTAAGACAAAAATTATAATTATATAACGTAAGGTAGGTTAGTGATATAGCAACTTATAATGTATAAAACAAATTAAACATTTAATTAATAGAAAAAAAAGAAAGTTAAAAGAATAGCACAGAATGGAATTAAGCTGAGTCAGAAGCGACTGAAGGTCATGTTTTGAAAGTATTACAGACACTAAGTTCTTAGATTGATAAGTTGAGCATGCAAATTATGTCCACAGACTCGAACTACTTATTGTTAGATTCAACCATACGTCGGATGGGGGCGCGTAGTCCCGAGTTAGTGCGGTGGCAATTGCGAACAGAGAACGGGAGCGAACTGCTCGTAGATTGCACGTTCTGGGAAAATACGTAACGCTTGAAGATTTAGCAACTAAAACGGCAGGTTTTTACAATGTGATTCTATTTATAATGAAGTTTAGAAATTGAAAAGTCGTAGAACCAACTTTGTTCGTGTCAGTGAGGCAGGATAATGACCCTTTTCGAGTAAACATACGTATCACTCTATATATATACCTAGTCAGGTCATAAGTATTGTCACACAGTAAAAACTTTTCTTTTAGAATGCTGGCCACAAAAAAGTTTATAGAATTCGAATTTCGAATTGTTCATGAAAATAAAAATGTATACTTTTTAGAATTTTGCTCATTTTTAAATATGGAGTGGACGCTTAAAGAAGACTGTGTTGCAGTTATTGCGTTGCATCGTTGCGGTTACGCGCCAATTCAAATTTTTGACATACTGTAAAGTTTGAATATAACCAAAAGATTCGTTTATCGCACCATCAAACGATACAATGAAGACTCTAGTGTAGATGACAGGTCAAGAAGTGGTCGCCCTCGGTCTGTTAGGACTCCAGCAGTGATAAAAGCTGTGAAGGCGCGAATTCAAAGAAATCCCAAACGTAAGCAGAAACTGTTGGCCCTTAAGCAGAACCACGGTGAAAAGGGTGTTAAATGAAGACTTAGGGCTTCGGGCATATCGACGAAAAACAGGACATCGTTTGAATGCTCGTCTAATGGACCTGAGACTGAAGAGATGCCGCGCTTTGTTAAAGCGGTACGCGAGAAAAAAATATCGGGAAATTCTTTTTTCGGATGAAAAAATTTTTACCGTAGAAGAGAGCTACAACAAACAAAATGATAAGGTGTACGCACACAGTAGTGAAGAAGCGAGCAACCGTATTCCGCGTGTCCAACGAGGTCATTTTCCATCCTCGCTCATGGTATGGTTGGGAGTTTCTTATTGGGGCTTAACAGAGGTACATTTTTGTGAGAAAGGTGTAAAAACGAATGCAGTTGTGTATCAAAATACAGTCCTGATGAACCTTGTGGAACCTGTTTCTCATACCATGTTCAATAACAGGCACTGGGTATTCCAACAAGATTCGGCGCCAGCTCATAGAGCGAAGAGCACACAAGACTGGCTGGCGGCGCGTGAAATCGACTTCATCCGGCACGAAGACTGGCTCTCCTCCAGTCCAGATTTGAATCCGTTAGATTACAAGATATGGCAACACTTGGAAGAAAAGGCGTGCTCAAAGCCTCATCCCAATTTGGAGTCACTCAAGACATCCTTGATTAAGGCAGCCGCCGATATTGACATGGACCTCGTTCGTGCTGCGATAGACGACTGGCCGCGCAGATTGAAGGCCTGTATTCAAAATCACGGAGGTCATTTTGAATAAACTTTAGTGTCATAAGAATCTATGTTTTGTTAAGTTCATTTTGGTATATAAATGGTTACATAATGAATAAACTTGTTTCAATTATTTTATATTAAACATTTGACAGAATATATGACCTGACTAGGTATTATACAGTACTCAATATTTATATTATTGGAGAAACTGGCTACTCTGCAAGTTGTTTACAGCTAAGAAACCATCATCTTCCTGCTCTTACCCCGCATTGCGTCTGTCTAAATATTAGGTTTTACCTACCATTCAAAACTTACGGAATTATTATAGGTGCCTGTGATCATGCTGACCATCCGACAAACAAGCATTAACTCTAATCTAACCTAATCTAACTAGCCTGTATGATCCACCGATTGTGTATTTTTGTAAGTTTATTTTATGGCAACCAAGCTAAAGTTTGTTTACCTATTTATTTTCTAGCACTTTATATAAACTACACAATGGTTAGCTGGAATAAAATGTAAATTAGCATTAAGTTCGCCTATGTTCATTAATGTTTCATTAGTGCAATATTGGCGGCGATTCTGTTGTTTACGCTGACTAACTAATATTGTGTAAAAGACGAACTGTCTTATTTTGTTTACTCTAAAAATCAAATTAGAATGGCATTTAAAGTGGCATTTCTAAAATTAAGTAATTTTTACTAAGATAGCGTGTTTGCGGGTAGTTTTAATCAGCACCAATTTGACTGCTGACTAAAACTAGCTCAAAAACAAGCAATCTTGGTAAAAAATACTTTTTGTACCACCCAATTTCTAATCTGATTTTATCTAATTGCAGAGCATTACTCATCAAACAACTTGTGACTTTTGAAAATTGACAAACATTGCCTACCTATTTGCCTATTGCCTTTCTGTCATGTTGAAGGAGTCAGTGACACACAGGCAAGTTGCGGATTATTTCATAGTGAGTCGATGTTGCATTACCCATTATACAATACTTCATTCGGGTTCTGTTGAATGCGATCATATATTATATAGTGGCAATTGCGCGACGATACCATTGTCATAGTGAAGCGATTGCTTTAGTAGAATTGGGCCCCAGGTCTTACCAGTGATCCATCTAGCAGGTGATACCAGCACTGCTCCACCTACAGTCACGCCGTCTTGCGAAGTGCCCCGCCTATAGCGGCATTACTGTCTCATGACTTTGACGTCAATGTCTTGGACTTTAGTCCGACTCCGATTCTAACGTTGTTGATGTTATTTAAGAGTCTAGCATGTAACGGATGGATTCAGGCATAAGATAAAGCCAGAAGTCAAAAATATAAGTCTTTATTATTATCACAATAAATAGAGTATGTGTTTGATTACATTGACTAGAGGTTGAGTTGTGTGTGTTCACCACCAGCCGTTGCCGGCTCCGTAGCCGCCGGAGGCGTAGCCACCGGAGTAGCCACCGGAGTAGCCGCCGGAGTAGCCACCGGAGTAGCCGATGGGGCCGGCGGAGTAGGAGACGGCGGGCGCGGCGATAATCTTCTTCTGGGTGATGATCTGCGGCACGGAGACCACCTTGCGCACGTTGACCACCTGCGGCACCTCCACCACCTTGTTCACGTTCACCACCCTGTTAACAGCGACCACTTGTGCGGCGCCGCCGCTGTAGCCGCCTCCGTAGCCACCGCCATAGCCGCCGCCGTAGCCACCGCCATAGCCGCCGCCGTAGCCACCGCCATAGCCGCCGCTATAGCTGCCACCGAAGCCGCCGCTGTGGCCACCGCTGTAGCCGCCACTGTAGCCACCACCGTAGCCGCCAAGACCGCCAGACAGGTAGCCGCGCTTCTCGCGCACGTTGCCTGCGCACGCCACCGTCGCCAGGGCCATTATCACCATCTGAAACACAAGTTCTTGTACTTGCGATTGCACTGGCACGCTGCCGGCACTCACACACCTGCACTACACATCTACTCACCAGGGATTTCATGTTGCTGGTGTAGAGGAGAGGACTGCAGATGCCGACTGCTGAAGAGGAATGGTGCCGTGCTCTCATTCGACGCGCTATAAATACAAGCCGCGCCACCGCCGTGTTGCAACCGTGTCCTCGCATGAGAGACGCGTCAAATTTATCGCGAATATATTGAATTCTATACAACAGAATAGTCCGAGTTCATTCATAATTCAAAATGTATATTTGCTTCAATGTGTCTATTATTTTTTACTAGCTGACCCGCCCGCGGCTTCGCATGCGTGGTATTTCAATAAAAACATTACTTACCCTCTTTTTGCGCACTCGGGTAAAAAGTAGCGTATGTCCTTCCCCGGGATCTTCTTGCCAAATTTCTTTGCGATCTGCCGTTTAATTATGAAATGGTAACAAACAAACTAACAAACAAACAGTTTTTTTCGCAGTTACTATGTATGTATAAATCTTCCTCTTAAATTATTCTATCTATTGTTAAAATTAAACTGAAAAAATTGCTGAAAACTGCATTAAAATCCGTTGAGTAGTTTAATAGATCTAAGCGAACAGACAGCGGAAGCGACTCCATTTTATACTATGTAAAGAAAGATATAGTTTAAATGATTATATAATGTATTTATGTAGGTTTATTTATGAAAAGCCCTGTCGTTTGAACAGGCCCGTTTTGACGTTGTCAAAATACAGGGAGTAGAGAGGGGAACTAGAGGAGAAATAAAAAAATCGGTTCCTAGAAAAACCGATTCATGAAAGATTTCGATTAATTGTACTAAGAGTTTGTAATAAGTCCTAAGTCATTTATTATTTGCTTATAATATGTTACAAATAATGTCTTAAAATTAAATATCAGCCAATAAATATCTGCCGGTTAGGGCTTGCAAAGTTAAACAAATTCTTTAATTGTTTAGGTTAAATAATATCGAACTAGCTTGGCTACAACAATATAGAAAATATTGACGATAATGATTAGTAGGTAGAGGTTAGTAAATTCTTTATTACACTGATAAAATAATACATAACCAAACTTATTGCTAATTAACATTGCATTTAGGCTAACCTTTAATAAATAACGATTCAAGAATTTCATTTTTGTTTTTATAGAAAATTAGATGGGAGAATGAGCTTTTTTTGACAAGGCACAAGGTATGAATCTTAGTAATATCAGTAGGACTAAATAAAATGTTCATCATCATCATCATGGATCAACAGCCAATGGACGTCCACTAATGAACACTGAGACCAAACGCTTCCAATCCATGTTTACGGCGTTTTGCCCTCGAGGATAACAGAATTAAAGAGCTTCTAAATGACATTAAATACCGGTGTTCTACCCACTTTCAGAAGCATAATCAAAATGTATTTATTCATTAAAATCACAAAGTAAGTTTGAAACGTCAATACGAACAGCCTGTTACTCCGCTACCAAGCCAGGAACGAAAGGCACGAAATAAAGCTTGTTTTCTTTTTTATAATCCATTTACATAAATACGGGATTTATCACGTACCGTCTTATCGATGTTTCGACCGACAATGTTTCGGTTCAATTCGTGAACCTTTATCAGGGTGAGTGAACTTTAACAGGGATAGAGGATGGGTTCTACCGCCGGCCTGGAGGCCATGTCTTCATGATGCAAGTGACAGAAGACTGAGTGAACCTGGTAGAGACATAGTTAGTGTTGTGTGTTTGCATGTACCAAGAACTACCGAAGAGAGCTGCAGTGATGATAATGATGATGACACAGCGGATCAACGCACTGTTCTTTCGTTGACCCAGTCCCCACCACCCCGCCCGTCCAATCGCGCGCAGAGGGCAGCGGCGCGCAATGCGAGGCGAGATGTTATTTGGAGCGGATCGCACTCACCCTGATGAAGGTTCACGAATTGAACCGAAACATTGTCGGTCGAAACACCGATAAGACGGTACGTGATAAATCCCGTATTTATAATACAGATTAAAATCAATCACCAAAGTTTTCTAAGTAAAATCCTTTTACAATACAGCACAATAAAGAAAATAAATTAAGTACGTCTAATAAAACTAAAGTTTTTTAGAACAGCGTTGATTGGACCAAAGAGTTAGAACCAATGTTTTTTTATTTTCTTGCCTTTCTAGCCAATGCGGCCTTTTTATATTCTTCTTTAAAAAAAATAGGTCCAATAAGCGTAATTTATGTAGGTATATGACATAGCAACGCCACCTGTTAGCAGTTACAAAATAATTGCCGTGAAAACCTCTCATTGTGGGTGCATCAAATAATCGATTCCTATGTGTAAAGGATTAATAAAATAAAATACGTTCTTACAATGTTTTCTGATAAATCTTAAGTTTAGTAAATGTTAAGATTTATTGTAATAATCGATTTTGTGTGGTTTCGAAGTGATTAAAGACGATCGCAACAAACTTAAGTTTAGTAAATGTTTAGATTTATTGTAATAATCGATTTTGTGTGGTTCCGAAGGGATTAAAGACGATCGCAACAAACTTATGTTTAGTAAATGTTTAGATTTATTGTAATAATCGATTTTGTGTGGTTTCGAAGTGATTAAAGACGATCGCAACAAATTTAAGTTTAGTAAATGTTTAGATTTATTGTAATAATCGATTTTGTGTGGTTCCGAAGGGATTAAAGACGATCGTAACAAACTTAAGTTTAGTAAATGTTTAGATTTATTGTAATAATCGATTTTGTGTGGTTCCGAAGTGATTAAAGACGATCGCAACAAACTTAAGTTTAGTAAATGTTTAGATTTATTGTAATAATCGATTTTGTGTGGTTCCGAAGGGATTAAAGACGATCGCAACCAACTTAAGTTAAGTAAATGTTTAGATTTATTGTAATAATCGATTTAGTGTGGTTCCGAAGGGATTTAAGACGATCGCAACAAACTTAAGTTTAGTAAATGTAAGTTAAGTTTAGTAATTTATTAAGTTTAGTAATTTATTGTAATAATCGATTTTGTGTTTGTTCCGAAGTGATTAAAGACGATCGTAACAAACTTGAGTTTAGTAAATGGTAAGATTTATTGTAATAATCGATTTTGTGTGGTTTCGAATTGATTAAAGAATATCGCAACAAACTTAAGTTTAGTAAATGTTTAGATTTTTTATAATAATCGATTTTGTTACTACATACTATGAAACAGAGGATTTGCTAACAATACAAAAATAATAATTCAGTAGTCTTATAAATTAAATTTAAATTTACTACAAAACTTAAACTAACTTTACATTAACTCTCTCTTACATTAATCAAGATAAATACTATAAGATCACCCTCGTTTCTCCAATGGAAGACGTCAAAAACTGGGATACAGAAAATCTAGTCCGGTTTTTGATGCACCATTATACTGATACGTACCTAAGTAGTACGAGTAAGTACTACTTAGGTTATTTTATACTTCAGGTACTTATTTCTTGATTAATTTGTTATAAATTCGTATATAATTATTCTTACCCACTGAGGTAACCGTCTTGTAACCGTGATTGTAACAAATTAACTACTTGTATATACCTTTGTATTTACTCTTATTTAAACCAATAAATAATTTTTCATTCATCGCAACAATCTTAAGTTTAGTAAATGTTTAGATTTTTTATAATAATCAAGTTTGTTTGGTTCCGAAGTGGTTTAAAAAGGATCTCAACTCTACGGCACTGAACCCAATGATACAACATTGGAATAGCGTCGGATATCATAATAATTGTTTGGCATTACATGGTTGTTTTTTCGACTTCTTGTGTAGACGTTCGTTCAAAGTTCACGGCAAGAAAAATTACAGACGTCAAATGTGGTCTATTGAAACGACGCAACTATAGTACTATTGGGTAAATATGTACCTATATTACGCATTTTTTATTAGTCCTGTGCAAATTTTCATTTTCCGTGCACTACCAGAAAACTGTCACTGTCAGAAAACCAGCGCTGCATCGTACCCAACAAGGTCCGAAGCAGCCCATGCTGAGACAGGGACCATTCTGTCCCCACGCAACACCACCATTGTGTGTGTTATTGTATTATTGAACACTGTCTGTGGGAGCAAATAAATGTATCTTCTTTCTTTCTTTCTTTCTTTTCTTTCTACCTACACATCTACACTACACAAAGGTTATCTGGAAGAAAATGCTCTTTAGCATTAAGTTCGCTTTTGTACTAGTTTTATAGGTGTAATAAAGTATTTTCAATCAATTAATCAACCAATCAATGTGGTATACACAGATTTTATGAAACCTAACCGTGGCTCACCTAACCTAACTCGGATGGAAATTTGACATTTGAGCAAAGCATTTACAACAAAATGTCTTAAAAAATCTCATAGCACGACGAAACCCTCAGTTTAGTTAGATCTGCACGCATCCACCGTGTCTTCCATGCGGAGAGCGGATGAATGATGGATGACTAAACTGAAAAGTAGATGCATTGCAGTGCTGGCCAAGCCTAGCCCGACTTAACGCGCCTGCGAACCCCGAGCGCAACTTCAATTCGGCCGCGTCAAAAACTTCGGCCTGAATATCGCTATCCCTGTTTAGTGACGAAGTTTAGCCACGCAGAGCGACAGTGATAGTAATAGAACGATTCTAAATTTGATTAGATTTTGACCGTGTTCCGTAATACCAAAAATGATGACTGAAAACTTGTTGTATTTTTCTCATTGTGTTGTTATTCTGTAACTAGACGATATAATCTATGTTTCCATGACTAGGATACGTAAGATGTTGTTGTTTTTAATACGAAACAATTAGGTTGAAAACAGGTCTTTTATGACGTAAAAACATGCAGAATGCGATACGATTCTATTTCATTTTAGGTAAGTATTTTGATCTAATATATGGTTGGGAACCTAGATAAATACTATTAAAATTAAAATAATACCTTATTAAGGTAGGAATATGCTCCAATTAGAAATGATCTTGGTAGTACGTGTTGTATGGGTGATTGTACCTCTGGTGTCCCCTTAAGCACGTGCCACTGTTATATTAAATCACCTCTATTAATTAGATGAGAAGGCCTCAACGAGAATTCCATTTTTACTCAGGTTTTTATTTTATTAGTGTAAAATATACAATTTTAAAAACCTTAGAACAACTTATTTTATTTATTCAATATCAATTAGTGTTAACTAAGGATAATGATTGGATTAATATATATTCGTATATGTGTGGATACCATTTGGGATATAACTTTTGAAAATACCATAGTTATGAACACTATTGTAAGTAGTCTTATGCATGCATCCAGCATTATGCTGAGACAGGACCGTTTGATAGTTGATGCACGCAGTGTCCACTAATAACCTACTACTTCTTGTCAGCCCGAGACCACGACTATTGCAACACAGCCGAAACGGCGGAATAACAAATAAAAAAGGTACATACGCGATAAATACCCGTTTTAATCAATAATTATCTACTAATTCTTGTCTACAAGTTGTACACCTTTCTTTGTATCTAGATACCTTTGTATTTATATTGTGTAGTGTGTTTTATATTGTGTTATATTGTAAGTAGTGTTGTCTTTAAAAATCTATCTATGTCCAATAAATTATTTTTCTTTCTTTTTTTCTAGTAAAAATACCATCTTGGTTAAATTTATTCCAGAAAATATAATATAATTTATTTGATTCCCATAAATTTTACATTTAGTAAGTTTTCCAGCAATGCATCGCGATATCTTTGTATTGCGAGAAGCATGAATACTGATTAAGTGTCGGTGAGTTCGGTGTAGGTATAGTTTACACAGTCTAGTCAAATATATGTACTGTTTGCAAAAGAGGCAAATCTAATTAATATTCTAAGCACTATCCAAAGACATAATTCGATTAAACTACTCAATATACACTTGAGCTTGTGATATAATTTGAATAACTTGCAATGCAAATAACTAGATAGGTTTGAATAATAAAACAGATATATTTTTTTATTTTTATTTGTAACAGCTAACACTAAAACTAAAGTTGACTAGTCTTTGTTCACCATGCGTTGTTGGAAAGGCCGTTATTGTAGTTGGACAGGGAGTCAGAGTAGCCAGACAGCCCGGAGCCGTAACCAGACAGGCCGGATCCGTAGGTAGAGCTCCCGGATCCGTAGGTAGAGGCACCGGATCCGTAGGTAGAGGCACCGGATCCGTAGGTAGAGGCACCGGATCCGTAGGTAGAGGCACCGGATCCGTAGCCAGATCCGTAGCTAGAAAGGCCGGATCCGTAGGTAGAGAGGCCGGATCCTTCAGTAGAGGCTCCGGATCCGTAGCCAGATCCGTAGGTAGAGAGGCCGGATCCGTCGATGGAGGCTCCGGATCCGTAGCCAGATCCGTAGCTAGAGAGGCCGGATCCATAACCGGATCCATAGGTAGAGGCACCGGATCCGTAGCCAGATCCGTAACCAGACCCATGGCTGTAGCTGGGAGATGAGCTGCTGTAGCTGGGAGAGGAGGTGCCGTAGCTGTAGCTGGGTGATGAGACGATCTTCTTCTCGGTCACAACCTGAGGGACCGAGACGACCTTACGCACTTTCACGACCTGGGGCACTTCGATGATCTTGTTCACGTGCACGACCTTGTTGACATCGACCACCTGCGCGGTGGGGGCGGAGTACGACACGGAAGGAGCGGTGTACGCGACCGAGGGAGTGTAGCTGTAGGAGGAGCTCATCGGGGCGGAATAGGAGTGTGAGGGGGAAGAGTAGCTGCTGTACGAAGGGCTGGAGTAGGAGTGAGAAGGAGTCGAGTAGCTGCTGTAAGAGGGAGACGCGTAGCTCACGGACGACATAGGAGCGGAGTGCGAGTATGAGGGTGTGGCGTAGCTAGCGCCTGGGGCGGAGTAGCTCACTGACGGGGAAGAGTAAACTTTCTGTTCACCAGTGTAGCTGTGGTATCCACTGTATTTGTTGTAGCCGGTGACATCCGAACCGGTCCCTGCATTGTTGTAGCCGAGCCCGTTGCCGGAGCCGGATCCGTAACCAGATCCGTAGCCAGATCCGTGACCAGATCCGTGACCAGATCCATAGCCGGATCCGTAGCCGCTGGACCCAAGACCGAGGAAGCCCAGGTCGATGAAGGAACGCTTATTGCGAACGTCAGCAGCCTTGGTGTCCTTGGCGTCCTTGCTGGCGGCAGCAAGCGCCGCGAGGGTGAAGATTACAACCTGGAAACAATGAAAAATATATTATATAACTATCAATTTGCAATGGAGTTACAAATTAGATTTAAAAAAAATATTTCGTATTAATAAATAAATCCCATTAGGGAATTTAACATTTCAACAATAATCAGTCCTACAAATTATTGTTTAAATTTTAAACTCCCTAATGGGATTTATTTATTAATTCGATTTAATTTATTTATGTAGATACTTTTTTAAATATATTTAGTTATTAATAATATACTTTTAACAATATAGTTGCTAGAATTCCGATAATTAGTGCATTTCATAGATTTTGTTTTATGGAATGCACTTGAAGGAATTCCAGATGTCACAATTAGTTCCCGGGTACTCTTCTCCCAGGAACTAGAACAATGAAAACATATTGGGTTGTTTTTAATGTTTAAAAGTTATTAGCTTTTGTAGACATTTCCTAAGACTAGGAATAATCGCTATTGACCTAGAAATTTTATAAAACACAAAGAAATACTACGAATAAAAATAAATTGTGAACATAAAATTTACATAAGATGAAAAAGAGAATTTTTTCGGTATTTATTATTATTATTACGTTCACTTAAACAAATCTATATGGACTACTAAAATTCACGGCAAAAAGTTTATTCATATCTAATAAAATATGTGGTACTTACGAAGTACTTCATGATGGGTGTTCAGTTGGAGGTCGTGCTCGGGAGTGAGGCCACGGGGCCCGTTGCAACATATATATATACGCGAGGCTGTTTAACGTCAAGCATCACCGCATCAACTCTGCTCTATCACCTCGAGCCTCAGGTCGATCATCTCTCCCAATTCTAGTTCTTGAGATTATTCATTAGTATTTATTTATAATACCAGCTTGCCAACATTCATTATAACTATAACTAGCTTGAGCCAATGACTTTGTTTGTTTAGTAGCCGGATCAATAGTAGCCAGTATTATGTATGTACATGTAAATTATACATCTTCAAAATTCATCCAAATTGGTTCAGCGGCTCGCGTTATAAAGAATATAGAACTCCAACAACAAAAAAAAGAAGGATAATCATCAAAAGATAGATAGATCCTTAATTTAGGGAAAAAAGCTAATTTTAAATGTATTAAGTATATGATGAGTTTACGGCAGATGCGGTTAGTTAGCATTGCCTTCATGGCGTTGCACTGCGTCCGTCACACTGGTGAAAAGTCTTATTAGCCTGTAATTCACTGGCACCCTTCAAACCGGAACACCAGTGCAAGTATTACAGCTTGGTTGCAGAAAATGGTATTTTGGTAGTACATCCGCGACCAAACCAGTGACCGAGAATGAACCAATGATATAAGAAAATAACAATTTTATATCACTTACATATATGACGTGTTATATGACTTCTTCTATTGTTAAGTATGTATTTTTATTTGATACTAGCTGACCAATCCGCAGCTTCGCACGCGTAGTTTTTCAATAAAAACATTACCCTTCTTCTGTGCAGTTAGATAAAAAGTAGCCTATGTCACTTAAGGTGAGTGTAGCTTTCCAATGGTGAAAGAATTTTTGAAATCGGCACATTAGTTATTGTATTTATTCATTACAAATATACACAAAGATAAAAATAAAAAATCTTTCCTCTTTATAATATTAGGTATAGAGTGTAGATTGATATAGTTAAGTCTACTATATAAGTAGTAAGAAATAAGTAGTCTAGTATTTAAGTAGGTTTTTTAATGTAGCATGTGCCTATATTAAGTTATTTTTATGCAAATTTTCATTAATTTCCTTTGCTGTGCACTACCTACACATACAATACGCAAAGGTTATCTGGAAGAGAATGCTCCTTTGCTTAAGTTTGCCTTTGTACTAGTTTCATAAGAGCACTAAACTATTTAGAATATATTAGAATGATCGTGCACGAAATGAGCTTTGCCAAGTTTACGGTTCCGTACCTCTGATATTGATGAAGCACGGGTCGAAAGGCTACAACTAAGTATCTTGAGTATCATCAAACCCCGGTCCGATGTCCAACCTGGCTCACTTAAACTTTCTAAACTTTTCATGAATAGATAAATAATACCACAATAATAAGGAATTCTTTAATAATATTTTCAGATCACATGATAAGTGTTTATTTTTACACCGACCTCCTCTTTTTGCGCCGGGGACTAAAAACAAGTACGATGCCACAGACTGACAGACAGACACACAAACTTATAACCGCACTCTTTTTGCGTCAGGGGTTAAACATTATACACGTACTTCGAGCAAAAGAGTACAACGCGCTCCATTTGTAGTTTTCTTACTATAGGAAAAACTAGGAAAGTGTTGAAAGCACTAAAACATAAAAATTCTACGCTAAATAAAAATATATTGGAAGCATTTGTAACTATAAAATAAGGGTAAATTCACACTTATATTATAAATGCGAAAGATTGAATAATTGTTTATTTATTTACTTGTTTGTTTGTTTGTTACTCAATCACGGCGTAATGGCTTAACCGATTTCGATGAAATTTTGTATGTACGCAGGGCTACACATCAAGCTATACATTTCCAGTATAAGCTGACCTCGCATTGTGGCGGCTTTTCGTAGAATGAGAGGTCAGCTTATACTGGAAATTGATAGCTAGCCGTATAATGTATGTATAGCTTGATGTGTAGCCGTGTGTACGTAGGTTTATATCCTGGATTAACACATTCTTTTTATTCTATAAATCAGGTTCCATGTGATAAAAATGGAATGTCAAGTCAAATTGCAACAGCGAGTTTAGCTTTATTTTTAGGTAACCTACACATGTCCTAGTGTAACGCGTACGAAGTCGCGGGTAACAGCTAGTAGTTGTATAATATACTTTTATAAAAACGGTACGATACTCAGGGCTCAGGTTTTCCTCGCACTTGTGTATTTAGGTGTGATGTCGTATCGTATTGTTTGCCGTCCGTATGTGTTGACGTAACCCTGAACTTGTCTTGTCGTATAAATAGCGATGTCCGGTTTTCGCGCAGAAATTCCGCAAACCATAATCCTTTATCAAATCACCAAGATATATGGAATTTGAATACCCGTGCCTCTTTAATGCCATAATATTTAATTAAAGTGCCATTTTATAGGCACATGACTTGATTTTTAATTCTTGATATCAGCCACGTTTTTAGTTCGCAGCCGTAGGTATTATGTTGTAGTAACTTCAAAAACATTTGAGTGTTGATATAATTAATTTATTACTAGAAAACTGTAAAGGTGAGTATAGACTACAACATTTACTTGTAACAGAACAACGAGCCGCTCTTTGATATGTTCTAGTGTATCATCCTAAACGTCGAGCATGCTCGCCTCTTTGTTGCAGCCTATTGTACAAACCAATGAGCATATTGATGAGCATTTCGTCGAGCGTATTGGTGTAACATTTCGTCGAGCCTTTGCACGAGTGCGGGCGATGCGCGGGTGCGGGGCGACGCGGAGGAAGAGGGACGAACGACGCACGCGGTCCGCGCGGTCGTTAGTTGTTCAAGTTCACACGGTGATTTTACACGTGCATTGCATTAGCTCGTTATTTATACTTATTATCTATTTTCTATTCAACTATGTCGTGGGATAGGGAAAAAACTTTATTGTTTATTGAAAAATACAGGAATCATGTCATTTTATGGGATCCTAATCACGCTCAACATTACAATAATGTATATATAATAAGAATGTATTTATAAATAATGTATTTATACTAATAATTACAATTTTTTTTCTTTTAATATAATTCATTAAGATAACCGCAGCACACGCAACTTGTAGGTCCGACATTTCAAAGAAGAATGAAAGCAAGGTACAACGAAATGTTGGTAAATGCACACTCGCTGTGAGCATTTACCCGTTACATAACAACGCCGAGCATTCGCAGGAACGTTACATTACATGGAAATGCTTTGGAAACTGAGCTTTTGCCTGTATTGTACCATTCGTAAGAACGTTACATTACACAGAAATGCTCGAGAAAATGTTGTAGTCTATACTCACCTTAATGTTTCAGTCTAAGAAGTCTAGAAAGATACAGGTCTGGAAGTTTTTATCTAGATAAAATTTAAGACGTTGGTTTGGATGCAGTTTCTGTTTCCAAAGTGTGGTCTTGTGCGCTCAATGAGTGTAATATTCTCTTTTATGGTGGCTGTTTCATTCAGCAGAACAGAAATGGGGTTCCATTGTATCATTTTTATAATTCATTTTTAATGGCTTAGGTTCGAATCAGGAAAATCTTTAAAAATAGTAAGTAATCACTTACCACTTGTATAAGGCTGTATTTAAAAAGGTGATGCGATGTCGGCAGTCGCCGCTCACAGCGTGCGAAATTTCGTCGACATTGAGCAAGCTCTACATCATAAAACTGTTTGTCTTAGTTGTTTGTTGTCGATCTCGCGGGAACTACACAAGGATGAAGCAGAATGCATGCCTTCCTATCTACCTAACCACTGCTGACCTCCAGCGGCGCAGTGGCCGAATAGCTGACTGAGACGTTGCGGGATCGCTTTCCGCAAATGTTTGTATGATTTACAGGTACTTGTTCCAGGTCTGAGTGTTTCTCTAATAGTTTAAAATATGTACTTAATATATATATATCTAAGTGATATAAGTATTGTATCAGTTATCTGGTTTCCACAGTACAAGCTTGGCTTAGTTTGAGGCTAGAATGACTGCCAGCATTATTTATATATTATGTCGTTAGGCAGTAGGCAAATATAGCAAAACCTACTACTTAATATCAAAGTATCCTCTCCATGCCCTCGTCACCCTTACTCCTCATTCTCAATATGTTCCAGATACTTAAAGCCACCACCTGCAGAGCCGCGCCACTGACCATAATCGGCGGAACATCGACTGGTTTGACTCTCCTACTTTTAAAAACGAGAACTTCGCTCGTTTAAAGAGTTATATTCCGCCGCGTACGCTTCGCATACACCAAACCATTTATGAATGGAGGCCACCGTCGACCCCAACAGCACCATATTATCATCATAGCTTAGTTATTCACGGATACTCCATCTTTAAAACAACCGGTATGAGTACTACTGAGCCCAAAACAACGATGAACTCTTTACCTAATCTATATAAGGGTACTTTATAGAGTACAGAGAACTCAAAGGAGTTCTTTGAGTTCTCTGTAATTGGGGGGTTTTACATTATTTTCGTGTGGTGGAATTTAAATCGATTTTTATTTTGGAATATTTTATATTTTGACCGAACTTGAACTTAAATTTATGGCGAATTAACAATTCAATGTTAGCCATCTTTACGTTTAGCCTTGAACTGGGGCCCAAACACATTATTATGCTAATACTATGCGAAATGGAACGATTACTTTAACGTATATCGAGTATTATCGAGTAGGTAGAAATGGAACGCTGAAAGTTTTCAATTATCAAAAACTGTTTTATGTTTGAAGTTTCTGCCTTTGTGTCTCTTTGTGGCGATGAGGCGTGATGTAGAGGGACCTAATTTAGCTAAGTTTGGTGTTTATTGGTACAATCTGTCCAAAGGTACAATATGATTGCTCGCAGGTTTGCGCGTAGTTCAGAGGGGGTTAAGCTGACTTTATTTCGGGCGTAATGTACCTCTCTGTAGTCGTGCAGCCTGTGGGCGAAGTATACGCAGGCGGCGTACAGCGCACTCCGCGTCCAGTATAACAATGTACTCAGGGTGATGCTGGGGCTGCCCCGCTACTGCAGTGCATCAGGGATGTTCGCGGCGGCGCGGGTCGACTGCTTCCATACCGTCATGCGCAAGCGAGCCACGTCCCTGGTGCACAGGCTGCGGGCCAGCGTCAACACCGTCTTGGCAATGATAGCCGGCAGAGTGGACTGCCCGTACACCAGACATTGCTGTCACAGGCATGCTCTCAAAAAACTTGTATAAACCCTAGCTTACCTATTGTGTTCTGCGCTTTCTTATATGAGCTACAAATAAAAAAAAAAAATTATTTTTATTTTTTAAAGGGAGGTATTTTAGAAGACGATTGCAAAATCTGGACCCAGCAATATAAAAGAAAAGCCGTTCATGATCATACACAATGTAAATTGGTACTAGATGTAATTGATTTCAAACGATTGTATTCTAAATGTCAGAAAGTAGAAAGATAATTTAATAACACATGAATTTGCCTACTAATTCTGATTTCTGAAATTGTATAACTGCACACCAGCTATTCTGGGAGCTTGATGTCTGTAGACTTGTCTCCATAAATCAAATCAGAACAAAGCAAGTCTGGCATTTGTAAAGTTACTTGCATTTTTATCACAATAAACAAACAAACAAACTGCTGAAACATTTGTTTACAGTTTTAAACTTTAGACAACCTACGAATCCTTTTGATGTTAATGCGAGGTCGATTCAAAGATTAAAATGTGAATAACTTGAAGAGCTAATTTACGAGTATAATGAAATGAGACGGC
The DNA here is from genome assembly GCA_918857605.2 of Philereme vetulata. NCBI lineage: Eukaryota > Metazoa > Arthropoda > Insecta > Lepidoptera > Geometridae > Philereme > Philereme vetulata. The sequence continues at coordinate 13,002,782 of OU975431.1, read as the reverse complement.
TGTTTTGATATTTTGAACAGGTGGACTCTGGTCCTGCGGTTAGGATATTTGGAAATACCCCGCGAAGCCAACGTGCAGAGACATGCGACCAAATCTATATAATTAATGATTAAATTTTAACCTCGTAGTTTCTAACAGATGCTAGTTGTTCGTCACATTAGTGGTCACCCACATGCCTGGGCAGCCGTGGCGGCGGCGGCGGCGGCGGGGTGGTATAGGAGTTTAGAATAAAAAGTTTGTTACAGTGTTATACTTGCTATTTTTTGAACATCAAATTACCCCAAAACAGCAATCAAATGCAATGCTTTTGGTTGCGGAAAACTCAACTCGTAGTTTTTCCATTGTTTTATATCTTCTAGACCCACGCCATAATCGGAAATTAATGTCACTAAGTAAATTATAAATTCCTAATAAAAAAATTAAACTATTAACAATAAAAAACATGACCTCCGGCCCCGGGTCGATCCCGGGTTGATCCAGTGACATTTGCCAAGTAGACTTGATGAAATCTTGTGGCGATAAGTTTTTGTTAGCTTCGTTCAACTTAAATTATACATTTGAAGTTTTGTTGGATTATGTCGAGTGGCTCAAATATTAGTTTGTTTGCGCGACCTCAGCTTAATATTGAGAGTAGGTATCATTGCAAACTCTCAACGACCACAAAATATTCGTACAGATATTATGTCCAATTTTAAAGGTTACAGAATTGGTTTTGAGGCATTCATTCATTAATGATTTTAAGCATTTTTAACCTTTAGCTTTACTAAGTAGGTCTGATGTCGGGTCACACACGTAATTATTGCCCGTTGTTATTTTAATATTGAGAGCGTGAATTATGTTAACAATGTCAAATTACAAAATAATATTTAAAATCTCAACAAAGAAGAATGAATATAATGTCAAAAGTGGGCACATTGTGTGAATCATCTTATGTTTCATCAGCAGCTTTTATATTTTTTTAATACATTTTAGATGAATTAAAACGAAATATTTTATAACTGAACATTTTTTTAGTTGCTAAGTAAGAAAGATATTTAGCTGCTTAACATGCGTAGGTTAACATACATATAACATAATATATTACGGTGAAAAAATAGAGATGTACTCTATCGGAACTGACAGATAGATTAGGTACTATTGAATTACCATACAAACAGAAATGAAAGAAAAATAAGTACTAAGTTCAAATGAGAAGAATAAAAAAGGCAATACAATCGGCGGCTTAATCGCTGAAAGCGATCTCTTCCAGGAAACCTTTGAGTTGAAGCGAAATTTTTCGAAGATACATGGGGCACACTAAAAGTTTCGCACTTCTAGCTAATCGGAACTATTTGAATTTCGAATGTTATATCTTTTGAAACGTTGCAACCTTCTTAGTAATAAATAATTTGGCGGGAAATCATTTGTCAATGGTTTTTTATCACACATCAAAGTTCTACGTACGCAACGAAAATGGAATTAGTCGAAAAGATTTTAGAGCGATGATTTTTTATGATTTTAAAAGTTCTCTCTCTCCGCAAGACTGTGCCGCTCGTCTTCAAAATGCTTTTGGAAGAGAAGCACCTTGTTTGAGGACCGTAGAGCGATGGTTTGCTGAATTTGAGAGAGGTCGGGTTTCTTTACATGAAGAATTTCGTGAAGGGCGGCCTTCAACTGCCGTCAACGAAAATAATGTGACTACTGTTAAGCGGCTAATTGAAGAAAACCCGCGGATTACCTATGAGACAATTTGAGGACTATTGGGGATTGGTATGAGCTAAATTAAAAAAAAATTAGTGTTATCGTTGGATCCCTCATGAACTGACAGCGGAGCAGAAGCGGGCTCGCGTGGAATGGTGCTCACAGATGCTACCGAAGTACGACCACGGACATTCTAATTCTGTTTATGACATTGTCACAGGAGACGAAACTTGGATTTATTGTTTTGAACCCGAAAAAAACAGCAATATTGTGAATGGGTGTTTGAAAATGAGAACAGGCCAACAAAAGTGAGGCAGGCGAGAAACGTTGCTAAAAAATTGATCGCGTTTTTTTTCTTAGCTACGGGTCCCATCTGCACAATTCCACTTGAAGATCAAAAGAGTGTTAATGCCGAGTGGTATTCTACCATTTGTTTACCCAGGGTGTTAGAAAAAATTCGCGAAAGACGACCAAAAAGCCGCGTTCTCCTACATCATGACAACGCTTCTTCACACACGGCCAACAAAACAAAGTCATGTTTAGCTTCCGAAAAAGTACAAAGCGTCACCCATCCTGCACATAGCCCCGACCTAGCACCCTGTGATTTCTGTATTTTCCCCAAAATCAAAGATTTGATCAGAGGTTACTTTTACCAACTCCGAAGAGGCAGTGATAGCGTTCAATCAGCACGTAGAAAACATGCCTTCAGATCTGTGTTCCTCCTGTTTTAAAAAATGGTTCGATCGCATGAAAAAATGTTTAAAATGTATAGGAGAGTATTTTGAAAAGCAATAAACATAATATTTTGGTTATAACATGTTGTTTTTCTAAGTTACGCAAAACTTTTAGTGTGACCTACGTATAATGGAGTGCGGTGTATGGAGAATACAATAACATATTCTTAGATATAAAAATAAGATACGATAAGATAAAGTATTCTAATACATAAAATACTTATAACATAGAAGAATCTTAGTCTTTATGAAACATGTAAAGTGGTCACTTTGGTAGTAATACAGGCAAGTGAAGTCTGTAAAATATTATAAAAGTCGAGATGAATCTCAAAAGACTTACAAAAGTAGGAGACAAAAATGTAGAGTAAGGGCCGCGAAGGGCAAAATGTGACCCAAAGCCATTTAAAACGCAACCTGCCCAAATGTCTGCTGCCTTTTACGGAGGTAATGGAGTTGGCTTATGTCGAGTCGAAGCTTCTCCGCGACCTTGCCAGCGGTCAGATAACGGTTTAGTAACCACTTTGCACGTTTACATACCTATCTACTGCACCCGCCAGGACAATGGGATCTCGTATTGGCTTTATAAAAAAATTGAGATTAGCGAGAATAGCGAAAAAAATATGTTAAAACAGAAATATTCAACAGAATAACAGATAATTCTTTTGTAAATGATATGTATGTGTATTCGATGATGCAAATAATTGCTATATAAATATAAAATGTAACAGAGAATATATTCGTTTCTTCTTTTGAAATTGATGCAGAAAGTTATTTATATATCTAAACTAAACTACACACTCGAATTCGTCTGCGTAGTGCAAATAAAACACGATTTGTGTACTCTAAACTCTAATATTGACTAATACCTCAGTCGTGCAGTGGGCGAATAGCTGAGACGCAGGAGGTAGCGGGTTCGATTTCCGCCGCGGAACAAATGTTTGCATGATCTGCAGATATCTGTTCCGGGTTTGGTTGTTTTTCTATATATTATAAATAGGTATTTACAAAAAAAAAAATGTATTTAAGTATTCTATCAGTTATCTGGTTCCCATAGTACAAGCTCTGCTTAGTTTGGGGCTAGATAACGCTGTGTGAAATGTCCAGAAATATTTATTTATTATATTGGTTATTCTAGAGATTTTAGTTTATTAAAAAAGGAATACTGTATAATTCTAATATGGATATTAAATATTTACTGTGTACGTAATGTGCTTCCTGCTCTAAAAATATATTTTTCAATTTTCTAAACTAAACTTAGTAGTGATAAGAAATCATAAGAAATTAATTAAAAATGCACTTATACAAGCTTATCCACTTTACAGCTACGCTAGTGACACAACAAAACAAAACACTATAAATTAAATAAACAAAGCAAACACAGAAAAGAGAAGAGTAACATAGAGACTAACAAAAGCAATCATAGGAGTGCATCACAAGACATGCAGCCCCAATAACCTCCCGAGTTCTGCAGACGCAGGTCTCTCCGCCATCGTCCCTCATTGCCGTGGGGCGCCGGCAATAGAATGTTGCCCCTCCGCTCTTGCCCGTGGATGCAGTAGGAGTCTGCTAAGGGATACTTCCGAAAGATGGGCAGCAGCGTCTTTTCGTGTTTTCAATACCTATACTGCGCTCGCCAACCCGCCTGCCAAGCGTGGCGAGTATGGCAACAACCCCCTCATGATATTGCAACATAAAACCAGGCCCCGAGTCCCCGGCGGCCCCGCTAATCCTGGCTACGGTAGCAGTCACGGTAACGGCGGGGCCAGGGGTGCTAAGAATCCCCGGGAGACGATCGGCTACCAAACCCTACGACGACCACTGGCCCTGGTAACACACAACATCCGCACTTTGAGGACAGACGAAAAGATTGTTGAGCTGGAAGAAGAAATTAGTAGATTACACTGGGACATTTTGGGGTTATCAGAAATCCGTAGAGAGGGCGAGGACACGATATCCCTTAAGTCTGGTAACCTACTATACTACCGGGAGGGCGACCAACAGTCCCAAGGTGGTGTTGGGTTTCTCGTTCACAAGTCACTCATCAACAACATTATCACCATCGACAGTGTGTCGAGCAGGGTCGCGTACCTGACACTCAGAATATCTAAGCGATATTCGCTGAAGGTCATTCAGGTATATGCGCCGACCTCTTCACACCCAGATGAAGAAGTAGAGTCTATATATGAGGACATCAGTAGAGCCATACATACGAACAAAACTCACTTTATTGTTGTTATGGGGGACTTCAATGCAAAGCTAGGCATGAGAAGCGATGATGAGTTGAGAGTGGGGCAATTTGGATATGGGCAACGGAACCCCAGGGGACAGAGGCTGGCCGATTTTCTGGAGAAAGAAGGACTCTTTATGATGAATAAAGGCTCCAAAGTGTTCGCGAGAGATAATTCTATTGGGCAGAGCCGCATGACGAAGCTGAAGAGGGAAGATGGCAGCATAACGTCAAGTAAAGCGGAAGTGTTAAGGTAAGTCGAAAGGTTCTATGGACGGCTCTACGATTCGGTCACTAAACCTGTTTGCAGTGCGGCCAACGACCCAAGAGCCAAACTGACCCGACATTATACCGAAGATATTCCGGACATCAGCCTGTATGAGATCAGGATGGCCTTGAAGCAGCTTAAGAACGACAAGGCGCCAGGTGAGGACGGAATCACTTCAGAGCTTCTGAAAGCGGGTGGATCACCGATACTTAAAGTCCTTCAGAAGCTTTTTAATTCCGCCTTGCTTGAAGGTACGACGCCAAAAGCATGGAACGGGGGCGTGGTGGTTCTGTTCTTCAAGAAAGGTGACAACACCTTGCTTAAGAATTACAGACCCATCTCGCTTTTGAGCCATGTTTATAAGCTGTTTTCGAGGGTCATCGCGAACCGTCTCGAACGCAGGTTTGATGACTTCCAGCCTTCCGAACAAGCCGGGTTCCGTAAAGGCTACAGTATCATAGACCACATACATACGCTGCGGCAAGTCATACAGAAGACCGAAGAGTATAACTTGCCGCTATGTCTCGCGTTTGTGGACTATGAGAAAGCCTTCGATTCGATCGAAACATGGGCAGTGCTTGAGTCTCTCCAACGATGCCGTATTGACTATCGGTACATCGAAGTGTTGAAGTGTTTGTATAAAAACGCCACTATGTCAGTCCGAGTACATGAACAGAGCTCGAAGGCGATTCCCTTAAAAAGAGGCGTAAGACAGGGAGATGTCATCTCTCCGAAACTGTTTACGACCGCATTGGAAGATGCCTTCAAGCTTCTGGAATGGAAAGGACTGGGCATCAATATTAACGGCGAATACATCACTCACCTTCGGTTTGCCGACGATATTGTGGTCATGGCAAAGTCGATGGAAGAGCTCAGCACGATGCTCGAAGGCCTCAATCGAGTCTCCCAACGGGTAGGACTTAAAATGAACATGGACAAGACGAAAATCATGTTGAATGTCCATGTCGTCCCTGCCCCAGTTATGGTTGAGAACTCGGCTCTTGAAGTTGTCGACGCGTATGTATACCTAGGACAAACAGTCCAATTAGGTAGGTCCAACTTCGAGAAAGAGGTCAATCGTCTGTTCTAAATTCACGAACACACGGCGCGACGGGGAACAGAATATTATAATATTAATCTCAGCGCATCACCATAACAAAGACTATACCTGAGCGACCTTTTCAAGCTTTGATTAATTGCAAATCGAGGTGCGAGTAGAGGCAACATCATCATAATCTATTAATGTGATAAAAATTATAAATCCTAGTGGCCTCTATGCAATCCATATGCAATCACATGCGCGACGCCAAATAATATTATTCAAGGTTCGTCAGTAGCATCTAAACAATATTCTTTTTCTATGCGGGCCATTTGGTCAGGAGAATTTTTATTTTTAGGGTTCCGTAGTCGAACCGTTACAAGGGTTCCGTTGTAGCAGCAATATTAAGATATGGGGTAATTTTTTGGGGCAATTCATCAAATAAATTACAAGCATTCAAAGCACAAAAACGTTGTATAAGAGCATTGAACCGCCTGCGCCTGCGCCTGCGCCTGCACCTGCGCCTGCGCCTGCGCCTGCGCCTGCGCCTGCGCCTGCGCCTGCGCCTGCGCCTGCGCCTGCGCCTGCGCCTGCGCCTGCGCCTGCGCCTGCGCCTGCGCCTGCGCCTGCGCCTGCGCCTGACACAAACGGACTCATGCAGAGAATATTTTAAGAGATACAAGATTCTAACCTTACCATGCCTATATATTAACGAGGTCGCCATTTTTGTAAGGAATAACTTAAATCTTTTTAGCATATATCCCAAAGAAAGCCGCCGTGCGAGCTGCCTCCGCCTTTAATCGTGTAAAACCCATCTTGTGCGCATGAATGTGTTTTGTATGGCACCAATAATCTATAATAAAGTACCATCAACAATAAGAAGCAGAGAAAGTATCATGGAGTTTAAGCATGTCCTCAACAAATTGCTTATAGAAAAAGCATATTATTCAGTCGACGAATTTTTAGTAGATAAAAAATTTTAAAAAAAATATTTTTTGTTTTATTTAATCATAATTACTATTTTTTGACATTCTATCCTAACTATAATTTTTTGACATTTTGTTTTTTTTTCTGAATTTAAGTAGGTAACTAATTTAAGTAGGTGTAATGATATTTTTGTGTATTTGCATGTTATGTTTGTTAATAATTATGTACGGGCCAAACCGTACATTCAGCAATATCATTGTTTAGCAGGTATTTTTAAGTTGATTAATAAAGACAGTTGCAAACTTACATCGGTCGCGTGCGGTCGTTGTAATCTAACAAACCCGGTCCCATCAACTATCAATATCAATTGTATTGTATAGGGGTAGCAGCAACCCAGTAAATACTGTTGATATTGATAGTTGTTTGGCCCGTACAAATTATAATAAACTTGTACGCCGCAAGGCAAAATCTAGCGCATAATATAAAACTCTTATCACCAACATTGTACCTAGATTTACAAGGAATAAATGAATTATGAACCCTTATAGTTCCATGTCCGTCTGCCTGTCTGTCTGTCTATTTGACCAGTCTAGCCGTTTTTATCTTACATTATCAAATTATAATTACTGTTTTATATATATATAATAACTCATATTTGCTGCTGTAACTGCGTTACTTTGTAAGAGTTGTATGCATGGTTCCAATAATTTTTTAAACTCCCTAGATAGGGATCTTAAGGATGTAATATTAATTTATTCAAGAGAAAATTGAAAAAGATATTGTTACACAAATGCTATTATAACATTGAGGAGTTTTTAAATGACAAATTTTAATCATTGTATTAATTTATATTGTTTTGATTTCACCATCATCATATCAGCCGTAGGACGTCTACTGCTGGACAAAGGCCTCCCTCATTGATCTCCAGGAACTGCGGTTGGAAGCGGCCTGCATCCAACGCCGACCTGCGGTTCTTACCAAGTCGTCTGCCCATCTTGTATGTGGACGTCCTACGTTGCGCTTGCCGGTCCGGCCTCCATTCGAGAACTTTCCGGCCCCATCGGCCATCTGTTCTGCGCGCTATATGGCCTGCCCATTGCTACTTCAACGTGCTAGTCCGTCGGGCTATGTCGGTGACTTGAGTTCTCCTACGTATCTCCTCATTTCTGATTTGATCCCGTAGAGAAACCTCGAGCATAGCCCTCTCCATAGCTCGTTGAGCGACTCTGAGCTTATTCATAAGGCCAATAGTGAAGGACCACGTCTCGGTTCCATTTATGTCATCACTGGTAACACACACTGATTGAAGACTTTCGTCTTAAGGCACTGAGGTATGTTGGACGAAAAGACGTTGCGAAGTTTCCCAAACGCTGCCCATCCTAGTTGGATTCGACGATTGACCTCTTTCTCGAAGTTGGACCTACCTAATTGGACTGTTTGTCTTAGGTATACATACGCGTCGACAACTTCAAGAGCCGAGTTCTCACAACTGAGGCAGGCACGACATGGACATTCGACATAGTTTTCGTCTTGTCCATGTTTATTTTAAGCCCTACCCGTTGGGAGACTCGATTGAGGCCTTCGAGCGTCGTGCTGAGCTCTTCCATCGACTTTGCCATGACCACTATATCGTCGGCAAACCGAAGGTGAGTGATGTATTCGCCGTTAATATTGATGCCCAGTCCTTTCCATTCCAGAAGCTTGAAGGCATCTTCCAAAGCGGTCGTAAACAGTTTCGGAGAGATTACATCTCCCTGTATTACGCCTCTTTTTAAGGGAATCGCCTTCGAGCTCTGTTCTTGTACTCGGACTGACATAGTGGCGTTTTTATACAAACACTTCAACACTTCGATGTACCGATAGTCATTGTTTTGATTTAATTTTAAATATTATTTTATTATTGTTGTAGGTATTTGACATTAATTTATTTGTAGTAAATAATATATTTCTATTTTTTAATTTTTATTTAATTTGTTATTATGTTTCTTTGACTATTTAATTCTGTTAAAAAAATTGTTAAATATGTTCTGGCACGCCATCTCACTATTTGCATACCACTCTTGGTAAATCATGTTGTTACTACCACTACTTACAATAAGATCCAGCATGCTAATTAATATATTATGTTAAATGTATGTTAACCCACACATGTTAAGCAAATAAATATTTTTTATCTTTTTTTATCTATTTGCTGTAAAGCTGAAATTTACCACTTTTAGTGGTGCCCCTTCGTGCTAGGTATTGTTGAATAGGTCTTCTAAAATACTATAAGGTTTCTTCGTCCCCCTGTTGAAACAATACAAGAGTCTACTTACGAAATATAAAGCTACAAAGTGGTCATTTTCTTAATAGTCGTGTGTCAACAACAACAATGTGTTAAATTCTTCCTTCCTATACCTACCAGCGTTGAGACCTTATAACCCTGAAAATGACTGCATCAAGTAGTAGGTACTAGCTAAAACTAGCTATCTTATAAAAATGAATTGTAACAACTTAGATGTAATGAAGGACAGAGATAGACAGACAGAGGCACTAGGGCTCTAAACTTAACACCTCTCCTTATCTCTCATCATCATTTGTCGCTAACATCTACGAGAGGTGATTAGTAAAATGAATGCCAGTCGATAGGTAGCGAGAGCGATGTTATGAGAACTTCAGCAAGTATATATCCCTGTAGTTGGCACGGGAGGAGCAGCGCGCGGTAAGCGACCACGGTTCTGCATCCGCATCATACGCATCATACAAGTGCGTCCATTGTATGGAACGCACGCATCGGCCCGTCGGTAATGCCAACGCAATTGCTCGTAGGAGCAATTATTCCGATATGTGCCGATGATGTACGGATTGCCGATCAGTGGATGCACCCTCCGCCTTGTCGCACACACATTTTCCTCTCGTCCGCTCGCTACGAAAATCCAAATGATAGGTTCGTGCGATTGATACAGCGGGCAGACTGCCACAAACTAATCCGTTTCATGCGATTCGTACGATGCAAAATTGTGGAGGCTTATCTTTAAAGTGCGCTTCTGAGACCAAATATTAAGGCAAGCTCGATAACCAAACCTAGAGTCATAAAAATACTAGTTTTAGATGCGACTCTTTTGCGTCATTAAAAGACCTTTTCATTTTCATAATCTGAACTATGTATAATTCTAAAACTGCCACTAAAATAAACTCGATAAGAGTCATAATTAGACAATCTCTAGATTTATTTTGATGACACTATGATTTGTAAGTGAGCGAAGCCGCGGGGCAAACCAATCGTGTCGTAATATGCACTGGATTAAATCGATCAATCGTGGAACCTGAGAACAACATAACATTTAGCTTTATGGATGTGGTAATTATAAGTTGGTTGTTGGTCGCTGGGCGGGGCACTCGATGATCGCGCCTTATACTTTTTAGTGATTCGATTCCTATTTAGAAAATCTAAAAACATAATTGGTTGACATTTAGACCTTTGTAGAAAATGAGCCGGCTTGATTTGCATATCGGCCGGATGTGATTCGGGTGCAATCTGCACGCAAATGATACAATTTGCTACGAAAACCATAATTTTAACCACATTGTGAATAATTAGCTACATATTTATAAAATTATAAAAATTTTGTAAAAACATATCTTTATGAGCAGAACCCCACCCCAGAATGTAAGCTTCTAACGGATGGAGTCACAACTGGTTTTTCGTTTACAAAATAATTATACTTCTTGGTTGTGTTCGAGGAAGATTTTATGGATAGTATTTGATAGAAATCAAGTATTTTATTAGGATCTCCTTACAACGAATTATATTTTTTCTTTTGATTTAATAAGTGACTGTCCATTTAGTTGTGATATCGTAACCACGGTAATAAATCTAAAGTTGTACCATTACGTAGAATAGGTGGATTGGTAACTGAACTGGTCTGCAGAACTCAATGTGATCTACTCTTTCAACACATCGTCTGTTGCCGATTTCAACATTTTGTTTTTGTTTCTGTGTATGCCAACTTCATCCTGCTCCTAATGTCTCTACTTTTATTAGACGCTAATAAATTTTATTTAGCTTATCAGTCGAGTCATCTGTATTTAATACCTGTACTCTAGCTAGGTTGATGTAAAATAGAGCATGTACCAGGTGCGTAAGTACTTAGGTAGCCTGACATTCAACTAGCTAGATACTCGTAAGTGTGACAAATTCGACTTTGATAGATTGTCGTAGCCAGACGGTGTCGCGAGCGCGGCCCGATCTAAACTAGATTACCTACTATTTCAAAATTACTTGGACATAAATACTAAGTGGCTCTTGAATAATGTGAACTTGGGAGGGAAAGACGGTTTTAGACGAAATTATTAAAAAGTGTCTTATTAAAGACTTGTAAGATGAGTTGAAAAGCTCTTCTTGTACCTAGTTCCGTGGATACAAAGAAAATATTTAATTTTATATGGTTTCATTAGAAAAGAAAAGTACCTTATGTAAGTTAGACTTTCTGAGACCAAAGTCGTCTTACTTTAAAATTATATTAAAAAAAAATTGAGTCAGTAGATTTTTTATTTTCAATATCACAGAAAATATAATACATAAAATTTAACTGAAGTTTATAACATCGATGGAATGTTTACAAAACAAAAATACACTGTATTAATATCATTAAATAGTGATATATGACCCCCTGTTGGTGAACACAATGTTAAGTAATTCTGACAGCAGAGAAAAGGTAATCCTAAACTACATACTGTTGCAAAACAATATACTGAGATACATTACCAATCCCACGTGTCGATTAATGTATATATCATGTTCACACTCTTGAGTATTGCATTTTATGATCTAGCTGGAATGTGTCAGTGAGGTCTCAATAACTACAGAACTTGGTAACTTGTACGCAACGCAGATGATGTGATAGTAACGGGATCATTGCATCTACCAGCTACCGCGCCAACCATGGTAGCCGCCACCCCAACCGCCGTGTCCGCTATAACCGCCGCCGTAGCCGCGGCCCCAACCGCCGAATCCGCTATAACCGCCGCCGTAGCCACCGCCCCAACCGCTGTTTCCGATGTAACCGCCGTACCCGCCGGGGTAATAGGCCCGGCCGATATGACCGGCCGCCACGGCACCAAGAAGGGCTGCCAGCGCTAATAAGCACGCCTGTTGACAAACACAACACATTAAGAACTCGATCTCGATCAAAGACAAATACCACTTTTGGAATAGAGGGGGGAAACAGTATATTTATATTATACAACAAGCCATATAAGTTTTAAAACTGAAACCAGACTACGCAATACCCATGTCGATGGCACGCCTATCTCCGAATAACGAATCGATTGACATCTTAATTATCAAAATCGGATAAGTAGTTTAGGCGCTACGATGGAGCTTAGGTTATATACAAACAAACATACATATATACTACATACACTGCTAAAAACATAACACTTCCTTTTGGCTTTGCTGTAGTCGGGTAAAAAGGCTAATGGAGTTTCATTCGCATAAACAAATCACTAAAAGCTTATAAAAACCTTAATTAATTAACATTAAGATTTAAATGAATTCCTCGTACGCCTATCTAATTTAAAATGTGCATAATTTGACGGTGAAAAGATGATATAATGAGTTAAAATTTTGACGAATCAATAATTAGAAATTAATAATTTGAAAGAGTTATGTCACTACTTTAGAATATTAAAAGATGGCTGTGATGTCAACCAAAAAGTCGTAATAAGATAGAAAGTTCGTAACTCACTAAGTATTTCATGTTTGTGGTGTTGGTGTTTGCAGGAGCCACTATGCATCTGCGAGTGCATCTCCCGGCTTATATACCGACACAATGCTCCAACCAGTTCTGTGCTAAATTATAATTTAATGAAGTCATCTATACGCTTCGTCTTCCATCGCTGGGGGTGACCCAAAAATGCACTAGATCACACTACATATTCATCTTTAAATCCACACATCGCTTATTTTCCACGACCACTTTATGCATAACAACTTTAAAAACGGAGATGTAAAGCGAATTATTTGAAGTGTCGCTTATTAATATTAATATCCTACTTAGCTTACGATAGTAAGGAAGGACGAGATTTGATGCAATCAGAACCGGAATGTAGATTACATTATTAAGTACAATACAATAATTTACAACAAACAAAACAAACTTCGATACGGAATCAATTGACATACGTAACGGCTGTAACGAAGCATAAACTTACTATTTTTGGGTTCCGTACGTCAAAAGGAAAAAAAGGAACCCGATCACTTCGTTGTCCGTCTGTCTGTCCGTCTATCCGTCTAGCAAGGACCTCTTTCTCAGGAGCGCGTGGAGGTATCAAGTTGAAATTGATATCAAAAACGTATGGTTATAGTCTCTTGGAAAAATCAAGCTTCTAAGTCAACGCAATCAATAAATAAAGCCAGTTTTAAAAAGTCAGTCATCATTTTTTATTCATTAAAATCACAAGGATCACTTTGAACGTTGAAACAAATTTGGCACATGTATGTTGGGTGTATAAATCCCCGTGATGGACATCCTCGGATCTATTACTCGAAAAGATACGCCACAATGGGGTATTCAGAGGCAAGTCCTATTAAAAAAATTTATAAATGACAGGTTGCATTGATAGCCCATCACCGCTTATTAGAATGAAATGAAATAAATGATAAAATATTTATTCGCAGCCAAAAACTTATCCATAAAATTAATTTGACAACAATTTGTTGCTAGTATTATAGTAATACCTAAATAGAATATTACACATGTCTTGAAAGTTTTGGTGATAGTGCACGCCGGTCTTCTCGCAATGTTTCCCGTCGGCGTATTAGTTACGTGTCAATGCTCATACATTTTTTGAGTAGAAACTGCAACCACAGCTCTACGCCTGAACACACGCCTCCCCCATATCTCCCCCAAAGCGAATGGTCTCGTGCGGCCTGCACCCAATGGCTCCCAGCAACCTTTATCGGTTCGTCTGTCATCTATCTGCCTATAACTTGTGAAATATCAGACTAATCTAATTGTTTAATTAAACTGTATACATAACAAATTGATTCAATATCTACTAGTTGGTAATTTATAATCACAATAAAAAGAAAATAGTTAATATATGGAATCCTCTAGATTGAATATACTGTAGTATAAATTGCTGCTCGCGCCTTTGAATCCTGTTTATTGACCTACCAATGTCTAATGTATTACAAATTGAAGGTGAAACCTTCCGTCTTTTTATTTCTTAGGTCAACCAGGACACTGTTAAATGTTTTTTTTTATCAAACGCTCCTCGTGAGAGTTTGTTCAGAGAAGCACTAAGTGTACTTTCGTTATTATTTCTGCCAGCAAGCTGTAATATTCGCATTGCTGTGCTCCGGTTTGAGGGGTGTTTGTGCCGGTGAAAAGGCAAATGAAACTTTCACCTGTATGTCCAGTGGCTGGCACGGTCTGTGATTTTACGGATGATATCAAGCACAGCCGATTGCCAAAGACAGCCACGCACTGCACCGAGGCTCTGCTCACGTCACGTGTCTGTCTGTGTTTGTCGGACGACATGTTGATAGGTGTCCGGTCCGCCAATGAAAAGGGGTGATCTCCCTACCGAGCGACCTTGGGCTCGGGGTCCTAAAACCAGCAGGTCTTGTTGAGAAATATTATTTATGCTACAATCGTTAGAACCTTTCGTTTGCGCGATTTAGGATTGGTTCTTCCAGTTGCCGTTAGACGTCGTTGACGCTCGCTCTGTAGGTTGGTGTCATAATTGTTCTTCCATGTAGCGGCAAATGTCGCTACTTCACCCCCCTACTTAGACCAGAGGTGTATATGCATGTGCAGCGTTGATGAAGAAGCAAGTGTGCCAGGTTGCTCGTGTCCGTTCAAGGCTCAGTGAGTCGAGGCGGAATGTGGATGAGTCCGTCTGCAGTGAGTCGAAACCGAGTAGTTCTGGGTAGAGGCACGCCAGAGATACCCAGGTGAGATGGTCGCGGTTGGCAATCATGGTGCGTTGCACGATGAGACTGCCCAGATGCCGTGACTGCTGCGAGGTGACGTGCCAAGATGAGGTGATTGTGGAGTGAGCCAGCAGGTTTAGGAAGTTAACTAATTCAGCTGCGTTGGCTGCTGGCTGTTGTTGCTGGCGGAAGGTGCTTGAGGAAGAGAGAAGGGAAGTGAAGAACGTCGATGATGATGATGATGATGACAATGAGCGGTGCTGGAAGACGACGGCTGTAGATGCTAGATCGCTGTTGATGAAAGTTGCGTAGTATCCCAGTCGTCGGGCATCGGCAAGGTATTCCGCAGGGGCGACCGGCTGGCAAGTTCGAGGTCACCAATTTGGCGGACGACAAGAGTTGATAGGTATCCGCCATTGAAAAGGGGAGATTTCCTTACCGAGTGACCTTTGGCTCGGGGTCCTAAATCCTACAAGACCTGTGTCTTGTCAAGAAGTATTATATAAAATTATAATCGTTATAATCTTTCGTTAGCGCGATCTAGGATTGGTTCTTCCGATTTCCGTTAGATGTCGTTGACGCTCGCTCTGTAGGTTGGTATCAAAGTTGTTCTTCCATGTAGCGGTAGATCTCGATACATTTGCAAATCGGAGATTCGAAGCCATTTTGTCATTTCAAAATGCAAAGTAGAACGTGCTTCTCACGAACTCGCCCCGCACCTTGTTACCGACTCGCGGCGAATCCGACGCACTGGTACAGATGTGTCTGCGCTACCACGGACGGAAGGTACAATCAGCAAAAATTCCGCTCTGCCAGTTTTGAAACAGTTTCGCTTGTAAGTAGTTAGCTAGCTGACACCGCCTTTTTCTTTTGTCCTTTTATTTTGGCCAATCGGAGAGATGAACAATATTGAACATCTGTTTATTTTTGTGAAACCCCTTTCTTTTTATGACTTTTAGAGTTTTATTAAAGTTACAAAAGGTGGTTAAAAGATAGCAAGGCGGGGTAACTGCTAGTCGCTTCATAGAAAATTCACCCTTAAGGTGGCGGAGCGGACTTTTTGCTGATAGTACCCTTCCCACGGTGCGCCGCGCCGCACGCCGCCGCGGCCGGTGGAAGCTTGTCTGCGTCCGTCTGTAATATCACAGACCGTGAGAAGCCTTTGGTGACGGATGCATTGCAATGCCGTGTACTCGTAGGTCATGTCCTGGATGGACGTAACCTATGATGTCATCCAATTACGACCGAATTATCTGGTTTATTTATTTTATGATTGATTTTTGTACCCGCTTACTATTCTTATAATTGTAATTAAGTTAAGTAATATTGCGCGCTGCGAGGTATTATATACTGTATATAGTATTGCATACGGCGTTGCATGTCAGTCACGTGACCAACAAATGTTGTAGGTATGTGTAATGTTGTTTTTGCTGTAACTAAGTCCACTAAATATTGTAAACTAGTAGCGTCGTAAGTCGCACCCATCCGATTAGTCAGCTTAATATGCGCATATTCTGCTTCGGCGTAAACATTTGTGAACAAAATGGCCGTGGAAATTTGCAACATCTCATAGTCAAGAAAATAGCTAGCAGACAAACCTCCTGCGATAATAAAAAAAAACTTTTGTTGTTTTTTGAAGTAGGTACATTTTCAAATACCAGGATTGGGAGCTCTACTTTTAAATAATTATTTTTCTTCATCATCATATCAGCCATAGGACGTTCTCTAGGCACTGTAGGTACATAGGCCATAGATTTCCAAAACGACTGCAAAGCAGTGCTACCCGCCTAACATTACGTGGGCAATGGGCATGTACCTGTGTTATCTTATCTAAAATGCACTTTACCAGCAGACACTTACATGTTTTTCACTAATTTAGAAACTTTAATAGCTAGCACTAAATATTGTACTGTAAACCGCAGAGCAGGGGCGTGTACAGTTCCTACAAGTTAGCAAATGTCAAGGATCTGACCACATTGGTGCTTCGCATTTGGTTTATGGGCCTCCCGTTGACCGCACCAGCACTGGTATTTTAAACTTTGGAAATTGTGCTACCACATGTAGGTATCTATAATTAAATAAATAAAAAAAAAATGCTGAACATTTCCCACAACGGTATCAAGTCCCAAACTAAGCGAAGCGTGTACTATGGGAACCAGATCATTGATAGAATACTTTTTTTAAATACATACTTAAATTATATAGAGAAACATCAACACCTAGAACAAATGTTTACGGATCTGTAGAACGTGTATCGTTAAGACTAAGGCCTGCATAGCATTGCGTTGCGTCCTTCACCCCGGGTTAGCCAGGTGATGTCTCATGTGCACCCTTCAAACCCCTTCGCTGGCCCTAGTTTCACCGGCACCCTTCAAACCGGAACACAGCAATGCGAGAATAGAGTATTACTGTGTTTTGTTGTTTTCAATGGCCATCGCTGAACACAGTCTAGGTATTATAAACAACTAATAGTCCATTGACTTGACAGGCAGAAGCGCGGAAAAGTATCTTGACAAAAAATGAGAAGTGGTAGTACTTCCACGGAGAAACTCTTTCACAAGGAGCAAACTAGTACCTACTACGACTACTAAATAAAATAAACATTGATTAAAGATTACAGTTTATGGTCCACCGATCACTCTGTAGGGTGTCTTCAGGTGAATCATCGAATGGTTTATAACAAGCTTTATAATCAAAACTTATTGTGTTTCTTAATTATTAGTAAAATAGTCGCATATTTAGGTAAATAAAGACGAAAATGGAAGCAAAACATATCAGATTTGAATCATATCATTTTTTTAAATTAATAAACCAGTAAATCAGGTATTTATCTACAATTTAGGATTTTGGCGGCAGGAATCGTCACAGCTGGCTTCGCCCAATACTGCTAATGAAATAAAATAATGTTTGATGTTAGTGCTAATCAAGCACAATACCTGGAAACAGCTGATTCAAAGGTGCTATACAAATTATCAGGCGCATTGTTTACTTCGTGTTGAAGATACGTTCGTTGGCTATTTCATTTTAGTATTTATACATTTATACAAGCTTTTATTTAACTTGCAATGTATGTACGTATGTCCGGGTGGAATCTTGTGACTGAATTTTAAATCAGTTATCTTTAACCGATTGAACTGAAGTTTGGTATACCTACACGCAATACGAATTTGGTATAGTATATTGTATAAAAGCTTGTTTTGAACAAGTAATTTTTCAACAAAAAACTTGTTCATGTAAGTTGTATCAATCTCACAATTTGTTTTATACCTAGCTCATAAGTTGTCACTTGTTATTTAGAATTAGAACTCGTTGCTTTAGAGCTAGAACAGACATGGCGGATTCCGCGCGGATGCAAATCGCGCGGTTAGACCTCGCGGATTTTACTTACATTAGCGCCTATTAATTCGTTCATACCTGTCCGGCGCGGATTAACAATCCGCGCGGTTACCGCCACTCAACTTCTAGAAAATGAATTCGCGCGTTCGCCACTCGGATACATTTACTTGACGTGCCTAGAGCGCGTCCAGTTGCTCCGCTGAAGCCGCACGTATCGAACGGTGACAATGGATCGCTTCATCATCATATCAGCCGCAGGACGTCCACTGCTGGACAAAGGCCTCCCTCATTGATCTCCAGGAACTGCGGTTGGAAGCGGCCTGCATCCAACGCCGACCTGCGGTTCTTACCAAGTCGTCTGCCCATCTTGTGGGTGGACGTCTTACGCTGCGCTTGCCGGTCCGTGGCCTCCACTCGAGAACCTTTCGGCCCCATCGGCCATCTGTTCTGCGCGCTATATGGCCTGCCCATTGCCACTTCAACGTGCTAATCCGTCGGGCTATGTCGGTGACTTGAGTTCTCCTACGTATCTCCTCATTTCTGATTCGATCCCGTAGAGAAACCCCGAGCATAGCCCTCTCCATAGCTCGTTGAGCGACTCTGAGCTTATTCATAAGGCCAATAGTGAAGGACCACGTCTCGGTTCTATATGTCATCACTGGTAACACACACTGATTGTAGACTTTCGTCTTAAGGCACTGAGATATGTTGGACGAAAAGACGTTGCGAAGTTTCCCAAACGCTGCCCATCCGAGTTGGATTCGACGATTGACCTCTTTCTCAGTCATTGAGCTCAGCACGAAGCTCGAAGGCCTCAATCGAGTCTCCCAACGGGTAGGACTTAAAATGAACAAGACGAAAATCATGTCGAATGTCCATTTCGTCCCTGCCCCAGTTATGGTTGAGAACTCGGCTCTTGAAGTTGTCGACGCGTATGTATACCTAGGACAAACAGTCCAATTAGGTAGGTCCAACTTCGAGAAAGAGGATCGCTTCGACACGGAACTATCCATCGATGAGGTGGAAAAAACACCTGCTTTGTGGGACATGCAATGTACAGAATATTCTGATAAAATTATTAGAAATGGAGCTGGTGGTGGTTAGAAGCAATTTGTTCACTGATCATTAATAATAATTCATCAATGATTTTTATTTATTTTAAATGAAATAAATAAAATATCAAATGTTTTATCGACATTCTCAAATAATTAAAGAATTTTGATTCAAACTTCTTAATTTTGGATATAAAGTCTGAAGCTGACCATAGGTGAGCCGATCACGTAATATTGGATGCACCCAATACTGCCGTTCCTTCTTTCTTTTTTTGTACGGAGCAACAAATACACACATATTGCTTCTTCGACTTCCATGATTGGACTGTCACCCTATGCGGATTACGGCACTCTCCGCGCCTGTCTGAACATTTGCATTTAGAACCGCGCGATTTGCATCCGCGCGGAATCCGCCATGTCTGAACTAGCTCTTAATCATAAGTATTTTATACTCATTTGGATCTCATATAATGTTTATATATTACCTTATGTGTTTACGTATGTTCATGTAATTTTTATAATTCTTATTTGTAGTAAGTAGTCTAAATTGACTTCTGCATAAATCATCTTTCTCGTCTCCACGATACAGGCTTTGCCTTGTGTGGCAGCTGCTAATTTGTTAATTTTTTTTTATTTTAGAAATAAATGATATACTCGTATCGTCAATGTTTGGGTCACCCTACGAATCGTTAGTTACGAACACACGTATCACGGGAAGTAATATTACCGGAAGAGTTATGTATCGCCCGATTATTAGCCAACCAGATGTCGATAGTCGATTCAGTTACCGCAGTGTACTCGTATGTCGGTCCCACTGTGACATTATACTTTCCGCTGGATTCTGACTAGATTGTAACAATTTAATGGCGCAATAGAGTAACTTAGGGCTAGTAGGAAGTATTAAAAATAAGTCTGAATAATAAAAACCGGCCAAGTGCGAGTCGGACTCGCGCACGTAGGGTTTCATACCATTATCTATAAAAAAGGCAAAAAAATCATGTTTGTTGTATGGGAGCCCCACTTAAATATTTATTTTATTCAATAGCACAACTTTATTTATTTACCTTATTTGATAGCTAGTCCTCTAAATTGTATGTAAATTATTGTATGGGCGCTCGCCCATACAACTCGGAGGACTATCTAAATTGGCGTCAACTATGTATGTATGGAGACAGCCTTTAATTTTTCAGTTTTTTTATTTTTTTGTTTTTTTCTTTATTTGTACCTTGCTTTTTGCCAAATTTCGTGATTCTATTTCAAAGGGAACTACCATATAGGTTTTCGACCCAAAACCTAAAGAGTACTTCCGGTTGACCTAGAATTGCCAATTTTAATTAAAAGCAAGGTCTTATAGCATACGTAAAGGGAAAATTCCGAAAAATGAAAAAAGTTGAAAATTAAGGTAAATTTTGGTACTTACAAATTTTTGCGAAAATAAATTTGTCCATATCTTTTTATCGTGTTGACTTAGGACCTTGATTTCTATACACCTAATAGGGACTATAGACCATAGTATCTGGTTTATATTTCAACTTGATAGGTCTTCCTGTTCCTGAGAAAATCGGTGGTGACACACAGACAGACGGACAAGAGAGTGATCTTATAAGTGTTCCTTTTTTACCTTTTGAGGTACGGAACCCTAATAATGAGTAATATTGTGTCCGGTTCGGCAAGGATGTGTATGTAGTACCAGCTCTCCGCTACGGCCGTGTCACAGCGCGATGTCGCAACCAAATCACATTAATACTAAAATATGATAATGTTCCAAACGAGGCTACAAGCTCGAATTAAGAAATATCTAGAAAAGTGTAGTCATACCAAAATATAGAGGTGGACTTGGCTCTCCTGGTGTCTCTCTGAGTGAAGGAGATTCTGCTAATTCTGCTGAGTTACATGGCTTCAACCGTTATTTTCTATTTTAGCTTCGCAGACTTTGCACACCCGGTGTGATATCCTTGATGAGACAAGGTGACCTTCTAGAGTCTACACGAAGTTTACTTGTAGTAAGTCATTTCAGAATTATTCTTAGGGTAAATATTGGGTAAACCAAATGCTTTGTAGAGACATTAGGTCAAAATCCTACTACTTAGTAGAACTAGTCTTGTGCCAAAATAAATAAATTGAAAATTAAAAACAGTATCTATGAGCCATTTTTTAGTCTTGTACGTAACGGGAATCGTCAAGTCTTCGAGGGGGGGGGGGGGGGGGGGGGTATGAACTCTTCGACAAGGTTATTTGTTGCTGGGAGCCTATGGCTGTTAGTTGCACAAGATCAGTTGCTCTATAAATCTATGGGGAAGCCTATGCTCGCTCAGAAGTGGACGTCATATAAATTAATAAATATATATTACTGGACATTTCACACAGCGCTATCTAGCCCCAAACTAAGCAGAGCTTGTACGCTGGAAACCAGATAACTGATAGAATACTTATTTACTTATTTTTTTTGTAAATACATACTTATAATATATAGAAAAACAACCAGACCCGGAACAAATATTTGTAGATCGTGCAAACATTTGTTCCGTGGCGGGAATCGAACCCGCTACCTCCTGCGTTCAGCCGGCTACTCGCCCACTGCGTCACGGAGCTATGCCTGATTGTTATGATGATTGACTGCGCTAAACTTCACCAATCCTGTCGGAATTTCTCAGGTAAAAACTCCGATGCCAAAGTTGACCAAAAAAAACTCGTATAAAGTTTACCTACTACATCCTTTTGCATGTAGTATTGCATTGTGCATTGCATAACAAAGAGCACGGTTAGTGGAGAAGCTTCTGCCAGTGACCCAGCTTCATATCGATATTACACATTTGGCACTTGATTGATCGACTCGAAGCGAGGCTGTTTATGTAAACGAGCTAATGCCTAATAGCTAATGTAAATTATGCTAATATCGCGTGGTTTAGAACTTTTTAAATTTTCGCGAACTATGCTCATGTTTTTAAGACAAAATTTTGATATAAATCTGTCGCGCACAGATTTATATCAAAATTTTGTCTTAAAGATCCTTTTTATCATAAAAACATCGTGTGGTTTGGTTCCATCTATCATTATCTTTGCAATTGGATACTTTCAGTAATTGTATATCGTCTTTAGACTAGCTAGGTGAAAAATTCAGCCATTTTAGTACATGGAACAGGTATTTATTCCACACAGTCTTGCCAGAACTCATACCTACCTAATTCTGAAGACCAAGTGGGGGTAGTTGCTGCAGCTACCCACGCTTCCAGACGGTAGCTCCAAGTACTCCAGTCAACCCGACCATTACTGTTGCAACACAGCCGAAACGGCGGGATAGCAAATAAAAAAGGTACATACGCGATAAATACCCGTTTTAATCAATAATTATCATACCTACCATCATTTCTACGTATTAAAAGTTCAGTTTTAGGATTGTTTTAGAGCGGATTCTAGCTTTTTCTTCTTGTTTATAGGTACCTCACACCCGCCCGATACGTAGTATGTAGCTTCATTGATACATACTATAATTGAAGGAATTTAAAAAACATTAATCTAGAAAACAAAACGTTTATTTAGCTCAGTCAGAAAATAGTTTTCGATCAGCCAATCACCATCCGCTACGACCGGGGGAAGCGTGCAGGGTCTTTATGATCCTAATGATCTTGGAAGGAGCGTGGTGGGCGAATGAAGCGTGGTGGGAGATGGGAGCATGGTGAATGATGGGAGAGTGGTGGGAGATTGAAGCGTGGTGGGAGATGGGAGCGTGGTGGATGATGGGAGAGTGGTGGGCGATTGAAGCGTGGTAGGAGATGGGAGCATGGTGAATGATGGGAGAGTGGTGGGCGATTGAAGCGTGGTGGGAGATGGGAGCGTGGTGGATGATGGGAGAGTGGTGGGAGATTGAAGAGTGGTGGACGATGGGAGAGTGGTGGCCGATTGAAGCGTGGTGGACGATGGGAGCGTGGTGGACGATCGGAGAGTGGTGGATCAAAGGAGCTGGCCGGAGAACAGGGGCGTGGTGCACATCAGTATGGAGCGTGTCGATATGCGATCCGTGCAGGATGGGGGTGTCGATGTGTGAGTGGGAGCCGAGGAGCGACCCGTGGGAGAGGTGGTCCAGGTGCAGGGGACTGTGGAGTGGCGCGTGAAGAATAGACGAGGAGTGCAGAGGAGCGTGGTGCAGCAAGGAAGAAGAGATAGGGGTATGCAGCGGCGCGTGTAACAGTGAAGAGTGGGAAAGCGGAGCGTGCAGGTGGGAGCCCAGGATCGGGTCGTGGTGGAGGTGCGGCGTCAGGAGACCTCCAGGCTCACCGTAGATGCCGCGCTTGTCGCGGGTGGACTCCTCGGGGGCAGCCGACACCATGGCCAGAGCCAGCACGGTGCACATCTGGAGGCAAACAGTCGAACATTACCAGATCATTTAATTTGAATAGTTGCGGGTAGAGATGCAGGGGAATCTTTTTGTTTCTGCACTGAAATACAATTTTGCAAGAACGTACTGAGTTATTGACACGATGACGTCATTACTTACTTAAACATCTTGAAATAAGCCTTGATTATATACGATTGACCTCACTGGTATGTAGATTAGATCGACTGCAATACTAAGCACAGCATCGGAACTGATACCATTACAGTCAATATCGATGACACTCGAACTAACAATAACTGTAGAAACTAATGTCAATTGTTGGTACTTACGAAGATCTTCATGTTTGTGTACTTGAAGATGTTCGATCGGCAGAAACTGTACGTTTGTGATACGATGATACAGTTTTGGGAGACATTTATATGAGCACAGGGCTATTAATTCGGATGTTGCGACACTGTCCCTCCAAGTCGTCACCAGACCCTGTAGCGTCAAACCTGATGTGGGGAAATCACCAGAAACGCCCAAAGTTGTGAAAGAACACTAATTATTCATTGATACAGATGCTGTTCTTTTCATTTATTCGATTTTGACACCGATGTAACCTCGACCACGAAGGGCAGCTCTAATCGTTACAGAAGTTCGCATGCAGGAACACGTGTATGTCCGATCACCTACCAACATTCCCGTGTCGGTTTCTCTCCACACGTATACTCTTACGTAAAACTGGGCTAGTGAGAACGTTTGGTTGTCTAATCTTTTATTTGGTAAGAATATTACACGTTATAATTTATAATGGCACCTCGTATCTGTACCTACGAGTACATAATGTACACACTGGCTACAACATTAAAATAAGCAGAAAATATAAAAGTTACATAAAGTCATAAAATAGGATATCAATATATTACACAAGTCAATAAAAGAGTCAATATAAAATAGTCCAATAAAATTACAATATTAATTTAATTTTGTCATGTCAATAAACTCCTCATAACAGTGTAGAAGGTGTTACTCAGTAGCCAGCGCTTCAGTTTGAGTTTAAATGTATTGTGACTCAGTAACTGGTGCCTCAGTTACAGTACAGGTTACTCTGTTATATACTTTCGGTCCCATTACATGCGTTAGCTTAAAGCCTACTTTTAATTTCAACAACAGCATAAACATTATGTATGTTTATAAGATGCATAAACTAAATAAGCGCGGGAAACGAACGACTCCTGTTGCGGGCCGAGAGAATAGCCGACGAGGAGGAAGGTTCGATTCCCTCAATCTGGGTGTCGTGCTACGTAGGCGGTAGACTTATTAAATAAATAAATATTGCTGGACATTTCACACAGCGCTATCTAGCCCCAAACTAAGCAGAGCTTGTACTATGGGAACCAAATAACTGATAGAATACTTAGGTATATACATTTTTTTTTGTAAATACATACTTATACTATATAGAGAAACAACGACCCGAAACAAATATCTGTAGATCGTGCAAACATTTGTTCCGCGGCGGGAATCGAACCCGCTACCTCCTACGTCTCAGCCGGCTATTCGCCCACTGCGCCTCCACGGCTCAGGAACGATGTAAGATTTAGGTATAGCTTCGGGTTTCAAGAATCAAACCGAAGGTCTTTTACATCTACTTTCATTTTCTCGCTACGCCTATGGTAGGTATCTTTGGATTTAATAAGTCTATGCTATGAACAAACCAAGTAAGTACCTAACTAACTATTTCACAAGAGTTATTATAAAGGATTTTTTGCATTTTTGCAAGATGTCGAGACGAGAATCTACAATACAACAAAAATTAATGTGAAAATGAAGTTATTAATTTCTACAAGATTTCAATACCCTCGAATTTCCATCACACATTATGAACCATCATGGAAACACCAGCTTTCAAACCGCGAGAAGTGCCGTGTCGAAATCGATCAATCTGTTTGGGAAATAGACAAAGTCTCTCATAGTAACCTCATTTTTTCGTGGGGATTAAAAATAGGGATTAAAATACCGGGAGTTACATGCTAATAAAAAAATAAAGCGCCTTGCCAATGCTAAGAAAAACGCATGCATCTCGATCCACGAAATGCAACAGGCGTTTCGACAAGCGTTTTTCAGAAAATAGTCTCATTTCGTCCTCTCTCGAGTCCTTGTAGTTTTCAAAAGATAAATATGTCTAAACTTATTTACTTAGCCAGAATTATATAATACTAGCTGGTACCCGCGACTTCGTCTGCACTAATTAAGATAAACATTTCTCTTATTATACATTATATACGTGTAAACTCTACAGTTTTTGCAGCGGACGCCAGAATAGCTCGCAGATATCAGATTTTTTTCCGAATTACTTGACAATTAACGTTATATTTTGGACAATTCACACACTATCTTAAAAAATTATAGCCTATGTGTTATTCTTATGTATAAGCTATATTATTGTAAACTTTCATTAGAATCCATCCGGTAGTTTTTGCGTGAAAAAGGAACAAACATCCATACATACAAACTTTCGTGTTTATAATATTAGTAGGATTTGTGCTAAAAACTTCACACAGCTATTTATCCAAAGTAGGTCATCATAATCTCTAGATTGGGAGTTATCGATTGGATTCAATGCTAGAATAATATAATTGCTATTTCAATCTATAATGTGGAAACTGGAAAGAGGATTCGATCTGACCTTTATTTCAAGGTTAGGTTTCAAACACCAGCAGGTATCTTAGCATCAAACATATTATAACCATCCTGAGTTCCTTGACAACCAAGATGATAAAACAGATTATCACGAGCTAATAAAAGATTGCTAAGTCAAAACTCAAAAGTAAATTTGTTTAATACTAGACCTAGTATAAAGGCAGTCTTCTCCCCAAAATCACGACTTATTCAGAATCCTTTCTAATAACTAACCTTACAAATTTGTCAATGTAAAAGGTATTTCACTAAATTAATCCCGCGAGAAGATAATATTACTATATAAAAATCAATTATAACACCTAAACATCAAAGAGTTTTAAATCATGAAGGTTGTAGTACTCCTGGGGGTTGTAGGGTTGGGGGTGACGTTGGCTGGGGAGTCCGTTCTGCTGTATTATCATAAGAACGAGGGCATACCCGCGGCAGCCAGGATCAAGGCGGTGGAGCAGACCACGAACTTTGATGGAAGAATAGTGAGGGGGTCGCCTGTTGCCGTCGGGACGTACCCTTTCCTGGTGAGTAGATATAGGTCTTGGAACAGCAAACCCCAGGTCCCGGAAGGACCATGACTTTGCTACTATTGTATATTGCTATTATTATTTATTGCTTTTGTATTATTTGTTTATTTAAATTATTATGCTTTTTTTTTATAAAACAAATAACAAAAAAATATTGCTTGACATTTCACACAGTGCTATCTAGCCCCAAACTAAGCAGAGCTTCTACTATGGGAACCAGATAACTGATATAATACTTATATACATTTTTTTGTAAATACATACTTATAATATATAGAGAAACAACCAGACCCGGAACAAATATCTGCAGATCATGCAAACATTTGTTCCGCGGCGGCAATCGAACCCGCTACCTCCTGCGTCTCAGCCGGCTATTCGCCCACTGCACCACGGAGGTCGTAGCATTGACATTTATTATTTACTAGCTGACCGATCCGCGGCTTCGCACGCGTGGTTTGACATGATCGACAGGTATATACGTAACATACCAAATCGCAATCGGTTCAGCCGTTCCGGCGAGAAAGAGTAACAAACATCCAGACATTCATACATAGAAACCTTCGCGTTTATAATATTAGTAGGATTTGTGAAAATTGCTCCATTATTCCAAATTATATGAATGAGACATGTAGGTATTGTAAATATTATACGTTTGTTATAAGTATAACTGGCGAAGGCCGCTCTAGTAGCATAAATAAATAATTGTTTTTGTAATACTATTTAGTTGTGTTGTGTGCTTATGTAGTAAATAAATGAATGTCTCTGTATAAACTTTCAGGTGGGTCTGGTGATAACCCTAACCACAGGCGCCACCTCAGTCTGCGGTTCCTCTATGCTCAGCAACACGCGAGCAGTGACCGCCGCGCACTGCTGGTGGGATGGCCACGACAGAGCTCGCCAGTTCACACTGGTCTTCGGATCCGCCAGGCTGTTCAGCGGAGGCACCTGAGTGGCCACTTCTAATGTGGTCATGCATGGCAGCTACAGCACCAATTTTTTTTAAACTAAATAGATCTTAGTTTGACCACAATCTCACCTGATGGTAAGCGATGATGTGGGCTAAGATGAAGCACGAAGATCTAGAAGAAACCTATTCACTCTTACCTTAAAGAGGCCCGGATTGTATTCTTTAGGAAAAACAGACGACGGCAAAGCGTTCCATACCTCAGCTGTACGCATCAAGAACGTAGAACCAAAACGGTGTGTGCGAATGGGTGGTATATCAACTAGGTACGGATGGTACTGCCAATTCTTTGAGTAACGATGTCGCGATCATTGCATTTAGCCATGTTGCGTACACCAGTAAGTTCTAATCGTTACTAAATTTGGGCAACTATGGCCCGGTGTTTGTGCGTCTGTCACGCGCTCCTAGATCTCAACGGTACAAGCTAGAAATATGTAATTTGATATGGTGAGGCCTGTTTTACTAGTTACTGTGTCATATACCATATGCTATACTATATCATATGTATGATGTGTAATATTGTAAAACTTTCTGTTCTAGGCACAATCAACCGCATTGCTCTGCCCTCCGGATCGCTCCTGAACAGCGACTTAGTCGGCGTCTGCGCTCAGGCCGCTGGATACGGGAAGACTAGCGATTGTAAGACAATTCTCACCTACCTAACCAAATTACGTTTGTATAGTACGTGCCAACTGACTAATCTCAAGAATGCATTTCATATCCAAACCAACTGCGTAAATGAGCAAACACCATCCAAACACACAAACTTTTGCGTTTATTTGCTGAAAATACGTTTGACATAATATGTCTCAAAATATTGATGATTCATTGAGGTACAGCAATATTTTGAGGCATCATCATCATTATCATTGTGATGTGCCTTCAAAATGTAGAATTGTCAGTCTTTCCGTTAGCAAATTTCACAAAATCGTTTCAATTACTTGTTTGCATCCCCAGGGGCTAGTATCACCCAAAACCAGGTGCAGAGTCACGTGTCCCTGCAAGTGATCAGCAACGCGTCGTGCCGCCAGGCGTTCGGCGCCATGATCCTCGGCTCCACGCTGTGCACCAGCGGCGCTGGCGGACAGAGCACCTGCAGTGGAGACTCCGGTGGTCCACTGGTCATCACCAGCAGGGGACAACGATATCTGGTACGTAACAGCGACCCATCAGTCACACATATTGTCTGGAGCCCACGATAGGACGCCCTGTGAGCCAGAGCTCTGTCGAACAATGTGCTTTATGTTTATATTGTCTGGAGCCCACGATAGGACGCCCTGTGAGCCAGAGCTCTGTCGAACTATGTGCTTTATGTTTATATTGTCTGGAGCCCACGATAGGACGCCCTGTGAGCCAGAGCTCTGTCGAACAATGTGCTTTATGTTTATATTGTCTGGAGCCCACGATAGGACGCCCTGTGAGCCAGAGCTCTGTCGAACTATGTGCTTTATGTTTATATTGTCTGGAGCCCACGATAGGACGCCCTGTGAGCCAGAGCTCTGTCGAACTATGTGCTTTATGTTTATATTGTCTGGAGCCCACGATAGGATGCCCTGTGAGCCAGAGCTCTGTCGAACTATGTGCTTTATGTTTATATTGTCTGGAGCCCACGATAGGACGCCCTGTGAGCCAGAGCTCTGTCGAACTATGTGCTTTATGTTTATATTGTCTGGAGCCCACGATAGGACGCCCTGTGAGCCAGAGCTCTGTCGAACTATGTGCTTTATGTTTATATTGTCTGGAGCCCACGATAGGACGCCCTGTGAGCCAGAGCTCTGTCGAACTATGTGCTTTATGTTTATATTGTCTGGAGCCCACGATAGGACGCCCTGTGAGCCAGAGCTCTGTCGAACTATGTGCTTTATGTTTATATTGTCTGGAGCCCACGATAGGACGCCCTGTGAGCCAGAGCTCTGTCGAACTATGTGCTTTATGTTTATATTGTCTGGAGCCCACGATAGGACGCCCTGTGAGCCAGAGCTCTGTCGAACTATGTGCTTTATGTTTATATTGTCTGGAGCCCACGATAGGACGCCCTGTGAGCCAGAGCTCTGTCGAACTATGTGCTTTATGTTTATATTGTCTGGAGCCCACGATAGGACGCCCTGTGAGCCAGAGCTCTGTCGAACTATGTGCTTTATGTTTATATTGTCTGGAGCCCACGATAGGACGCCCTGTGAGCCAGAGCTCTGTCGAACTATGTGCTTTATGTTTATATTGTCTGGAGCCCACGATAGGATGCCCTGTGAGCCAGAGCTCTGTCGAACTATGTGCTTTATGTTTATATTGTCTGGAGCCCACGATAGGACGCCCTGTGAGCCAGAGCTCTGTCGAACTATGTGCTTTATGTTTATATTGTCTGGAGCCCACGATAGGACGCCCTGTGAGCCAGAGCTCTGTCGAACTATGTGCTTTATGTTTATATTGTCTGGAGCCCACGATAGGACGCCCTGTGAGCCAGAGCTCTGTCGAACTATGTGCTTTATGTTTATATTGTCTGGAGCCCACGATAGGACGCCCTGTGAGCCAGAGCTCTGTCGAACTATGTGCTTTATGTTTATATTGTCTGGAGCCCACGATAGGATGCCCTGTGAGCCAGAGCTCTGTCGAACTATGTGCTTTATGTTTATATTGTCTGGAGCCCACGATAGGATGCCCTGTGAGCCAGAGCTCTGTCGAACTATGTGCTTTATGTTTATATTGTCTGGAGCCCACGATAGGACGCCCTGTGAGCCAGAGCTCTGTCGAACTATGTGCTTTATGTTTATATTGTCTGGAGCCCACGATAGGATGCCCTGTGAGCCAGAGCTCTGTCGAACTATGTGCTTTATGTTTATATTGTCTGGAGCCCACGATAGGACGCCCTGTGAGCCAGAGCTCTGTCGAACTATGTGCTTTATGTTTATATTGTCTGGAGCCCACGATAGGACGCCCTGTGAGCCAGAGCTCTGTCGAACTATGTGCTTTATGTTTATATTGTCTGGAGCCCACGATAGGATGCCCTGTGAGCCAGAGCTCTGTCGAACTATGTGCTTTATGTTTATATTGTCTGGAGCCCACGATAGGACGCCCTGTGAGCCAGAGCTCTGTCGAACTATGTGCTTTATGTTTATATTGTCTGGAGCCCACGATAGGATGCCCTGTGAGCCAGAGCTCTGTCGAACTATGTGCTTTATGTTTATATTGTCTGGAGCCCACGATAGGACGCCCTGTGAGCCAGAGCTCTGTCGAACTATGTGCTTTATGTTTATATTGTCTGGAGCCCACGATAGGACGCCCTGTGAGCCAGAGCTCTGTCGAACTATGTGCTTTATGTTTATATTGTCTGGAGCCCACGATAGGATGCCCTGTGAGCCAGAGCTCTGTCGAACTATGTGCTTTATGTTTATATTGTCTGGAGCCCACGATAGGACGCCCTGTGAGCCAGAGCTCTGTCGAACTATGTGCTTTATGTTTATATTGTCTGGAGCCCACGATAGGACGCCCTGTGAGCCAGAGCTCTGTCGAACTATGTGCTTTATGTTTATATTGTCTGGAGCCCACGATAGGACGCCCTGTGAGCCAGAGCTCTGTCGAACTATGTGCTTTATGTTTATATTGTCTGGAGCCCACGATAGGACGCCCTGTGAGCCAGAGCTCTGTCGAACTATGTGCTTTATGTTTATATTGTCTGGAGCCCACGATAGGACGCCCTGTGAGCCAGAGCTCTGTCGAACTATGTGCTTTATGTTTATATTGTCTGGAGCCCACGATAGGACGCCCTGTGAGCCAGAGCTCTGTCGAACTATGTGCTTTATGTTTATATTGTCTGGAGCCCACGATAGGACGCCCTGTGAGCCAGAGCTCTGTCGAACTATGTGCTTTATGTTTATATTGTCTGGAGCCCACGATAGGACGCCCTGTGAGCCAGAGCTCTGTCGAACTATGTGCTTTATGTTTATATTGGCATCACATCGTTCGGGTCGTTGCGCGGCTGCCAGGTGGGCTTCCCGGCGGGATTCGCAAGGGTGACGTCATGCGTCTCCTGGATCCGGCGCGACTCGGAACACTGCTGGCTGGAGAAGAAACTCGAACATTACTATCATGAGTAATTTAAATATTTTGTAAGGTAAAAATTAAATAAGAAATTGATTAAAAACTATCTGTATTTATATGACCACCAGAAAGGATAATCTGTATTTTACTTATCTAGTTTGTCTTAGATTCCCCTAAAATTTATTTCTGGATATTATGTTTCATCGGCCGCTTTGTAAGCAGATCTGCGTTCCGGAATTCATAATTCGTAAAACGGAAAAATATCATCTCAAATGAATTGGATGCAAATAATTTCATGTCATGTCATAAATCATTTTTGATTAGAACAACAAATGTAGAGATGTGTTCTATCGAAAGTGTACTTCAATGCAAATCACTTTTGACATGCTTTTGACCCTCTCAAATTCGAGTCTTGTAATGTCCAGCCTGTTATTGTAGAATCTACGTACCTATCTAAACAAAGCAGGTGTACAACTAACTGTGCCACTCCCTCATTTAGCACACATATTGCACAAATGCTCTACAATTTCTACAGAACTTGTCCACTTAAGCCGTGCGGATTGTGGACCACATCATAAAGCAAGGGCCGTAGATTTATGACGCAGATACGACACATGGACTACCTACCTGCGAGTAGGTATAGTATTGTGCAATACTGGACTTATTAGCTAGAGCTGCACATGTTGCTAAATGGATAGAACGAGCTGGAACGACATTTTGTAAGTTCGATGACCATACAGTCAAAGGTTGCCCTATATGTAAGTTGAGTTTTTTTTAATAAATGATGATTCTGTTAAACGAGATTCTATGAGTGCCAACCAACGAAAATTATTCGAGGTCCTAGTATTTTAGTACGCGACACCGATGCGACGTAACAAATACAAAGATTGTTATATGTATTATATTTATTAATTTCATCACCAACACAATGCACACTATTACAAAAGGAAATAAAGATTTATTATAGATTTACTATGTAACTTTTGTAATTACACGGTATTTTTTACTCCTGCAAGTATCACCGTTTCCATTTTGTATCTGTATGCTGTTTTATGTACCAAATAAAGACATCTTGATTTTGAAAAAAAAATATCAGAATATTAACGTACCAAGTAAAGTTATTCCAAGTAAAGTCATATCTATCGATATAGCGATATCGTTCTAGGACCTCATTGCTGGAGCAGTGGTGACAATACTGCTATAGGCAGATTGGGCTGGTGTTATTCATTGTAACATTTGGTACACGTCTGGACAAACGAGATTTCGAGTGTCGCATCTCGATGACTGATTCTGTAAACAGATAATTGGTTATGTGATGACACTAACCAGTCAGTACTAGTAGCGTGTTGTTGTCAGTCAGGTTCTTCTTGAATGAAGAGGAAAGCGTGTCAAGTTCATTGTGTTTGCTGGTGGTGATGCCAAGGTTACGTTTTCTATAGTTTTGTGATAAGTGTTGATAGATTTTAAAGAACTTTTGGAGTTACTCGGTTGGTCTCGCTCTTACCATATTAATTTGGTTATTTATTACATATGTACCTAGTTATTTATATTTTATTATAATCGTAACTATTATCATAGAACCGAGTAGTTAGACCTAGTTTACAGCGGCCACTATGAGTGTTTGTTTTAATAACTTTGGCCCATAACCATGACACAACGACTATTTAAAAATTGCATCAATCATCATCTCACCTAAACTAACTAAGAACACCTACACTCGTACATACACTCGTTCTATGAAGCGTGATTAATAAAAATAAATCGCCCAAGTGCGAGTCGGACTCGTCCATGAATGGTTCCGTACCAGCAAGTAGCATTATATAAAAGTTCTTGTAGTTCGTTATAACTTTTTTAAGTTTGAGTTGATTGAATGAAAGGTAAATTGCGGTTTACAATTTATGACGTATTAAAAAAAACTACTGACTAGATCTCGTTCCAACCAGTTTTCGGTGGAACTTTGCATGGTAATATACATCATATATTTTTTACTTTTATCATTCTCTTATTTTAGAAGTTACAGGGGGGGGGGGACTCACATTTTACCACTTTGGAAGTGTCTCTCGCATAAACTAAACTAATAAGTTTAGAAAAAAAATATATTAGAAACCTCATATCATTTTTGAAGATTTATCCATAGACGTGTATCCATAGAAAATACACGTATGGGTTTGATGAAAAAAAAAATTAAAAAAAAAAATTAGTATTTTTGTATGAAAATCATAATGCGGTTCACAGAATACATCTACTTACCAAGTTTCAACAGTATAGTTCTTATAGTTTCGGAAAAAAGTGGCTGTGACATACGGACGGACATACAGACAGACATGACGAATCCATAAAGGTTCCGTTTTTTGCCATTTGGCTACGGAACCCTAACTACAAGTAAAACACATTATTGAGACTTGGGTAAAATCTTTTCATTCTGATAGTACCTACCAATACTTTGGTAAGCACTGTTTTTCTGTATGTAAAAATATAACGTAAGTAGAACAGGATGGTAATAGAATGTGTGCTGAAGTAGGGTATAAGCTGACTTATCATGGTTGTTTAGAAATGAGTACTGGCCACCGTGCTTCCAACTGAAACCCAGTCACCATCACGGTCTGGCGACACAGAAGTTGGTCCACAAGTGTCACGTCGAGAGTCTAGATGTATCAGAGCCTAGAGGTAGAGCAATTATGAAATGAAGGCTTTTAGAACATTATTTAGATCTTCAAACATAACTTAAATGCAAGCAAACGTAAAGGGCGTTGATTCCAGTTCAGATTAGGAGACCTGAGTCATGTGGTTTGCTAGAATGTCAATAGATTAAGTTTTCGCAACTTCCGGCGTCAACTGTAGGCGCGGGCGCAGTGGCCGCACGAGTCGCCTGTTTCCGGTTGCAACAGCCTCCTGCCATGAGCAGGATAGGTGCCAATTAATTTGATGACATTTTGAATAGTAAGTACCTACTTTGCAAATTATCTATTCTAATCTATACTAATATAAGATATAAGAGGAAAGATTTGTTGGTTTATATTGAATAGGCTCCGAAACTACTGGACCGATTTAAAAAAATATTTCACTGTTGGAAAGCTACACTATCCCCGGGTGATAGGCTATTTTTTACCCAACTGCGAGAAGGAGGGTAATGTTTTTATTGAAAAACTACGCGTGCGAAGCTGCGGATTGGTCAGCTAGTTATATATAAGTATTGAGTACATTTTGTCAGTAGATAGTTGCATTGGAGCCTAAAAGATAATACGCTGTTTGGTTTTATTTGGGAATTAAAATAAAACGAATAGATAGTTACAAAAATATAATAAAATTCGAGACAGAACAGCGGGATCACCAGCGACGCAAGAACACATAATTTGGCACTAAACCCACGCGACTTATAATACTTTGGTCGTACAGAGTCAATGCCAGCCTCCGTAGCCGATGCCGTGGCCCAGGCCTAGCAGCGGCGCGTGGCTGACGAGGGGAGCGCCGTACGGCACGTGGTTGCTGAGGAGCGGGGCGGAGTAGCCGTGCCCGTACAGGCCGTGGCCTAGGAGAGGAGCTGCGGCGATGCCGTGCCCGAGCACCGGAGCTGCGGCTAGCCCGTGGCCCCAGCCGAGCCCACCGCCGAGGCCGACGCCGTGCCCGTACAGCCCCAGGCCGTGCCCGCCGTACACGCCGCCGCCCAGCAGCGGCGCCGGCGCCCCGATCCCGTACCCCAGCCCGAGCACGCCGCGCTTCTCGTTCTTCTTCTCTTCAGCGCCGAACACGCCCGCCACCAGCAACAGTACGCACACCTGAAAGTTTTATTAAAACTATTTTGGAATGTTTTTATCTAGGTTGCACAGAAAACGGAAGTAATTGTTAAAGTTTTATAAACATTCTATTAAAGACATAACTCAGATGTTTGAGCAATACCTACTTAAACATGTCTGCATCATTCGATACCTACATATAAACACATTTTAATTATTCCAGATTATATTGAATCGTCAACGGGCCTTTCCTAGTCTGACATGAACTGAAATCATGACCATTACATAGGCGAAGGGGTCGGCACTTGCTCGTGCTATTCCGCCCAGCCGTTGCGGGGCCAATATCTGAATGCTCTGAGATTAGTGATCGTGCGTGGTCAAAGTCAAAATATTTTATTCATTAAAATCACAAGGATCACTTTGAAACGTCAATTTTACTGCCTGTTCCTTCGCGACCAAGCCAGGAAAGAAAGGCAAGAAAACAAGGCTGGTTGTTTTTTTAATGATCCTTTTAGAATACATAACAATACAGGAAATAAATTACGTCTAAATTGTAACATTTTGAACGAGTTGGAGCAATTTCAATCCCAAGCTTCTCTATCATCTAACTAAATAATCCGATATTTTATAGTAGGATTATTTATAAACTTGGTTTTAGGTACTTGGAGTGAATGCTGCGAAATTTACTGACATTTCAATCCTTGGTGTTTACTAAGGATTGAAATGTCAGTACAGTTGGACAAACAATGTGCCCATAAAAAGGGCTTGGCAAAAGTTTTAACTTTTAGTTTTTGTTTGACGACCACTGTACACTAGGAGAGTATCAGACTGAGATGTAAGGTGTGGGTTCGATTCGCGCTGTAAATGTTCGCATGATCTGAAAATATTTGTTTTGGATCTGATTAACTTCAGCTTTATAAGAACATTAATCGAAAGAAAATATATGAAAAATAAAAACCGGCCAAGTGCGAGTCTGACTCGTGCACGAAGGGTTCCGTACCATTATCTATAAAACCGGCCAAGTGCGAGTCTGACTCACGCACGAAGGGTTCCGTACCATTATAAACGAGCAAAAAATATCACGTTTGTTATATGGGAACCCCCCTTAAATATTTGTTTTATTTTAATTTAATTATTTAGTTTTTAAGTGTATATATAACTAAATATTCAGTGAATATCTCAAGCGTCTACCTGTTGCCGTTATCAATATCGAGCAAAAACGAGAAAAAAAATCACGTTTGTTCTATGAGAGCCCCCCTTAAATATTTATTTTATTCTGTTTTTAGTATTTGTTGTTATAGCGGCAACAGAAATACATCATCTGTGAAAATTTCAACTGTCTAACTATCACGGTTCATGAGATACAGCCTGGTGACAGACAGACAGCGAAGTCTAAGTAATAGGTTCCCGTTTTACCCTTTGGGTGGTACGGTATGGTACGGAACCCTCACAAGGAAGAAAAAAGCCGCGATAATCCTACATGAGCCATGAGCCAGATAAGGGAGAAGATCGCTGTCCTTTCGTATAAAGAAGTAAAAGGACCGCATTATATTTAGGCAAAAGGAGGGAATCGCGTCAGTTGCACTGACAACAGCAAAGCTCTTTAATACGAATCGAAGAAGAAGTACTACCATCGTACACGACACCACATCTTGGATAATGCT
The DNA here is from genome assembly GCA_918857605.2 of Philereme vetulata. NCBI lineage: Eukaryota > Metazoa > Arthropoda > Insecta > Lepidoptera > Geometridae > Philereme > Philereme vetulata. The sequence continues at coordinate 12,965,662 of OU975431.1, read as the reverse complement.
GCGTATTGCATTAATGCTGTAAATTTACTTAAGTATATTTAAGTAATAAACGAATTCAATTGAATCTTATCCTAGGACAGCTTAGTGTGGGTCAGGACTATGCATATGATTCTTTGGTAGTATATACTTCTATACTATATACTATAATATTATAAAGAGGAAAGATTTGTATTTTTGTTTTTTTGTGTGTATGTTTGTAATGAATAAACTCAAAAACTACTGGTCCGATTTCAAAAATTCTTTCACCATTGGAAAGCTACATTTACCCTTAGTAATATAGGCTAATTTTTACCCAACTGTTCAAAGGAGAGTAATGTTTTTATTGAAAAACTACGCGTGCAAAGCTGCGGATTGGGCAGCTGGTAATTAATAATATTAAATTATCATAACGAAAAACCAATACGTTTGATTGAATACAAAGCCCCGTTTCTAATTCTTGTTTTATATATATTATCATTCGTCAGGCCTCACCACCATACAAAAATGTATTGGTTTGATTCTTGATGGGTTAAAATTATCTTTTTTGAGTTAAAAAAGTGTTTTAGGCAAAATGCAATCGATGTCATAAAAATGTTATTACAAACATCATTCATTAAGATGGTTAACATCTCTGATTGTAGATGAAATAGAACAACAAGTCCTACAAAAACAAAAATATTAAATTCATTTATTAGATAAATTTTATCATTAGTTAAATAAAATTGAAATTCGTTACTCACAGTAGCCTTCATAATGATATTGTGTAACGGGAGTCCACGGATCACTAGCCCCTCCGAGCCTCCCGGCCGCCTTATATCCCCCGAGGCCGGACCTGACCCCCCTATCTATCTAGTACTCGCGCTGAAGCTTAGTGCTAAACCACCTGCCGGTACCTATCTCAGGTGTAGCCAACCTGAGGACCACACTACTCCTGGCATTCGCCATTATTCGGTTGAATAAACCCAATGCTCGGTTTAGGTATTAAACCAATTTGTGACTGTATTGTGTATAACTCTAATTTCAAAATATTTTATTTGTAATTTTTTTTATCGTTGCATCATTCATTACTAATTATATAGTGGATTGAAGATATCTCATTCAAAATATTTTTTTAGTCATCCCGAGACGTGATTTATTTGACCCCATCAAACGCATCCCACTTCTTTTAATTTTGTTATAGTTTATGTACATATTTGTAGTTATTTCCTTTCTTCTCTTAATTATTTTGTGTTGCTTTTAAAGGTCAAAAATAGGAATTTTCTTTCTTTCTTCTCGCTTCCGTTGCTAGTACTCACAGTAGAATGCCAAAATATTTATATTTATTATTATTTTATTTATTTCCACTTACATCTATCATTACAGATCTTAACCTAATACAATGATGATATATAAATATATAATTAAGTTGACTACATCATTGTATTAGGTTTAGATCTGTAATGATATAATATACTTATAAACTTAATATATTAGGTTGGGGAAAAAGTTTCTTCGCATTTTTAAGAAAATTCAAATCATTTTTAATATAGTTTATTTACATTTAACTTAAGTATGTAGGTACCATTTTGTTCGATAACTTTTTGCCATATTGTAGGTAGGAACATGATTCCATTGCTATAGACATTTTGGGGCTTCTGATCAAAATACCGCGACAAGTAGTTTTGGTAGTTCTCTCGTGATGTTAACCTGACACTGCCTAAAGAGTTCTGAAGAGACCGAAACAGGTGGAAATCTGAAGGTGCAAGGTCAGGACTATACGGCGGATCCATTAACACCTCCCTAATTTTTGCTGAGTGGCTAAAGATGTGTGAGGTCTAGCGTTATCATGATGAAAAACCACACCCCTTCTGTTGATTAATTCCGGCCGCTTTCTCTCAACTTCTTGCTTTAATCTCATCAGTTGTTCGCAGTAGAGTTCAGAATCGATGGTCCTGCCTGGTGGTAACAGCTCATAATGAATAATGCCCTTCCAATCCCACCACACATACAGCATCACCTTGTTGCGAGTTAACCCGGGTTTCGCCACAGTCTGTGAAGCCTGACCGGCCTTTGACCACGACCTTTTTCGCACGTTCTTGTCGTACGTGATCCACTTTTTATCACCAGTTATCAGTTTCTTCAAAAATGGTTCAGTTTCATTACGTCGTAATAAAGAATCACAAATGAGTACACGGTTCATTAGGTTTCTTTCAGTGAGGTCGTGAGGTACCCAAATATCGAGCTTTTTTGTGTACCCAGTTCTTTTCAAATGCGCCAAAACTATTTTGTGGTCAATTTCCAGCTCTACAGCTACGTCGTAACTACTGATATGCCGATATTGCTCCACTTTTTCAAAAATGGCATCAATTTTATCCGTAATAGGGCGAACAGAGCGACGTGCATATTTGACATCAAAATTTCCGGATTGAAAACGCTTAAACCAAATTTGTGCTACTCTCACAGAAAAAAAATTGCGATGTTTATGAACCTAGTGCAGTGGCACTAGGTTCATAAACATCTCAATTTTTTTTCGTGGCTTGCGTTGCATTTGTACCTTTTTTGTAGTAAAACTTTAAAATGTCTCGAATTTCTTCATTAGATTCACTCATTTTTACAGTACGAAAAACAAATAAAAATCACACATTTTCCTAATTTGAATTTAGAATTATCTTCTTTAAAATTTAAACTTTTAATGATACCAAAGCCAGCCAGATACAAATAGTATAGCCAAAGAGATTATATTACAAGTTCATACATCCTATAATGCGAAAATACTTTTTCCCCAACCTATTATATATATATGTATATAATAACATATATGTATATATTAATATATATGTATAGTATAAACAAACAAGACGTTGGGAAGATGACCTGAAGAAAATAGCCTGTCCAGAATGGACGAGAACAGCTAGAGACAGGATAAAGTGGAAATCCTTAGAGGAGGCATTTGTCGAAGGACAAGCTGTTATATTATGATAAAACATAATTTAAAGCGTTTGCCAATAGCATAATGTACCTAGGTTAAGAACAGTAATAAAGGCTTATACATATTATTTTATTTATTTATAGTAAAGGACACCGTGACATGGTTAATGCTATCGATGGGGCCTTATGTAATGGAGTCTACACACGAAATGCCGGTGGGTAGTGCCAGGCGGCCTCCGCTGCGCCGCGCCGCCCGCCGGCCTGATTTAGAAACAATCATGCACGCGGCCTGTGCTTATGTGTGGATTGTGCCGGCGTCCGTATGTAGACCCCATTATTAATAAAATAACCAAAAACCTATAAGTCAAGTAGACTTGCATAATTTTTAGACTCAAACACAGATTAGGTTATACATTTTTCCTGTATTTTATACCCTCGAAAGTGTATCTGCGAAAAAAATTTTTGTCATCCTGCGGACCACGAACAAAAGCTTGAGCATATCTGGTGTAGATACTGTTGTATCGAATGAATCACAGCCGTGGGACCGCGCAGTACTTTACCTTATATTCTTAGCTTATTGTTTAGTATTGTTCTGCTTTTAATAACAAAGAGATTTTTGCATTCACGGTATTGAGCATTGTTGGTCGTGTGCTAAAATACCATCGATTCTATTACCATATCGTGATAATATTTAGTGGTCAACATATGCACGAATTTAATTTAAAACTGAATACATTTAAAGAAAACATACATTTTTGAGAATTTTTGAATTGGAAGCTCAAATATCTACGTTTGAGTCTCGATTCACGCTCGAGCACTGATCTAGAATACAGGCCTGAGATTGAGTTTACACTTTTAAGTTTGATTTAAAGTGTGACCATGTGAACACGATTTTCGAATTACTGACGAATCTTTATTTCGGTAAACCTTTGTAACACAGCATGATGTATAATAGATCGAGCGATGCGAGATCTCTAATGGCGGGTTCCTATATCCGTCGGTAACCGACTACGCCTCGTATCTCCTTGAAAAAGTGTCAAACTAGTGTCAAACTTTTGAGAGGTTATCAAGGAGAAACGAGTCGTAGCTGGTTACCGACGGATATAGGATCCCGCCATTAATCGAATCAGGCAAATTGGCGTTGTATGTTTGTATGTATATATGTTTGTTTGTCCGAGGATAATTTTCGAAGCGTTGATCTGATCATCGGGAAATTTGATACATAGGTAGGTAGTGATGGCAAAATTTTGGTGTGACTAAATGAGCTAAAAATGTTGGTAATGAGCTAAAATGGTTCAAGAGGGGTAAACAAAATTAAAATGGGACTATTATGTCAAGTGGGAGGTCAAATGAAAGATCTTCATTCTTACATTTAGACTCCGTTTTTATTTTTAGTAAGATTTTTATAGTTTTTGAGTTATTAGCCATAATAAAAACCGAACTTTGACAAAATTCACAGGGTACCTACACCAGTGACCCCACCACAATGCTGTAATTTGGTATGGGTGAAGCTCTTAAGTGATACAAATATAGGTAAAAGTCTGAAATTCAGAATAACTGCAATTTGTACCCCAAAAAAGAGTAACCAACTGAATGAACTCCCATTACCTGTAATTTCAATGAAACTGTAGGTCGTATTAGTTGGATATGCATTTCGTGAAACTATTTTGATATTTATCAATTACAAATAATATTTTTTTGTTTTTATAGGAGACTCGCGAGATTTCAGTTCGGGGCGAACCACTAGTTTTAGAGTAGGTTTAAGTCCTTTCAGTTTCTTGCTTCTAGAAAAATCGAATAGCTACCTGCTATTAGATGATATATAATGATATATGTGTGATGATATATGTGGCCGCTCTTACATCGGGCAAACCAAACGTACCATTGCCGAGCGTGTCAAAGAGCATATGGCAGCTGTCAAAAATCGCCAGGTAAACAAGTCGGAGATAGCAGAGCATCTGGTAGACTCGGGACCGAATCATTGGATTGAACTTCATGATCCTAAGGTTCTCTCTAGTGAACGCCGTTATTACAAGAGAATAGTTCGTGAAGCGATTGAAATCAAGAAATTTCCAAATTTCAATCGGGAAGATGGCTATAGACTCTCAGCGTCTTGGAACCCGGTGATTGCTAGGTGTGCGCGTCGTAATCGGTCGACTCAGTGCGTAGATACGGTAAGTGTAGTGTGTCGTAATATGAACGAGGACATTTCTAATTCTGAAGACCAAGTGAGGGTAGATGCTGCAGCTACCCGCACTTCCCGACGGTAGCTCCAAGTACTCCAGTCAGCCCGAGACCATGACTGTTGCAACACAGTCGAAACGTCGGGATAACATATAAAAAAGGTACATACGCGATAAATACCCGTTTTAATCAATAATTATGATATATAATGATATATAATCTAGAGATTTGGTAGCAATCAGCGGGAATATTTAAGGATGTCTGTTTCCGTTACAATCTAGGACATCTTTTTTCCTCACGGTATGTACTCATAATGTCACAGATACCAGTACAAAGGGCATCTTAGCACTGGTGTGAGTCCCGTGTAGGCAGGCATTCAGGTTCAACTGCACGCAGCGCAGCGTAAGCGCGGGGTTGGAGGCTCTTGAGTATTTTGTATGTAGCGTAGCGAATAAGTTTCATGAATACGTAGACGGAAGCGTCGCGTCGCGACTACGCCGTGTCCATGCGGCATCTACGAAGTATCTATGCGACGTCTACGCAGCAGCTACGAAGGAGCAAAGCAGTGCTTACGCAGCGTCTACGGAGTGCCTCCTCCGTTGCGCTGTGCAAACGTCAAATGCAATTGTATTGTGTACTGATGTAGTAAATAGACGAATATTCATTCAAAGATGGACGCTGCTCAAATGCGTGCGCCAACAACATAGAGCTTTTTTTATTTTTTTTGTTTTTTTAACCTGTATTGTCCCACTGCAAAGGCCTCCCTTCTTTCCAGTTTTTTTTCTGTCCCCTGCTGTAGTGGATCAGTGGTAAATGCACATCCAAGTCGTCACGCCATCTCCGTGGTGGTCTGCCGCGTGGGCGAGTTGTGTTGCACAACATAGAGTAAGTGTAATTAATTTTTATTGCATGAGAGGTATCGGTGGAAGGCTTGCAAGGAATTTCCGCTTGTAAATAAACGTAAAAGGCATCACTTCTTGAGTTACTCTTGTGAAATGGTCGAGCCCTACTAAATATCTATATCAGGCACTTGACCACGTCCATCTTGTTCGACTTGCTTATTAGCTAATTATAACATTTAGTTGCGACAAAATTAAAGCAACTTATAACGGTTTGATGAAATACTAATACTTTTTAAAGCGACTAAGTTACTCATTACTAAATATGAACCTGTATTGTGTAGGTACGTAGGTACCTAGGCACTTGCTTGCCTGCATAATATAGGTTCATCTATATATTTATATTTTTTGTATGTATTTAATTTTTTGTATTGTATACACTCATGCCGACCATCTGTGTAACGTAATCTGTGGAGAACGGTGCTGGTTATGCCTGGAGTAAGACATCTTGTAATAATTATTAAGTCAAGTAATATTTAGGCATAATTATTTGTTGTCTCAAATAATAAAAAATAAAGAAATACTAATTATAATACAAGGTCCAAACGTTACTGTTTGTCGTTATTTACGAGTGACGGTGAGAATTTTATCATATTTTGCATTGAAACTATTCATTCGCCTTTTTAAACCCTTTCTAAATCTTTAAAAAAACTATAAAGTTCTCAACCTCTCATCTCCAGCGCTTATTAGCACTTCATTCCACTATATCTTAAATGTAACCGACCTAGAGAGAACCAACCACGAGAACGGACCGACTCTACCAAAACTGTACCCTATAACGATACAAAATATAGACCTCCCTTGAAGTGTTGCTCAATTGATCGATTTTATTTTAAAGGTTAGTCTTGTTATTTTCTGTTTGGACTTTTGGTACCGGCGATTATTTGTTTATAGTAAATAATAATAGAGTTCTACCAGACCAGACCAGACCAGACCAGACCAGACCAGACCAGACCAGACTTCCAAGGACTTTTACACTTTCATCTTTTTGTGGGCAAAATGCCGTTAATAACAATAAATATTATATACAATATATATCATATAAACATCTATTTTATTAAGTAGGTACCAATATAATAAATCACCTACATTTAATACCAATATAATAATCGTTACTTGAACTTTTAGTATTGAAAATAAATACTTCACTATGTATCTACTTTTCATTACATAGCAAAAAACATAATAGAAATTGGTGCAGCCTTTTAGTCGTGAAAACGTAACAGACAGACAGACTTACTTTTGAATTATATTACTACCTATGTATTTATCCTTAGCAGTTTTATTTTTTAGCCACTCGTAGCACATCATCAGAGGCTAACACAGTGTTACCCTCGTTTGTTAAAGTCTTCAGTTCAGCTTGGCACGTTTAATATCGGCAATATAAAACTAGATTCTCGTTATTTTGTGTCCTTCGCCTTATGAGTTTTTATTTTATCAATTTGGGTAAACAAACAGTAACACAATAAAAAAAGTTATACAGTAGGTATAAGAAGGATACCTAATTGCGACACCAACACCGTTTACCGCTGGTTACTTAAATGTACCTATTAAATTTGGTACATATATAGATTATGATCGGAATTGGGACATAGGCTACTTTTTAACCGGCAGTGCAGAAGGAGGGTTATGTTTTATATACATATCATGCGTCCGAAGCCGCGAGCCAAGCTTAGCTTGGCAGCTCCGGTCGTTCTAGGTATGTACGATAAATAATGGGTACGTGCACACACGATAACGTTAATAGTTAGCTATCTACTAGTGTTAGTGGAGATAGTGGGTGTGGCGCATGCAAGTGGAAGCCGACACTACCTACTCCACACGTGTGTCCAATCTAGGCCGGATAAATGGACTGCGTTGCTAAATCCTACTGGACTTACCACTCACGAGGCTAAGGCCTGTTTGTCATCGAAGCGTCGCATATTCATTCGTATTAGATGAGAAAATTGTAAATTTATGAAAATTATTACTGCACCAGGTAATAATAACCAACACGGTGCCCTAGCCCCGCCCCTCTATTATACCTAAATATATTAGATTTTAAGTATATTATTATGGTGGTATCACCGAATGGTGGCGGAGGAGCGGGTGTAGAAGGGTAGGACGACCAGCAGCGAGATGGATGGACGACATCGTAAAGGTCGCGGGCCGTCAGTGGGTGAGACTAGCGCAGGATCGTGGTGGATGGCACGAACTTGAGGAGGCATATACCCAATAATGGGTGAAGTCAGGCTGTGGATGATGATATTATTATGTATGTACATTCTAAGGTATATAATAATGTTTTAATTGGTTGATCGGATGACAATGTTAGCGCGGTAGGTCAACAAAGAATAAGGATACCTAGCGCAGAGCGCCGCCGCGTCGCGCCGGAGAGAGTGGCGGGCGTAATGAGAGGCCTACCTATCGGCCCTACCATATAATACTGAGTGCTCGAAAGTTTTCTCGCGACGCAATGTTTTAGTGGATAGTGGGCTTTATAGTTGTGATTAAGAAAATGAAATGACGCATTATGTAAATGATTTTAATAACTTAGACAAATAAATAACACTTACTTATACTATGTTAATAACAAGGCAATTAGAACATTATCAAAACTGAGTGACTCAGTCGCTCACTATAAATAGAATAATACAAATGCATAAAACACACAATTTTTAAACTCTCTATGCCCATTTTCACCAACCAACCTAAGCTTAGAGGAAAACTTACATTAGTTTGCGAAAGATTTCTACCATTTTACATGAATAGTAACTCGTTGGATGTAGTAGGCTCAGTTTGTTAGTGAAATCAGGCATTATAGTAACAAAAGTATTAAAAATGACTCGTTTATCACAACGATGAGGTAAGGTAAAGCTACGTCTTATGTAAAGACTAGCTACCGGAAATGCTCAAGCGGTCGATCGATCGGCGGCTGGAGGCCTAAAGGGATGTGGTTGTGATACAGCTGCTTGTCTCCCTCTGGCTCGTCCGTCTGACCCTCGGTGCTTCTCCCTTCCGCACCCTGCTGGGGTAGATCGTACTCTTGGGCAGGCTGATGGTTCTGAGGATAGTCCTGGCTAGACTGTCCTAGACTGGGCACGCCATACTCTTGTCCCAATTGGTGGTGATTGTTCAGATTCTGCTCATACTGAGCTTGGTCCAACTGCTGCTGAATGTGATGGTGCAATTGATTCTGGTAGTCGTATTGGCCATCATTGGCGTTGTGATCGTACCCATGGTGCCCTTGGTCGAATTGTTGATGGCCTTGATCAAATTGTTGGTGGCCCTGGTCAAACTGTTGATGCCCTTGATCAAATTGTTGGTGTCCCTGGTCAAACTGTTGGTGGACTTGATCTTGTCCGAACTGGTGATGGCCGTCGTCTGGGTACTGTCCATTAGGAAGTCCAAGATCGGTTTGCGAAGGAACAGGGGACCAACCATTGTGATCTACTGTGGGTTGAGTTGGCTGAGGCTGGTTGTGGAAGTGGTAGTCCGGTTGTCCCGGTTGGTAGAAACCAGGCTGCTGAAAATGTATGTCAGGTTGACCTGCTACGTTCACTTGAACTCCTGGCGGAAGGTGGATGTCTGGCTGTCCGCCGTGGAAATGGATATCTGGCTGTCCAGGTTGTATTTGCACACCAGGTTGGCCACCATAAAAATGTATATCTGTCTGTCCAGGTTGGATTTTTACTCCTGGTAAACCGGTGTGGAAATGGATATCTGACTGTCCAGCGGCGTTCACTTGCACTCCAGGTTGCAGTACACCAGATTGACCATGGAAATGCACCTCCTGTTGACCAGGCTGGAACTGAATCCCAGGTTGTCCAGCATGGAAGTGAAAGTCTGGCTGTGCTAGTTGAACTCCTGGCTGTAAGTGTAGATCCGGCTGAGTAGCATGCACTTCAGGCTGGACTTGGACTCCTGGTTGGAGGTGAATGTCAGGCTGAGCATGTAAAATACCTGGCTGGAAGTGTTGTAGGTGGATATCTGGGTGTTGAGCGTGAAGATGGATCCCAGGCTGCCCTTGCAGATGCACTTCTGGTTGCGCTCCATGCACGTGCACACCAGGCTGCACAGACTCCAAATGAACACCATGAGCATGAGCGATTTCACTCTGAGATTGGATAAGTGTAGGCGTCGGCTCCACTTGTACTGCAGGCTGTTCAATTACCACGCCATCATGAGCGCCCTCTTGCGGATAGTACTGAGGGACTTGACCGTGAGGTAGGATCTGGCTAAACGAAGAAGAATGAAGAGGAAATACTGGCCCCTGATAGTTGAGGAAAGGATATCTTGGATAGTTGGCAAAAAGAGAAGTTTGGACGGCACCACCTGGGCGGAGGACGTAGGGTATCTGAGGAGCGTACTGAGGGTAGTTGAACACTGGTGCAGACGCTGGGAGCACTGGCCTGAGGGGGGCTGGAGCAGGTAAAGCTTGTTGCACTAATACAGGAGGAGAAGGCACGGGGATAGGCCGAGCAATTGTAGGCGCCGCCACCGGGACAACAGGAGCTGGAACCGGAGCAGTAGGGACGACAGGAATCACCGGCCGTGGAGCCACGTGGTGGTGATGGTGATGATAATGCTGATCCGGCTTAGGCAGCAATACAGCTTTGTGGTGATGGGGGAATCTTAGTCCATAGTGCGGATGAGGCACTGGCACTCTGTGCCCGACGGGAACTGGGTACCTTGGGAGCAGAGGATGCGCCAGAGGAACCTTGACAGCAGAAACCGATGCTGTGGGAGGATAGGTGACCACTATAGGTTTGACTATAGAGTGTGTTACATGAGGGATGTCGTGTCCTAGCTTGTAGGGCGGGATGGAGGACAGCACGCCACGCTTGTGGTGCTTGCCGGCGCCAACGAGCCGCGCGATGATCTTCGCCTTGGTCTTCAGGTGCGAGCCGTCTCCAGCGGCCAACACGCATGCGCACAACACCAACGCGATCTGAAAACCACGCACCGTTTTAGAGCAATCACAGAATCACTATTATTGTATCACAATCACAAGACACTTTTGGTTGGAAGATGTTGTCACTGCAGTTCCACTGTACTCACAGTAGTAAGTCTCATAGCGATGCGTTCGCCCGGTCGGCGCAACTACCGTTCATAAACCGAGTCTGATCAGGGAGCACCACCCATACTTATAAGTTAGAAGGCATCGCATTAGTATGTAGCCCGCGCGGAGGTTTCACTCGGGCTGGGGTAGCCGGACACCGACGAACTTCGTTCTTACGCGATAATGCTTTCTGCTCCTAAACCACTTCCGAAATAGTTTCATGCTAATTTGAGCTCTGATATGAGAAATTGAAAGTAGAGTTTGGTACGAGGAAGTGGTTGGTAGTCATCACGTAGCAGCTGCCGTCATTCCCGTAACAAGCGTGCGCGTGCGCATACCAATCGATGATTCGAACGTAATCGAGAGAAAATTGTACCAACGAGGACAGGCATGGATTCAGGAGCCAGTTTAGAATATTCCTCTAAAGTAATACTTATTCAAATAAATAGGTCAAATCATGGAAAAAATAGTCTTTGGCACATACAATCCTAGCACCCTATTTTATTTTACGTTCGTCTAGGATGTGAAGGAATGCTCTGTTCATTACAAGATTGATAAGATTCCAAGAAAATTATAACGACAGCATGCCTCGATGAAAAAGGGCAAAGTTCTTGACATTTGGCTCAAATAGCTATCTCATATGGAGTTTGGCTTGAATACAAACAGTAGGTATCGTTAAAGCGTGATCACACTAGCGATTTGCGAGTGCTATGTATTGCTTCGCACACGCAGCGAGCGCCACGCGGCGCGGCTTACAAACACGCTCGTAAAACGCAAGTGTAAATAATATGTAAGCCGTCTACTATCAGACTATATAATAGGTGGACAACACATGATTTTTAGGCTTGTGGGGCACACCTCTATGGCAAAATGGGGGGTACGCTGAGCTTAAGACGCCAATAGTTGCGGGTTCGGTTCCCGGTGTAGAACAAATTTATTTTATTCTTAAGACACACAAAACAGAATACAACTAATCAGATACAAAATATAGTGATCGACTCTTAGATCTAGATTGTATCCCAAAGCATGTGTACACAGCATGATAACTATAGCGCAGTTCTGTGTAGACCAGATGAACGGAAATATTCACTTACACAGGCAAAACAAAGTAACAAAAAAAAATAGCTTACAATAATGAGATGAATAAAAAATAATAATCAATAAAATATAAATGTTTAGAGAGTTAAGGCCGAATCACTCGCTTTAATAAGAGTGGCCTCGATATCTCTTTTAAACTTACAAATATTTTACAATAAGCAGGTAACTATTTAAACCTGGGTAACCACCCACATACACACAGTGAATCTGTCAGATACCTACGCATGCACCTGGACCGCCGCCTAACATAGTAGAAGAAACACCTTCAAATGAAAAGGGATCAACTCAATCTGAGATTCAAAGGTTCACTGGCTACTTGGTACAAACTCAAAACTAACAGTCAATAATTTTTTAATTTAAAATGGTGTCAGAAGCACAGTGACCAGCTTAAAATGGACAAAATAACAGCAGAACATTCAAAACATGATTTTCGAAATTTTTGGAAGTCCACAAATAAGTTGAACAGTAAGCATGGCCTGCTTGTGAGTGTGGATGGTATTAATGACTCAGTGGCGTAGCGTGCCTTGTCGGGGCCCCGTATAAAAATTTTTTTGGAGGCCCTTATATGGAGGTAAAGATTTTTCACAAAAGAAAAAAAATATTGTGAGAAGTAATATTTATTTATCACATAATTTACCCATTTTACAAATAAAAATCGAATTTTAAATATTCACTCTCCTTGCCTTTTTATCGGCAAACTGATTTATTAAATCATTTATGGCTGATGATGATTTTAGTTTTTCTAAAGTTTCTGCCTCTATGGACAATAGTGAGATGTCTGACAGCCGTTCTTGTCCCATCGAAGTTCTTAAGTAATTTTTTATTAGTTTTAATTTTGAAAAACTTCTTTCTGCCGTTGCGGTTGTAACTGGAAGGGTCAAGAATAAAAAGCATGCTGTGATTACCTCGGGAAAACTGGATGCAAGACTATTGAATTTTACTAGCAATAATTCAATGAGTTCTTTAATGGAATAATTTTTTTTAATTTCAGAATTTAAGCATGTTTTTAGATCCTTTAATTGGTCACAAAGATTAAGTGAGATGTCTTTACTGTATTTAGCAGACAGTTTTCCGGAAGCGTTTAATATCTCTTCGCTTGAAGAAAATAGGAGTTTCTCCGGTTGTAATATTTCGAATATACTACTCAGGTTGCAAAGGCTCTGAAATCTTTCTTTAGTTTGAGAAATTAATATATCTAAACAGCAATAGTATACATTGACTTTGAAATAGGATTCCGGGTCGGAAATTCTCTCATCTTGTGATAACTCATCAAAAAAACGCTTCGTTATCTTTCGCCTACTGTTTTTAAAAACAGTTGTTACCCCCCACTTTTTTGCTAAATCTTTGGATTCATTTAGCAAACTATTAAATGAATTCTGATTTCTTAATTGGCACAGTCTATTTAAAAGATTACTTAATAAAATACTAGATTTCTGTAAGTCATTATTTTCATGCTGTAGAGCTTTAGAAACAGGATTAATAATTTCAAATAGTGAAGAAAAAAATGTAACGAGCACTAAGAAATCAAAACTCTCTAAAATATTAATTATACTTTTACATTCTTCACGTTCATCTTTTTTATTTGAAATTAAATTTAGTTGGTACAAAGTTTTCATGATTAGTAAAAAAAATTTCTTTACTGCTAATAAAGCGTCGTTCCTAGAAGACCATCCTGGTAGGACATAACTTTTTAAGGGTAATCAAATATTTTTCAGATGAATCGTCACTTAGCATAGCCCAGCGTTTTATACTATTGCCAAAAAAAGTATATATTTTTTCTAAATTATCGAAAAAAGTCGATACTTCACGAACATGTCTCGCAGCATCGTTCAAAACCAAGTTTAAAGCGTGCGCAGCACAATGAACATAATCGGCATTTGGAGCATGCTCTTTTATTAGGGTTTGTAATCCTCCATACACACCCGACATAACATTTGCTCCATCGTATCCCTGTCCTCTACATTTAGTCAAATCAATTCCATATTCTTTAGTCAAATTTAAAATGACAGTTTTCAGACCTGCAGCACTGCAATCGGTTACTGCTATGAATCCTAAAAAGGACTCACAGATTTTTATTTCTTTAGGCACATTATCATCATTTTCTGTAACCGAGATATATCGAAAAACTACAGATAGTTGGTCAATTTTTGACAAGTCTTGTGTTGTATCCAGAATTATTGTCAGAAATGGAGCTTTTTTAATTTCTGAGATAATACTGTTCCTAACGTTAGTACCAAGCAAACTAATAATTTCGTTTTGAATCGTAGGGCTTAAATAATTTATTTCACCTTTCGGTTTTAGAAAAAGTTCTTTTAAAGTTGCATCATAGTTAGATAGCAGACGTGAAATTGCCATAAAATTGCCAGAATCAGAATCATGCCCCCTCAAAGGTAGATTACAAGATACTAAAGTAATTATAACATTAATTATACGATGCAGTACATCTCTCCAGAATGTAATTTTACTATCGATTTCACTTTTCAATAGAGTATCGATGGTATTTCCTTGCAACCAATTATTATAAGAGAGTGAGGCACTAATATGCTGCTGTGACTTTTCATGGTCAAGAATAGTTTGTGTGAAATTGCTTCTAACCGAAACACCGTAAACCCAAGCAGAGGAGTACGATTTGTTTTGACGATCTGCTAATACCCACTGAAGTGACAGTACGGTTTGTTACAAACTTGTTTACGTTAGAATAACATAACCATGGTCTTATAATTTTTATGCCTGCCTGATTGAAATATGAATAATAATAAGCTGAAAAAGGTCGGTTATTTTCTGAAACTTTTGGAAATGGTCCTTGTGGTTTAAATGGACCCAATTTAAAAATTATTTTTCGTTCGCATTCAGTTAAATTGTCACCAAAATTTCCTCTATCTGATGAAATTATATTACAATCTGCATTATCTGCAGATATATCAGAATCGTTGACTTGGGGTTCCTCGATTTCTGGATGGACATCCGATAAAGTATGTGCTTGGCTTTCTTCTATTTCCGGATGGATATGTGACGAAGAACATGCTTCAGAAGAATCTAAAAATAAACGAGTAATTGTTAAAAAATAAATACGAATGCTTTGATACTAAACTAAAAAGAGTTATATATAAATAAATAACGTTACTAAGGGTCACAGTTAGAGAGTGTTCAGTTCAGACGCACACAGATTCTACGCGGATTGTGCTCGTACCTATTAGTAGATACAAAATCACCTGCAGCCCGTCCGTGCATTACTATACTATACACCTGCGTGCTATTTAAACGCAGCGCGTAGTGTAGTGGCCATACAAAACGAGAACCCGAAAGCGAGTCTGCACATCTGAAGTTCTCAACACGCAATTAACGATACGATACGGACTGATAAACAAACAACAAAACAAATCGATCCTATAGATAAGTTAGAATTTTGTTTTTTTTAATCAAGGCACGGAACCCTAAAAACAGTATAATTGTGAAAATCGAGGGGGGAGACAACTTTTTGTGACGGACAGATGGACAGACCGAAATTAAAAGATTTCCTTGTTTATCACTACGGGCCCCTAATAAATGGGTTGGGTAGTAGTGTAGTACTTACCTTTCCAATCTAAATCACTCACAGTATCTTGTCTCTGAAAAAATGAAGAAATTTTGGGCACTTTTTTTATAACCTCGTCCCTTTTCTGTTTAATTTTTCTTTTCTCAGCGCCGCTGGGATAATCTCTTTTCCTTTCACTCATTTCTTTTACAAATCGTTACTAATACTGCTAAACCAGAAGAACAATATTGTTTGTACTGAATTACAATGTAATGCACATTTATATAAAGCGCGTAAATAAACAGTGCACTGCACTCCGTGGTTTAACATCCAATGCAAAGTACAACAACGTACACGTACATCGCGATATCGATGAAGGATTCCCGGGGATTCCCCGCTGAGTTGAAGATGAAGTAAGTAAAACGGGGAAGTCCCGCAGCCCGCCATAACGATGTAGTGTTGCCAACTTTTGAACGCACGCTTAAGGCGGGAAAAAAAGGAATTGCTTTATAGAATTTTGTCATTTGTAAAATAAAATAAATTAGAAAGTTTTTATTCTTTTTCCTTACACACTTTGGGGGCCCCCGTGGCCCGGGGGCCCCGTATAATTGATACGGCAAATACGGCGGTAGCTACGCCCCTGTAATGACTGTAAGGGAATAGCGAACATGTTTAGAGATCACTTTACTGTTAAATCGCCATTGGGACCATCACAGTCGGTGAACGGGACTGAGCCGTGTGGGCGGGAGCTAGGTACTAGATTTACAGCTAAAGATGTTAAGTTGGCAGTAAAGGCTATGTCGCGCGGTAAGTCTCCAGGCCATGACGGACTCAGCATCGAACATTTGAGGAATGCTGGCCCGCACCTAACTGGAGTGCTGGCGATGTTTTACACCATATGTGTAGGACACTCATACTTACCTGCGGATATGATGAAAACTGTGGTGGTGCCAATCGAGAAAAACAAAACGGGTGACACAAGTGACAAGTCCAACTATAGACCGATCTCACTGGCTACCATAGTTGCGAAAGTATTTGACAGTTTGCTTAGTGCTCAATTAGAGCAACATCTGCAATTACATGATAACCAATTCGGTTTCAGATCAGGCCTTTCAACAGAAGCTGCTATATTGAGTCTAAAACAAACTGTTAAATTCTACACTAAGAGACGAACACCCATCTATGCGTGTTTCCTCGACCTCTCGAAGGCATTTGACCTGGTGAATTACGACATCTTGTGGCAGAAATTGGAAGACATAAAGCTACCTGATGACGTACAAAGTATTTTCAAGTTTTGGTACCAACATCAGGTCAATGTTGTGAGATGGTCGGGCGCCTACTCGGAGCCGTACAGTTTGGAGTGCGGGGTGAGGCAGGGGGGGCGCACCTCACCCAAGCTCTTCAACCTGTATGTGAACGCACTGATAGAGGAGCTTAGCAGGGCGCGTCTCGGATGCCATATTGACGGAGTAGCGGTCAATAATATTAGCTACGCTGATGACATGGCGCTGCTGAGCGCCTCGGTCTGTGGCTTAACGAAAATGTTAGGCATTTGTGAAAAATATGCGCAACTTCATGGTCTACAATACAATGTAAGAAAGAGTGAATGCATGGTCTTTCAGGCCAGGGGTCGACAATGTCCGTCGCTAATACCTACCATCGAATTGTATGGTACGCCGCTGAAGCGAGTTGATCAATTTAAATACCTTGGACATTGGATAACTTCTGACCTGAAAGACGATGTAGACATTGAGAGGGAGCGGAGGGCGTTGTCTGTAAGAGCAAACATGATTGCACGCAGGTTTGCTCGTTGCTCCACTGATGTCAAAATCTGCCTATTCCGAGCCTACTGTACTAGTTTCTACACGAGCAGCCTGTGGGTTAATTATACGCAAAAACAGTACAGCGCCCTACGCGTACAATACAACAACGCGTTCAGGGTGCTGGTGGGGCTGCCCCGGTTCTGCAGCGCGTCGGGGATGTTCGCCGAGGCGCGAGTGGACTGTTTCTACAGCACCATGCGCAAGCGGTGCACATCCCTGGGGCGCAGAATTCGGGCCAGCTCCAACGGTATACTGAATACGTTCGCAAACAGGTTCGACTGTGAGCATCTAAACCATTGTTGTATGGTACATGCGCAGTACCTACACTAGATGCTCACATACCACATATATTGTTATTTAATTGTTGTTATGTCACAATTGTACTAACCATTTGACATGTATAATTAAGTTTACTAACAAATATGGATTTTTGACATCTGAAAATAAATGAATTATATATATATAATAATAAATTACTTGTGTACAAGACTGTACTGAAGTCAATTTGGAGTTATGGAATCGAACTGTGGGAATCGGCCTGTACCTCTAATAATGTGAACTGCATCCAGTGCTTCAGAATGGCTTCTTGAAAAATATTTCAAATTCACCCTGGTTCATCAGAAATACTGAGCTGCATCTGCATGACATACTTTGAATCAACACGGTCTCTGATGAGATAAAACCAAATGCTGAAGCCTACCGGAAAAAGCTGAAAATACACCCAAATAAGCTGCACAACAACTCACAAAGCCTTCATAAAAGAAGTGACTGAAAAGAAAAGA
This sequence comes from Philereme vetulata, assembly GCA_918857605.2. Lineage (NCBI taxonomy): Eukaryota > Metazoa > Arthropoda > Insecta > Lepidoptera > Geometridae > Philereme > Philereme vetulata. Next base: position 12,947,435 of record OU975431.1, on the reverse strand, counting down.
TGTCATGCTACTTGATGACTGAAAAGAATGAAGAATGAGAATAGGAGAGCACTCTACCAGACTCAAAATCCATAAAAAGTTGGCTCATAATTGTAAAACTGATTGCAGATAAAACTTGGAAAACAAAGGTAATTATTAGTTACGGCTCTGGGTGTGTAGAACGCGTTCTTGACGCACCACCTGGAGACCGACAATAAGGGGGGTGGGGTGTGATAATGGTGACCCTACATTAGAACTTAATTAGTATTATTTTCTAGGACTATGAATGTCAGTTATTATTGATTTATGTTGAATTGGGAAACAAGGTTCAGTGCGGTGCCAGAGATGGAGCTGTAGGTGCATGTTTTGCTAATGAGATGGTCCTGAGTCCGTCCCCAGTGCGGCAGGACATCTGTATGCGCGGCGGGCGCCGGCGGTTACCAAATATACAATCACTTTCCTCGGCTCTCACATCGCGCTCGACCTTAGATCATTCACTATTAACTGGGTACCTATTTATTATGGTTTTACTGATTCTTGCGTAACATTATGTGCAGCACGCAGCACGCAGCACGCAGCACGCAGCACGCAGCACGCAGAATGCCACACAAAATGTAGGAAACTTAACATTCTCGACTTGACAAGAATACCTACGTGTGAGCTACATTGAAAGGACCATATTTGGTAACATTTATAGGAATTTCGCAACGAGGAAATTCGTCAAAAGTGTGTGCCATGTTGCAATGATAAGAGTTGAGACTTGGAAAGGCTTACAATTTGCGAATTTCCTAGGAGGTAGGTATCTAACTTAACTTGTGCGCTATGAAAGAATAAAGTGTACATACCTACTATGTAATTAATGTAACCAGTGGTTCGCCACGAACTGAGATCACACGAGTGCCTAAAAAAAAATAAAAATATGTCACATAAGCTTTGACTAATAAACTTATTTATAACTATCTGACCAATCCGCAGCTTCGCACGTGTAGTTTTTCAATAAAAACATTACCCTCCTTCTGCGCAGTTGGGTAAAAAGTAGCCTATGTCACCCGGGGATAGTGTAGCTTCCCAACAGTGAAAGATTTTTTTAAACTGGTCCAGTAATTTCGGAGCCTATTCAATACAAACAAACAAACAAATCTTTCCTCTTTATAATATTATTATAGATAGTGCCACGAAATTATCAACCAACTACTTGACCTACAGTTTCATTCAAAGTAGTAGTAACGGGGGTCCATGTTATTTGGTTATTTTTTACGGAAAATTGCAGTTATTCTGGATTTCAGACTTTTACCTATAATTGTGTCACTAAAGCTACACATATACCAAATTTGAGCAGTGTGAGGTCGCTGGTGTAGGTACCCTGTGAATTTCGTCAAAGTTCAGTTTTTATTATAGCTAATAACTCAAAAACTACAAGATTTAAACTACAAATAAAAACTGGTCTGAAATGTACTAATGAAGACCTTTCTCTAGACGTCCCATTTTACCTTAAAGTCTCATTTTGATTTTGTTTTACCTACCCCTCTTGAACCCCAATGTCTCAACAACCCCCCAATATTTTTACCTCATATTATGTAGTCACACCAGGATTGTGTCATCCTACCTACCTATATATCAAATTTCACGATGATCGAATCAACCAACGTTTTGAAAGTTATCCTCGGACAAACAAACATACATACCTACATACATACAACGCCGAATTGCCCAAGTTGATTTTGAGATCTCGCTTCGCTTGATCAATAAGTTACCTGATTACAGCCTAATAATTGTGTAGGTATTACACCTATTCAGGCCTGAATCTAAAATTCCCGGGTGTTATTTTGGATACGGAGAACTATCCTGCTAGCTACGCAGATAAATGAATCAAATGCGGAACATCTGTAGCACAGAACACAAATATGTACCGACTAGACTGTAGTTTTCGATAATTTTTGACACTAGAATCGTGCTAGAATCGAATCCACGACTACCTACCTACTAACTAGCAGACCACTCAATCCGCCTCACGTCACCACGAAAGCTGAAGTTCGTGCGAAATGTGAATAACTGAAAATGTTCTAAATCTAAGAGCTTAGTCCATAATAACTATAATGACCGAATGTGACATTGTAGGTATTCAGGATTCAGTATTTTATTGCTTTCATACAAACTGGGTTCAAGTGTTACATGTCAGATTTTCTGGACTAGTCAAGAATCCATGTCCAAGCTCTTCCTAATAGGTACTTTGTAACTCCTGTAAGTAAGGGTATAGCAATAATATAGCTAACTGGGCAGGTTTAGTGGTATGGATTAGTTCTTGATCATGGACTTTTGTATGTTTCTGTTATGTAGGTGCCTATCTAATTTATCACAATATACCTAAGTATATTAATCAGTGTTCGTACACTGATTTATCAGAAAAGATTATTAGAATATGTTGTACGAACTTCTTACAATGTATTTTATCATTCTTTCCTGTATTTTTTTGATGACGTCCGTCAAAACTTGGTCAAAACATTCTTTTTTTTTATGGTATTTATCGGTGTTGTGCATTTGCCAGGCTTTTCTAAGATGTTGACATTTACGTCAGGTCAGTCGTCACTGTCATGTCAGTTTGACATCAAAGAGTAAAATAAAAAAAAAATGTAAACACTAAACAAACAACAACTTGCGGCAGTTGCGGAGTGTATTAGTCGCAAAATAGATTATTTTAGTTATTTAATCAAATAAAATCGATAATGGATCAAAATACCAATGATAACATCTGCAGAATATGCCTTAACGTCCAAGATACGCTGTTCTCGCTGTACCGCAAGCGGCAGGGCACTTCTCCCTACGAGAAGCTGATCAGCCGAACAAAACTAAACATTCAGCTGAACGATTCCGGGCCTCCTTCTATCTGTTCCCAGTGCCTCATCGATTTGGATACTACAGTTAGCTTTCTCGACAAGTGTGAGCGGTCTAATCAACTGCTGGGCGAGAGGTTCGCGAGAGCTTTTGATGAAAGTTCGGAATCTAAAGCTGTGACCAATGAGGTTCCATTAGAGCCGAAATTCGTTATTGAGCAGCCTCAGATAATTAGTGAAGTTGTAAAAGAAGAGAAGAGCAGTGATGAGAAGTGTCCCGAGTGTCGGTCGAGGCGGCGCTGCAAGCACTGGGCGCCGCCGACCGCGCACACCTGCCATTACTGCGACAAAACATTCAACAAGAAATACAACTATCAGTTACATGTGTAGGTACCTGTCTAAACATCATAGCATGGTTAAGCATCGCTAAATATTTAGCAACTTTACAAACTAATGTATTAATCACCAGTTCGTATTATAAGTGGCTATGCGCTTGCAACTCGTCACCTAAGGAATACTAACTCCTATCCTAAAAGTGAGCATGTATCAAACATACCTTAAATTTAGGCTTCCTGCTTCTACACGAGGTATCTTTACAAGTTTTCATATTGAGTAAGAGATTTGAGGATGTCCATCCAAGGGGATTAAGAAGGTTGTGAGCCTATTTATTTCAGCATCAACATCATCTCAGCCTGTCTGTACCCACCGTTGGCCTCCTCTTTATTACACCATTCTTTCCAGTCCCTTGTGAATCTCATCCATTGACACCCAGCTACGTTTTCAATGTTATTCGACAATCGGGCGGTTGGTCTGCCTCTATTTATTTACTTTATATTAAATTATTCATTTTAATAATAGCATTATTTTTCCAAAGCTTAAAATTATAAATTTAGTTATTCAATTAACATTATTAAAAGTACCTAAGTGTTACATAGTCATGATTTCCAAGAGTTTATCGTTTTCTTCACTTTTGTTTCAGCAAGAGACATCTGGGTGAGAATGAGTTCTCGTGCTCCATCTGTGGTGCGCAGCAGCTGAGCCGCTGGGCGGCCGGCAGCCACTGCCGCCCGCGGCCTCGGCAGCCGTGTCCCGTGGAGGGCTGCGAGAAGAGTTTCACCACTACTACCAATCTACATATTCACATTAGGAAGCATAGTGGTAAGCACTTATCAATCACTTGTTACTCAGGTAAGAGATTACTGATTTACTCATTACAATAAAATAGTTTTGCTTTAAGAATTCATTCATGCATTCATTAAAATTATGTGATATCCTACAGGGTGCTCCGCTCCATAATTGGAACATCTTACCAGGTACTGTTGTTACTGCTGCTTCAATAAACTCATTTAAAAACAAACTCAAACGTAAACATTAAGAGACTTTGAGCACTGTGTCATGTATCAGTAATAATGCTGCTCGTCTATAAACAAAATATAATTTTAATGAATAGCACAATTATGCAACCTGCACTCTATTTCTGTGAATAAAATAATTAATTGGTACAATGTTCTTTAGTTTTGACATTTTGTAATTCTGTTTCAGGTGAGAAACCATTTGAGTGTGAGGACTGCGGCAAGACTTTCATCAGCAAGAACATCCTGAACAACCACATGAGGACGCACACAGGTAATTATTATAATAATAATACATATAAACATTATTTCAAGCAACATGTCAAAATACAAAAAAATTAATACTACAGCCCATAACTATAAGGTACCTTACAGACTTATCAATATCATACATATTACAATAATAGACTATACCACACTAATTTTTAGGGCTTTCTCTGCATTGCTGTTTTTGGTTCTTGGAATCCTCGGTCAAAGTATTCGTCAAAATATTCTATATATTTTTTTATATTCTATAAATAGTTTAATGTACTTATAGAATAGTTTCAAATACAATTGGTTAATTGTTTTATGAACGAATAAATGAAATTAAATTAAAAATAAAACATTCAATGTGGGGATACGTCGAAATGAGCATTATGTAATCAAAAAAAAATATAGGTCACGCCTCAAAACCACAGCAACATACTTAGATTCACAAAAAAAGCGGGTTCTAATCCTGCTGAAATAGAAATCCCTTTTTAGAATTTCCTGTATTATAATAATAATTATTTATTATTTCATAATAAAAAAATTACAAATAATTGTTAATTCAGTAATTGATTAAAGAATCCTGCATATTCAATAGTAATAGAATAAATACGTAATTAGGGAGTTTGCTTTTAAATAGTTAAATATAATTTATCTATTATTATTTTACACATTTTATGTAATGTTACGGGGCACATAGCTAGAAGAACTGATGGCCGTTGGGGCAGAAAGGTCCTAGAGTGAAGAACGCGCACTGGAAAGTGCAGAGGGACGGCCGGCCGCTCCATAGAAAGACGACCTGATAAAGGGTTCTGGGAGCCGTTGGATGCAGGCCGCACAAGGCTGATTGCTCTATGCGGGAGGCCTATGTGTAGCAGTGGACGTCCTGCGCCTAATATGATAATGATGATGTAATGCCAGTTTATTCATATTATAAGGGACCTCTCAACGAGTTAAGGAAGATCCTGTTTAAACCATGGACATAAGGAACTACGAAGCGAGATCTCCAAATCAACTTGGGCAAATCGGCGTTGTATGTATGTATGTTTGTTTGTCCGAGGATAACTTACGAAGCGTTGATCCGATTATCGTGAAATTTGATACATAGGTAGGTAGATATTAATGGCATAATTTTGGTGTGACTAAATGAGTTAAAAATGTGGGGGGATTGTTGAGATATTGGGGTCCTCTCTTGAACCCCAATGAATTTATGTAAAAAAAAATTAAATGTGACTAATTAGGTCAAGTGAGACGTTAAATGAAAGGTCTTCATTAGTTAATTTCGACTCCGTTTTTATTTTTAGTAAAGTCCTTGTAGTTTTTGAGTTATTAGCCATAATAAAAACTGAACTTTGACGAAATTCATCAGTGACCCCACAGTGCTGTAATGTGGTAGCTTTAGTGACACAAATATGGGCAAATGTCTGAAATCCAAAATAACTGCAATTTGTACCCCAAAAAAGATGAACCAGTAACAAGAACTCCCGTTAACTGTAATTTGAATGAAACTGTAGGTCAAGTGTATTGGTTATATATTTCGTGGCACTATTTTGATAGTCAAAGATTACGATTTACGAATAATATATTTTTGTTTTTTTTGGGAGTTTCGCGAGATCTCAGTTCGGGGCGAACCACTAGTAATAATAATATAACGTTTATATCGACTTTACCCAGCTGTGGGACAATATAGGTTGACAAAAAAACCGTTTATTTCAGACAAAAACTTGCGCATACAAAATATGATAACAAATGTATCTACAAATGCCTAACATATAATAATATACACACTCGAGTCTGTCTGGTATACGGTCAGCTTGCGACAGAGATCACAAAAATTACACCGCAATTTTGAAAGCTTCTTGCAATGAGATTGCTGTCGATCAGGCATTCCCGACACGATAAAGGAAAACATATCAAGTGAGACAACCTGAAAGTAGACCACACGAGAAATTACCTTCACACGGACTTCCAGCTCAATTCTGCTCTTGGCTTGCAGACTTTCTGAGGGAACGATCCATTCGGGTAGTCATTGATGGCCGCTCGTCTGATCAATTGGCTATAAACGCCGGGGTACCTCAGGGGTCAGTACTCTCTGCCACGCTGTTCCTGCAGCATATCAACGCCCGCTGCTCATGCCCGGCATCATTGGGTACGCAGACGACAGTACAGTTGTGGAGAGGTACACTTCTAATGCTCGAGTCAGCAGAACTGAAATTCAGAGGCAGAGAGATGAGATGCTGCTGTGTCTGAATTTGACATTCAAGACCGTTTCTGACTGGGGCGGTTCCAATCTTGTCAAATTCAATGCTTCAAAAATGCAAGCATGTCTCTTCTCAGCGAAAAAGAGTCAGTTTCTCCAAGATCCCATTTTCCGAGATGTACCGGTAGCTGTAAAAGGTCACTTCGAGCTACTTGGGGTTTCGCTCACGCCTACTCTCAACTTTAGTTCATCGATGTATGAGTTCTAGGTTAAAACAGCTGCCATTATTAGACGACCTCCGTGGCGCAGTGGGCGAACAGCCGGCTGAGACGCAGGAGGTAGTGGGTTCGATTCCCGTAGCGGAACAAATGTTTGCATGATCTACAGATATTTGTTCCGGGTCTGGTTGTTTTTCTATATATTATAAGTATGTATTTACAAAAAAAAAGTATATAAGTATTCTATCAGTTATCTGGTTCTCATAGTACAAGCTCTGCTTAGTTTGGGGCTAGATAGCGCTGTGTGAAATGTCCAGCAATATTTATTTAAAAAAAAATTAAGCTTGGCATCCTCAACAGCGGGGCAAGTCAGGAGATACTTCACACCGGGACAGCGTCTTAGTCTCTAGAAAGCGAAGCAAAGCAACAAAGCACAAGTCCGGTCTGGTAGGTATGGAGTACTGCTGCCACCTTTGGGATGGTTCGGCCAAACACCAGCTCGCTACCTTAGACTCCGCTACCATCTCCCTTCCATCAAAGGACAAGCAGGCGCACGGCTCAGTACCATCCGTACCTGGTTGATATACCACCCATTCGCACACACCGTTTTTCTTCTACGTTCTTGATGCGCACAGCTAAAATATGGAACACTTTGCCGTTGTCTGTTTTTCCTAAAGAATACAATCCGGGCCTCTTTAAGGTAAGAGTGAATAGGTTTCTTCTAGATCTTCGTGCTTCATCTTACACCACATCATCGCTTATCATCAGGTGAGATTGTGGTCAAACTAAGATCTACAAAGTGTAAAAACAACCTTATTTTTTTTATTCATGCATGTTAGTCAAGCGCTTGACCACTACCTCACCTGATGATAAGTAGAGTCATGTGGGTCAAGTGTGCGCATTTAAACTTTGACGCTTCAAAAACTCAAAAAATATTTGTAGAATGAAACAAAACTGTGTTAATTAGTAAGACTGTTTATTTGTAATCTACTTAGACATAATAATAGTATTGTCAGTAGCTTATATTTTAAGAAACTATAGAAAACAAAGACCGTTCCATACGCGCACACTTACCCCAGTATAGGGGTATGTGTACGCAGCACTGTGGGTAAGTGTACGCAACAACAAAAAAAGAAATATTGAGGTATATATTTTTAGAACATAAACAATATCATATAACTATAAAAAATTTAATCATAGGTACTTAAAGTAATCAACATAATAATCATCTTAAATCAAAATATGAAATCAACTTGAACTTAGAAATCCTTAGTTACTTTGTCATACATGTATCACAAATAAAAGTTCGAAGCTGGTGCACTGTTCGCGCCACCAGGTTCCACAAAGGCTAAATTCAATCCAGTCTTCAGTCGGTGGATCAACATACTTTTCGCCACATAAGTAAGGGGCAGTAATAATCATTTTCGTCATTTTTGGTTTCTTATGAGTCTTATTTTTAACATTTTTTTTTGGCAGTCTCAGGTGATTTTGTAGTAGTTTTTTTTAGTTTTTAGTATTTATTTTAAATATAGTCGTATTTTCTTTTTGGCTAATTTCTCTTCTTCCTCTTTTTTCTTAGTTTTTAGTATTTTTTTTTAAATCTAGTCGTATTTTCTTTTTGGCTTATTCCTCTTCTTCCTATTTTGTCTTAGTTTTTAGTCTTTCTTTTAAATCTAGTCTTATTTTCTTTTTGGTTAATTTCTCTTCTTCTTCAAGTATACTTGTACTCTGAAATAAAACATAGCAACGCATGTACAAAGATATGCAAGCGGGGTAAGTGTGCGCATGCGCAAACTTACACGACAGTCTTCTGCGCACACTTAACACAAACCATCGAAACAGAATTGTATGAATGTCATTGAACAATGCGTCATCATAACAACTTAAACACTGGCAAATATCAAACTAGATATTATGTTGCACTCAATAGCAAATAGGAGATTTTCAAAAAGTTTACATGACTACAAAAGATTACGCGTTAAATGTGGCAAAATATCGTAAATATTTTAGCAAAAATCTTCATTTACCTGTCAGATCAAAATGGCGCGCGAGCAACCGCTGTGATACCAGCGCTTCACAGGACGTCCTGCGGGGTACTGGAGAGGGGGGTTGCTATTGCTTGGTTCTATATAGTTTTCGAGATATTTTGAATGCGCACACTTAGACGCTGCGCACACTTGACCCACATGACTCTAAAGGTGTGATCAAATATGGAGCACTCTTGCCTAGAAAGAACCTCGGAGTCTTCAAGTCCAGAGTGAATACTCTGGACTTGAAGACTTCGAGATTATACTGGTTCGGAAAAACATACGCCGTAAGTGAGTTCCACTCTGTGCGGCAAGGTGGTATGGTATGCCGACACAGCACAGGACCTGCATTGTTGCTTCCAATACGCTTCGTATGACCTCTGTTTAGTAAGGTACACTGAATAACAGCAAATACAAAAAGTATGTGAATCAAATTTTCCATACTGACAAACTAAAACATGATCCTACTCATACTAGAATAGCAAAAAGTAGATTTCTGTTGGTCGTAAACGCCGCGACGATGGATTCTAACGAAGGAGTACATAGATACAGTTCGTATCGTAACCTCGAACTTTGCGAATCTATACTATACTAATATTATAGAGAGTTACAAATTGTATGTAAGTTTATATGTAACAAGATCCGCCCGCGACTTCGCACGCGTGTTTTGTCAATAAAACATTACCCTCCTATGCAGCCAGGTAAAGAGTAGCCTATGTCTCAATCCCGGACATAATCATCGAAATCAGTACAGCCGTTTAGTCGTGATAACTTAACAAAGAGACAGAACGACAGACTTACTTTAGAATTAGTATTAGTATGGATGGGTAATCTCCGGTACTAATTAACCGATTTTGTAAATTCTTTGAGTGATAGAAAGCTAGGTACAGTATACAGAGTGTGTAACCGAGTGATTATTATATTTAGATACAATCCGTGCGAAGCCGGGGTGGGGCAGCTAGTCATATATATAATTCTAGAGTAACTGTCATAGATTTTGGTTTGCCTTTAGGATACTTGAATACTGTCATTCATCAGATCCGTCTATAATAATTTATTCCAGGTGTAAAGCCGTACATGTGCCAGATATGCGGCAAGCAGTTCGCGACCAACAAGCTGTCGTCCCACATGTTGTTGCACGGGCAGGAGGCGGGCGCGGTGGCGGGGCGCGGGCGCGCGCGTCTGGCGTGCCCGCGCGCCGCGTGCTCGCGCGTGTTCCGCACGGCGCGCGCGCTGCGCAGCCACGCGCGCACGCACGTGCCCGACCGCCCCTACGCGTGCGCGCTCTGCGACACCACCTACAAGTTCAAGCAGTCGCTCAACTACCACGTCAAGAATACGCACGGAGTTAAGGCGGTACGTGAACTCACCATCATTTTCGTTAAAAACTGAACGCTAGGCGCCATTTTTTGGAAATGATCGAAAGGAAACCTGACAAGAACAATGACGTCCTCCTCACTTCAAAATATTGTTGTGTCCAACAGGGTCCATAATGTACCTATCAATTGCCACCTGTTATTACATTGTGGAATACTATAAACGATTGAGTATTGCGATCATTTTGACGAGCAGAAAATGTATCGTTTTGGATGCTAACGAAACCGGTACGCGTACTTAACTGCGGGAAATCTAATACTTATGCTCGATTTGCCTTTTATTTTGCAGCCGTCATAACTTTGTACGAACGTCTACACAACAAATATAAACATCAACCACATCTTGCGAAATCATTATTTTGTAATCCATACGCTAGTCACAGTAATAAAGAGTTTATATAATAAGCACCAGGTTTCACTTTACAATGAGAAATTGCACTCAGAAACACTCGTTAATCCTAGTTCAATATTTCGATATGCCGATATTTCAAATCAAATCAAATATTTTATTTTGCAACACACATTATACAAAAATAACAACAAAAATAAAACAGTATATCAATAAAAACAACATAAAAACTTAAAACTAGGTACACACATTGGTTGCAAAAAAAGGTCTCAACTCAGCGTGTGCAGGACGTGAGAACCTGCGCTGGTCTTCCGTTGAGACCTTTAGGACCAAGAGAGACAAATAATTGAAAATAAATACATTGCGGACGCGATTTTAAAGTATGTAAAAAAATAATTCTCAAAAACTAAAATAAGTTTCAAACAGAAAAAGTTTTACAATAACAAGAAAAATAAACAAAGTCATATTAAATATATGTATAGACTAGTTAAATATTTAAAAGTAAGAAATTAAACGTATTAAATATGATCAAAACAATTCATAAAATCATATATGTAAATGTTAAAGGTAGGTAGGTATATAGAGTTATATTGCACTTGTATCAAATCTGTTAAGTTCCTGCTCCTTTTGCCAGTGTAATAAATATTTTTTTAGTTTTAATCTAAAACTGTGAATAGTATGCAGGTTCCTTATCGGCGGTGGAATGTTGTTCCAACATTTCGATGCAGCGTAGCGAAAACTGCCTCGAAAGCCTACTGTTCTATGTCGCTGTGTTGAAAGCTGCATCGAACATTGTCGGCGATCGCAGGATCTCCAGTTTGACGGTTCACTTATCTTACTGTAGAGATAACCAGGGGCATGGTGCTTCATTACACCAAAGAGGAGACATGCTAAATGAAGCTTACGTCTGTGTCTCATCTTCAATAATGAATGTGCATTAAGGAAAGGAGTAACATGTCCCCTTCTCGGAACGTCGAAGCAGAAACGAGTACAAGAATTTTGTACTCGTTGTATCAGTCGAGCCGTCCTCTCCAAAAGTCGTGGACCAAAAACCACGTCTGTGTAGTTCAACTTTGAAAGGACAAGTGACTCTACTAATTGAATACGCAATTCTTCTGATAAGTACGGCCTCATTTTATACAACATTTTAAGCTTATAAAAACAAGATTTAACTACGTCAGCTATATGGTCCTCAAATCGAAGATCACAGTCCATTTGCAGGCCTAAGTTGCGTGCTTTGTAAACTCGATCAATTGGTTTATTCATAAGTATAACACTTGCGTTCGGGCCGATACTTGCCAGTTGATGTGTGCTACCAAAAATCATATATTTAGTCTTATCAGGGTTTAGTATAAGACTGTTATTTTGAGACCATAGCGCAATATTTGCGAGATCGGTATTAAGTTTATCAATTGCATTGTTAATCTCGGAAGGATGACACGAGATGTAGACCTGTATATCGTCGGCATAAATATGAAACCGACAATGTTTAATATGGGAACTTATGTCAGCTGAATATAAAATAAAGAGGATTGGGCCCAAAATAGAACCCTGGGGCACTCCTCTGTTTACTGGCACTGTGCGCGAAAAGCGTGACGTTCCGTTACTGCTTGATAGTTTAACGTGCTGAGAACGATTGCAAAGATAGCTGGTGAACCATTTTCGAGCATTATGATCGAAGCCATAATATGCCAGCTTTGAAATAAGTAGGTTAACGTTTATAGAGTCGAATGCTCTAGTAAAATCTAGCAGTACCAACAGAGTACACATGCCCCTATCTTGCGCGAAAAGAATGTTATCGGTTACATCCAGTAAAGCGGTGACCGTGCTACGTCCCTTCCTGAAACCTGACTGTACGTCTGGTAGAACTTGGTTCCTTTCCAAAAAATCTGTTAACTGAAAGCAAACTGCTTTTTCCAAGATTTTCGACATGCAAGGTAAAATACTAATAGGACGAAGGTCTTTAAGCTCTACAGGGTTAGGTATTTTTGGCAGAGGACAGACTATTGCCATCTTCCATGCCTCAGGAAATGTCGATGTACTAATAGATGTGTTTACTATATTTTGAATTGTTTCCAACGAGTCTGGAAGCGTCAAAATGAGCATTTCTAAACTAATAGAGTCATTACCTATGGCATTTGATTTTAAACTTCTAATTATTTTTGTAATTCCAGCTAGACTTATTGGTTCCAAACAAAATACTGCATCATTATAGTTATGGAATTCATAGAACGTAAGCAGTGAAATTTTTGTCGCAAATGAACCGGGAATATTCATAAATTGATCGTTAATTACATTTGGATCTTGGAAATGTGGAAGCAGTTCATTATCTTTTTTAGGCAATAAAGTATTTTTAATATTCTTCCATAGCTGTTTAGGACAATGCATCTTATTATTTATATTAAATTTAAAATATGCTGATTTCTCTTGGAATAGTGCTTGGTTTACAATCGACTTTAGACTTTTATAGTACGTTTTTTTAGTTTCAGATTTGGTTTTATGATAATCCGCAGAAGCTTTGTCGCGTAGCTTCATCATCAATTTTACTGTATCTGTAATCCAGGGGTAAGAGTGTGCTTTAAAGGTTACGGACTTTACAGGTGCATGTAGATCGAATAGAGTAACAATTGATTGGGTAAAGACGCCAACCATGTCGTTAACGTCTCCAAGAGACTGAATTGCACTCCATCCGATAGTTTGCAAATCCTCCTCAAAGTTCTTTAGTGATATGTTTTTTATTGGTCTATAAGTTACAGTTGACGAAATAGGCTTCTCACGTTTTATATTAAATTCACAAACTACAAGACAGTGGCCATACAACCTACCAACGTGGTCAAGTGTGACATTTCTTGCTCGCAAATCGGAACAAACTACATCAATAAGTGATTCTGAAGTTTCCGTAAAATGTGTTGGTGTAGTAACCAGCTGGGTTAAGCCAAGGCAAGCAAGAAAAGTATCGAACTTACATTTTAATAAAATTTCGTTAAAATCACCCAGCAATATTAGATGGTCATGATTTGGAAGCGCGTTTATTGAATCAGTAAGGGCATCGAAAAATAGATCAACGTTCATCCAACCAGGGCGGTATGCCGTTCCTATTACCAGTTTCTTCCCGCTGATTGTCAAAGTGATCCACATTTGCTCTACCAGCGTGTGCATTGGTTCTACTGGGTGGGCCCAAGTACGCGCGTTTACACCTCGTTTAATGTAAAACCCGACTCCACCTCCACGTTTTCTTTCCCCGCGTGGCCTGGGAGTATGACGCAGTCTGTAGGCCGGTAGAGTTGGTGCTTTTTCGTCTTGACCAATCTGAAGCCATGTTTCATTGATAGCTAACACATCAATATCATAACGATCAACAGAAGCCTTAAAATTATCATGGTTAGTGCCGAGGGAACCTGGGTTAAACAACGCTATTTTTAATAGTTTGTTAACCATTTTTAATAAGGATAAAGATTTTTCTGGAGCAAAATGAGCATGTGCAAAACAGTGCAATACATAAATACAGTACAAATATTGAAGGAATAAATAGATAACAAAATTTACATAAACAGACAACATGATTTACAAAAAGCAGTTCAAGATGACACTCTACATAAATAAAATCGTCTGAAGTAAAATGTGAGTCATTCAAACCAGTGATTGTCCAAAAACCCGCACGAAGTCACTTTGTGACCGTATGGGATGGGCTGGTTTTCCATCTGCTTGACGAGCATATATGCGCCCTCTTTTAGTCCAAGAGAAACGCCACTGTTGCTTGCGGCATTCCTCCCGGACACGGTGGAAGATCTGCCTGTTCGTGCGCGTCAGCCGCTCATTGATGTAAATGCGACCGCAATGGCCCGCAGGAGTGGCTTGTCCGGCGTCAGCTGCGGACAGCGTGCGGCGCACACGTGCGGCTTGAAGCAATCGGTCCCGCAGCTCGCGTCGCGCCAAACGTACCACGACGCGACGAGCACGGGGCTCCTCGCCCGTGTTTGCCACTCCCTGTGCTACACCTACTCGCTCAACAAAGACAACATCGCGATCTTCTAATTTCACTCCCAGCTTCGCACCAAGCACAGTCACGGTGTGCAATATATTTTCACCTTTTTCCTCTGGTAGATGCCCAATTTCTAGGTCAGCCTGTAGTGAATCCTGGTCTCGATCGTTCAGCTCTAGCTTGAGCTGTAGAACCATGCGCTCTAGCTCGGCAACTCTTTCAGGCGCAGTCGACTCTCGCTTCTCAATCGCCTCGATCCTCTGCTCAAAGCTATCCATTCGTGCGTTGCTTCCTGCGAGCGATATCCGTAAGTCAGCCATCTCTTTTCGGAACTCCCTCAACTCCGCCATATACTCAGAGAGCTCCTGACGCAGCCCTCGTATGCCAGTATCTTCGGCGTACTTAAGGGCCTGCGGTTCTTCAAGATGCGGCGTACAGGCGCGCACGGCATCGCGCGGTGCAACAGTACATTGCGGGGCAGTGGGCGCGCTATCCGCAGCTTGTGCGTTTGACCCGCTGACATTTCTAACAGGAGTACTACTGTTGTCCCCTTTTCGAATCTTCTTCCTATTACATTCTGGGCACACCCAATCCTTATTTATGGTTGTTATCTCTGCAAGTCCAACACACCCCTTGTGATAGAGCGAAGGGCACAAGCTACAAGTAGCGATAGCTGTCGACGAAATAAATTTTCCGCAGCCTGCACATTTAGGCGCCATTGTATAAAGCGTAGCCGTATTCAGCACTAAAACAAGCACGTTATTGTCGCTAGCTAGGCAGGATGCTAAAGCTACAGATATACGTCGCTATGTGGAGCAGGAAATTGTAAAAAAGGGATTGATATTTTTTTACAAAAAGTAGGCTCTGTAGAGGTTTGATCTTGCACACTTGTAAGCACAAGGAGTGAAATAAATAATTATCTTGCACAAAAAGTGCGGCAGCCCGGTGGGATGTGAACTTGTTCACCCCACTCGGAATGTCTTCAATCGGGCAGTCGTGCCGCTCGCCCAGTCGGTCGGTAGAGTAAACAGTGAAATTATGCTACGTCTCCTTAGTTTCTTGGCTCAATAAATTAGTCGATAAGTGGGTAGGTGTGACTAAGCTATACACAAAATGTTATCGACTCACAGTTTGAAGGTCGTTGACACGACCTGTTCTTCAATTTAGTTTAGTTATTTGGAGATAACTTCCTTTTACGTTTAACAATTTCTTTGCACTTTGTAAACTGTACTCAAGAAATTGAGCTCTTTAAACTGGCACTAGTTTCAAAACGGAAATATTTCGATATTGTACTTATCATTTGGTTTTGCTGTTCGCTGCTAGTATTTTGACAGGTGCCAAATCCGAACTATTAGATATCCACGAGTGTAAAGATGGCGGCCGCGTAAAATTTAACGTTTACGTGGCATATACGATACTGATGAAGCAGCAAAAGGATTGAAGGATAAGTAATGGGAAAAGATAAGCGTTTTCAACGCTAAATAATGCAATTTACATTACCCATAGTCATTTGATCGTTTGAAAACTGAAATATACTATGAATCTATATATGAAACACCGAGGTGACTAAATTAAATTAACCCAAAAATCTAATGATAGGGGAAAATTTATATTTAGTGCACACACAAAAAAAAACAATGTAAACGACATGAATATCTCGCGAGCAAATCGACCAGAAAAAATCCATTTCCATTTTATTTGCACTTCTTGCGTTTCTTTGTTTCATCATCATCATCATCATTAGCCGGAAGACGTCCGCTGCTGAATATAGGCCTCCCCCTTAGATCGCCACAACGAGCGGTTGGTAGCCGTTTGCGCCCAACGGCTCCCCGCGATTCTTACTAGATCGTCGGTCCACCTTGTGAGGGGCCGGCCTACGCTGCGTCTTCCAGTCCGTGGTCTCCACTCGAGAACCTTTCTTCCCCAACGGTTATCGGTTCTACGAGCGATGTGGCCCGCCCATTGCCACTTCAACTTGCTAGTTTTGAGAGCTATGTCGGCACTTTAGTTCATCTGCGGATTTCCTCATTGCGGATTTTGTCACGCAAAGAAACCCCGAGCATAGCCCTCTCCATAGCTCGTTGAGCGACCTTGAGCTTGGTCATGAGGCCATGAAGCCATTTTTCTCTGTTTATTTAATCAAAATTATATTCGGAGATTTTTATATTCTCGTACAGGTAAAGACCTGGGGGCCATCCTCAATCTCTTATAGCAATATTAAAATAATATTTCGTACCATGACCCTCAATTAGTAAGCTTACTTTATTGCTGTTTTGGTGACGTCACCATAAATCGTTCACTCAAAACGTTTCACATTAGAGCTCAAATAACGCGTAAAATTATCCTAAAAAGTAAGTAAAGCGTGTTTATTTTCACAATGTTTTATACCGAACGTGGTGTAATCACTAGAAACCACTAAATATACAATGTAATTAGGATCATAATAGTATTATACCTAGTCAGGTCATAAGTATTGTCACACAGTAAAAAGTTTTCTTGTAGAATGCTGGCCACAAAAAAGTTTATAGAATTCGAATTTGGAATTGTTCATGAAAATAAAAATGTATACTTTTTAGGATTTTACTCATTTTTAAATATGGAGTGGACGCTTAAAGAAGACCGTGTTGCAGTTATTGCGTTGCATCGTTGCGGTTACGCGCCAATTCAAATTTTTGACATACTGAAAAATTTGAATATAACCAAAAGATTCGTTTATCGCACCATCAAACGATACAATGAAGACTCTAGTGTAGATGACAAGAAGGTCAAGAAGTGGTCGCCCTCGGTCTGTTAGGACTCCAGCAGTGATAAAAGCTGTTAAGGCGCGAATTCAAAGAAATCCCAAACGTAAGCAGAAACTGTTGGCCCTTCAGATGAGGTTAAGCAGAACCATGGTGAAAAGGGTGTTAAATGAAGACTTAGGGCTTCGGGCATATCGAAGAAAAACTGGACATCGTTTGAATGCTCGTCTAATGGACCTGAGACTGAAGAGATGCCGACTGGCCGCGCAGATTGAAGGCCTGTATTCAAATCACGGAGGTCATTTTGAATAAACTTTAGTGTCATAAGAATCTATGTTTTGTTAAGTTCATTTTGGTATATAAATGGTTACATAATGAATACACTTGTTTCAATTATTTTATATTAAACATGTGACAGAATTTATGACCTGACTAGGTATTGTTTAAAAGTTGCGGGGTTCAAATCGAAGTAATGTTGCTACAAGCTTGAAACAAAACGCTCCTGGAACATGATGGTTTTCTAAAAGGTTGTGGTTGACGGCCAGAATGCGAATATCACATGATCGGTTGGAGGCGGTTAAGGGAGGCTTATGCCCAGTACCTAATGGGCTATCACATATGCCAATCTTTAAATAAATAAATGATGATTTGTATATTTGTTTCAGAAAACAGCAGTTCGAGCAGACACGAGCCCTGCCATAGCCCTATCTGTAGCGAGCAACATCAATTACGATACAGTAGATACAATATTTATAAACGAGAAGAAGATACACCGCCATTAATTTCAAGATCACGTACCTATCAAGTACTTACTTAGGTATGTAATGTAGAACTGATAACTACCAAGCACTTACTTTATACATAGTAACTAGCTAATCCGCTGTACTTCGTACCGCCTTGATATGCATATGACGCGGGCTGCCAATATACGTCGCCGGTAGAATTGTCAATCGCCATCATTAGCTGCATTTATGTATGAGAAAATGTATTATATATAATATATTATAATAATTATTCTGCTATTCGGAGCGGAGACAAATCCAACAAATCATAGATCATCAAAATCGGTCCAGCCGTTCTTGAGTTATAAATGTTGTACCGCCCAAAGGCGGTTGGATTACAAACTTCATTACCTTAGCCAAATAACATAAAAAGTACTAAGTGTTTGTGTATTGACCCGATTTTGTTTTATACATATAGATTTAAGTATATTGTCAAAATAAAGTGTTTTCTAGTTAAAAATCTTTTTTACTTGTGTATCTAATTTAGTATAGGAGTACGCGGCGCAAGCACAGATTAGTTGCGGTCAAGGGCGCGCCAAATGCGGCCGCCTAGCCTACGCCCTCGCGGAATAGAAAGTGGTCTCTAGCATAAGCACTAGGGTTCCAATGAAATAGCTAAAATACTATGCAGATATCTAAATACATAATTATGCGCCGTATATATTTTGTTGATTCATTCATTTAACAATAGTTAACTAAACGCCTAATATTCATAACTCAGGTATGTAAATAGAGAGCAGTGATGAAAGAATAATAGTATGTATTAAATGCTGACACGAATTGGAGACTCTGAATGCAATTCACCTGCAACAGCATCTATTGCAATGTTCGAGTGAGACTGCAATGCCGCCTAGGCCAGGTCGTTGCTCTCTCGCGAAACCGACCAACGACCGCGCGCTTTTACCGCACTACTCGCGTTTTTGCCCCACAGACCTTCACCCACAACACTCACCTCGACCCGACAATCGAATCTCACGCATCAGCGACTCGGTCAATACAAACGAAATCATTGGCGAAACTCTTTATTAAGAAACTTAAATTATGTACAAAAATAATAACGGGACTAAACTAGATGATCACAGACTTCCTGACATCCCGGAGGAACTTCGAGCTGAGACCGCACTGCGATTATATTCGCGGGCATACCTCTCCTCCATACGTTTTCGCAATGCCGTCCTAGCCCAAATCATAGCGATCGCTACGTACAAATAAATAGATATATGGCGGGCTGGCGTCTCACGCACCGATCTTTGCCGTTTTCTTGCTGACAGCGGCGACGACTGATCTCGGGTCATCTACTTGTATATTATGAGCTTTTACGTACTTATTCCTATAGCCTGCAACATGAACCTTCGCATTTGGGCTGAGTTTATCCGTTCGTTCACGTTCGTCAGCCTTCCCCTGATCGCCCGTGCGTTCCGTATCTTCCTGCGAGCGTTCGCTCTCGTCCACTCGTTCAGATTGATCATCGTTGCCATCATCATTTTCTTCCTGACTTGTCTCATCGGCTTGTCTTTCAGGGTCTTCGCTGATGCGTTCATGGTCGTTGAGGAAATGGTTATCGTTCGATTCCTCATGTCTCGCTCTGTCAGCGTCTCTGGTGGGCGGAGGGACAGTCAGCTCCATGTAGAATTTCTCCTCTTCCGAAACTGGATACTTTTTTCCGTAGTAATCGTAGTCGCCAGCGGTGTTCTCCTCGCTGTGTGTAGAGCGAGTGCGACGGCTTTGCTTTCTGCGTCGCTTGCGTGGACGCTCGGTCTGCTGAGATATAGAACTATCATCCCCTTCTGCGTCGGATTCGTCAGAAGCATTATATTTGTAAAAATCTGGCGTCTCTTGTTCTTCTTCTTCCTCGTCTCTATCAGGGTTTCTTCCTCTGTGATACTTCTTGGGACGTTTCTCTTTGTAGATTGGAGGCACGCGAACTGTTACAGTATCGATATTGTTAGGATTATGTTCTGTTGGCGGAAGGACCCTGGGCTTCAGCTTTCGATGAGGATCTTCAGTGGTCGTCGTCGATTCTTCATCTGCTTCAGCCTCAGGTATCGGGATTCGATTAGGTCGTGCTTTTTCTTTCTTTTTTTTCTGTTTTTGCGTTAGATCTGCTAACGCTCGATCACCGAAGTGAACATTTTGGTAGTGGTCAGCGGGAAGCTTTTTCTGAGCCTGAGGCCTGTTTCGCTTTTTATTCTCCCAGAATTGGTCAACGGCAGTACCAAACTCCTTCACCGCTTTAGCTCTGTCTCGAGACTCCTGCGCATCTTCGTAATCGTCGTACTGTAACTGGTCATTATTTTCATCATCGTAAGCCAAGTATTCATCGTCCTCCGCGGGTTGCTGGTTGTTAATTCTCTTTGCGTCGACCGTGTCTACACGCTGAGGCACGCCGTTCCTGAGTACGAAGGCATCGACGTAGACGCGTGGTTTCAGCGGTGGGTCCAGCGGGAGCCGGGCTGCTCTCGGTTCGATCGCGACAGGAGCAACCGGGAGTTGATCGTCATATTGCTCAACGTCATCAGTTCTCTCCTCGGCGGCAAATGGCGAGGGTGTGGCTGCTGGGTTTCGGTTGAAGTTGAAATCTAGTCGGAAGTTTGATGTTATCGTATCCAAGTTGTCCTTTGGTGGGGGCGGTGGCGGTGGAGGAGGAGCGCAGGGGGCTGGAGTAGCTGGGTTCGCTCTAGGTTTAGCGCATGGTGGTGGTGGCGGCGGTGGCGGTGGAGGCGGCGGCGGCGGTGGTCTCGGCTTCGGTCTCGGCACTGCTCTAGGTTTCGGACACGGCGGAGGCGGCGGCGGTGGAGGTGGTCTAGGCTTTGGAGGAGGTCTTTGCGGTTGGCACGGGGGTGGCGCCGCAGCTCTCGGAGCCCCGCACGGAGGCGGGGGTGGGGCCTGAGCCGGTGCCGGAGCCGCTTGTAGCGGGATGTCTATTCCCGGGACAAGCGCCAGCGGCGGCGGGAAAGTCGCAGCCTGAGGCGGCTTCCTCGCGACGTTGTACCCGAGCACATCGGCTAATCCTCGGAACACGACATCTCCGAACGTTCTCTTCTTGCGGACTACAGGCTCGTGGTCTCCGTCCAACGCTTCATCGCTGTCACCGATCGTACTGTTGCTTTTCGATTCTATTGGCACGTCTTTGGTCTCCGCTACACGTGTGTCTTTGGCACTGGGTTCAGCAATGTCTTGAGCAGCACTGGTTTCTTCGTCTCTTGTGACGTCGTTGGTGCGCGGGGAGGCGAGTGCGGTGGCTGCCAGCAGCAGCAGCAGCGTCGCCGTCGGTCGCATGGCGCATGGTCGAATGTCGCGCGGGCGGTGCGTGCGCTCGGTTTTGTCGCGACGGGAGTTGCTCAAGCGTGGTCACGCCTCGGTGAACCCAGGCTATATTTGCTATAGGAGGGATTTGACCCTAAGAGCTTACTAGGTGATCGAATGAATTTTTAGTCCCTTTGAATAATTATTTTACCGGATATGAGCCCTTTAGTCGTTTAGGGGCTTAAGTTTTAGGTGATGTGGAGTGGGGAGCCCTGTTGCGACGACGGTTGCTAAAAAGGCTGTTAGAATCTTAATTAATTACTTATTTATTTATTTATTATGAGAAACCAACGGTGATACAAATTGTTTGGTTAAATAGCTTAGAACTAAACGCAAGGCTAATAACAGGTTTCTACGTTTGAAAATTACCAACATTATGTGCATTTCATTTCGCATTCATAACTTCTTTATTATTTCGTGGACCAAAACATATACCTAGGTACCTATATTCTGCCTCATGCGTACACTGTATCACTGAAAAAGAAAAACTCCTACAAAATGAATCCTTAGGAAGATAACATATTATGAAAAATTCACCAAAAAAATCTTTTCAAAGTTCACCTGGGTAGTAGATATTTACCAATGTAATTATGGAATTGTATTCCATTGTGTGGTTTGGTTTGATTAGACGTGATGGCAGTAAGGCTTTCGACACAGAAAGCTAATTAGCTTTTCAATTTTGTGAAATTACATAAAGTGATTGTAGTTACAACATGTCCCATTGCAATTTGCAAATTATGCAATTGTTCATTCATACACTCTTGTATGTATAGTGTAGTGAATGACAAAAGTAAGAGATTTGAACCTACAACCAAATTAATGCAAAGCAGTTCAATCAAACTGCAAAAAATGTCAGTGGATACATAACTCGATTTTCCACCGTTTTTTACCATCTAAATAAAGGCAATCATTTAAAAAAACCGGCCAAGTGCGAGTCGGACTCGCGCACATAGGGTTCCATATTTATAAAAACGGTAAAAAGATCACGTTTGTTGTATGGGAGCCCCCCGTAAATATTGATTTTATTTTTATTTAATTATTTATTTTTAAAGTGAATAATATAAATCAATTTTCTGTGAATATTTCAAGCGTTTACCTGTCGTTATCAATATCAAGCAAAAAAATCACGTTTTTTGTATGGGAGCCCCCCTTAAATATTTATTTTAATTTATTTTTAAAGTGAATATATAACTAAATATTCTGTGAATATTTCAAGCGTCTACCTGTTGCCGTTATCAATATCGAGCTAAAACGAGCAAAAAAATCAATCACTTTTTTGTATGGGAGCCCTCCTTAAATAATTATTTTATTCTGTTTTTAGTATTTGTTATTATAGCGGCAACAGAAACACATCATCTGTGAAAATTTCAACTGTCTAACTATCACGGTTCATGAGATACAGCCTGGTGACAGACGGACAGACAGACATCGAAGCCGTAGTAATAGGGTGCCATTTTACCCTTTGGGTACGGAACCCTAAAAACAAGGAATGAGTAGGTATGTAGTTTGGAACTACATCGCAATAAGTAGCTTAACATATAAAACATAACAGTTGAACCAAAAGAGACCTGCTCCATATATTTTAAATATCATCTTGACATAATTCATCGAGTGAAGCGAGATCTCTAAATCAATTTGGGCAAATCGGCGTTGTATGTACCTATGT
This sequence comes from Philereme vetulata, assembly GCA_918857605.2. Taxonomy (NCBI): domain Eukaryota; kingdom Metazoa; phylum Arthropoda; class Insecta; order Lepidoptera; family Geometridae; genus Philereme; species Philereme vetulata. Next base: position 12,924,377 of record OU975431.1, on the reverse strand, counting down.
ATGTATGGTTGTCCGAGGATAACTTTCGAAGCGTTGATCCAATCATCGCGAAATTTAATACATAGGTAGGTAGTGATGACACAATTTTGGTGTGACTAAATGAGGTAAAAATGTTGGGGGGTTGTTGAGATACCAAGAGGGGTAAAAAAATGAAAATGAGGCAAACTGGTTAAATGGGACGTCAAATGAAAGGTATTTATTAGTACATTTAGACTGCGTTTTTATTTTTCGTAAAATCTTTATAGTTTTTGAGTTATTAGCCATAATAAAAATTAAACTTTGACAAAATTCACAGGGTACACACCAGTGACCCCACAGTGCTGTGATTTAGTATGTGTATAGCTTAAGTGACACAAATATAGACAAAAGTCTGAAATCCAGAATAACTGCAATTTGTACAACAAAAAAAATGAACCAGATTACATGAACTCGCGTTACCTGTAATTTGAATGAAACTGTAGGTCAAGTCATATGGTTATTTATTTCGTTACACTATTTTGATAGTCAAAGAGGGTGAAAGTGTTAGATAGCCGACGACCACTGGTTCACGACCACTTTTTCGTAAAATCATTAAAAATAGTCAAACTGACTGATACGCACGCTCGTTTTGTTTTCTAACGAAACATCAGTCTATTCCTCACCCACCTGCGAAACCGTTTTTGGCCAATGACACGTGATACTCCTTCAGTGAGCCTCGAAACTAGAGCCGTAGTGGATGTACCGAACTGGTTGTGCAACAGTACAAAAAAAAATAGTGAGAGGACACTTTTTCAAACGTGAGTAAAACTGTTTTTATTGAGATTTTCGCACGGAAAAGTGGCCTGGGATGTAAAAAAACATAGTATTTATATCAAAAGTATTATTTCATTAAAAAATGTGTGTTTTTAACTAAAATAACGGGTGTTCGCAGAACTAACCTACTAAAATTACGCTTTCATCGTTTCTCGACCGCATGGTCGGCAAATGACTGTTTCCGACCAATCTTCTTTATACATTTTCTAATTAATACTGCATGGAGCGGCATGCTGTACTCTGCCATTATGTTCTTTAGGATATGGTTTATTTACACGTTAGCGACCAGCAAAATATGTTAATACAACTAAAATGCAGACACTTCAATAAGCATTATTGAGGTGGTCGGAAATTGGTCACCTAACGACCATGTTTCATTATCACATACACAGACAAATGTATGCGTTGGTACCATCTAAAGTGTACTATTTTTAAAGATTTGACCTATGTAGAAGCGGCGTCGAAGTATGATACGTGTCAGTTTTGTGAAATTATCAAACAAATATGAACCTTTAATTGTTGTTCTTATTTTCAACCTTAAGATTATTACGCTAACGTTCTTTTTACAGTGGCATTGCAGTGGACGCCAACTGGCAAAAATGTCGGACGTGAACTGGCCGCAAGTGGTCGGGAACTGAGAAAATAGCACTTTTTTGATAAACCCTAATTATTTAATACTAACAAACATAAAAAATATTCAAACTGGCGATATTTAGATTATTTTATGTTTTTTCTATCACTTTCAAGTACTGTTTGAATGAAAACAACATAATTTTTAAGAAATAAGTTACTTCAAAGACTACAAGTCCACTAAGTGGTCGTGAACTGGCCAAGTCACCCGATTACAAATAATATTATTTTGTTTTATACGGAGACTCGCGGGATCTCAGTTCGGGGCGAACCACTAGTTAAAATTAAAATCTATAATTGCATGTCAGTCAACTCATACCGTTTTGAATTGGCCTTCTGATATCTCGTATCGATCGATCGAATCTTCGTGCATCCCCCCCGACCAACTTCTTAAAGTAACGGAGTACAAAAGTGTTGGGATCTTCGGCAATGTCGACGAATTTCATTAACAGAATCACTCTTTGCTATAAAACGTGATACCTGATTGTACTTAGATGTAGAAAACCAATCAAACTAATTGATCGAGCGAAGCGAGATCTGTAATGCTAATGACGGGTTCCTATATCCGTCGGTAACCAGCTACGACTCGTTTCTCCTTGAAAACCTATCAAAAGTTTGACACTAGTTTGACACTTTTTCAAGGAGATACGAGGCGTAGTCGGTTACCGACGGATATAGGAACCCGCCATAAATCAACTTGGGCAAATCGGAGTTGTATGTATGTTTGTTTGTCCGAGGATAACTATCGAAGCGTTTATCCGATCATCGTAAAATCTGATATATAGGTAGGTTAGTGATAGCACAATTTTGGTGAGACTAAATGAGCTAAAAATGAGGGGGGGTTGTTGAGATATTGGGGTTCAAGAGGGGTAAAAAAACAACCAAAAATAGGTCTATCCTGTCAAATGGCACGTTTATTATGTCTTTATAAGTACATTTCGACCCCGTTTTTATTTTTAGTCTAGTCATTGTAGATTTTGAGTTATTATATTACTTATTAGCCATAATAAAAACTGAACTTTGACAAAATTCATAGGGTACACTAGTGATCCCACAGTACTGAAATTTGGTAGGCGTGTAGCTTTAGTGACACAAATATAGGGAAAAGTCTGAAACCCAGAATAACTGCAAGTTCTACTCCAAAAAAACTTTCAATTTACATGAACTCCCGTTACCTGTAATTTGAATGAAACTGTAGGTCAATTTATTTAGTTATGCATGCCGTGTCACTATTTTGACAGTCAAAGATTACAAATAATATTTTGTTGTTTTGGGAGACTCGTAGGATCTCCGTTCGGGGCGAACCACTAGTTTTATATATGCGAAAGTTTGGATGTTTGTTTATTTATTTGTTACTCAATCACGTCGTAACGGCTGAACCGATTTCGATGAAATTTGGTATGTACGTAGATATTACATTTGGTAATATATTTGGTATGTACCTGGATTACTACTTTTTATTGACAAACCACGCGTGCGAAGACACGGGCGAAAGCTAGTCAATAATAAATGAATGTTGCGGTTTAACCAATGAGGTCAAGGCAGTACAAATCTAGTACTAATTCACTGTGAAGTACATGGAACCCTTGAACATAATTAGCTAAGAGAAATCATGAAAAAATAAAAGCCGTGACTGTCGGTCGGTAGTACAGTTTCAATGAGTTAGTTCCCTAAACCTATATCTAACACTTTTTAAAATCCCAACAGTGTTGTGCCTACCTCGCTGCTGGCCTGGTACAAAGCCTTTAAAAAGGCCCTAAGTACTTACCACAAATTTAGTTATGGTTATAAAAATACAACAATATAACGCCTGCACGTAGAATCTCAGCAACTTCCAGTTTTGCTTGTGAAAACTATTAGCAATGCTCTGTGTAAAATGCCGAGTGTATTTTCAAGGCGTTACAAAATATGATTGATGCGTTAACCTAGGTTAACTTTTTCGCCTCGCAAATTATTGTTGTACCTAGGTGAGTAGGTCTAGGTACTGTATTCTTTATTGAACACAAATAGATTTACAGACTAAAATAGCTTACAAAATGGACATGTACAAAGGCGACCTAACCCTATTAAGAGTTTTGTTCCAGCAAACCTTTGAAGATAGAGATATTCATTATAGTGGTGGGTACGTGCACAGAGAAGGACATTGGAGTAAAATACTAATATATACTATATACAACACTTACAACACGATATCCATATTAAAAAAAAATAATACTTACCTATAAACTATACCATACCTACATTATAGATAAACTTAATACATTATACAAAATATAAATAGTATATCTACTTATACTAATAACCTAAAAGTTTACAACTACTGTACAACACAGAAACCATAAATAAATAAATAATGCTGGACATTTCACACAGCAGTATTTTTCAAACTTTCGCGATCACTGTACATAATTATTGATTAAAACGGGTATTTATCGCGTATGTACCTTTTTCTCTTTATTTTTCTCTCTATGGTCTCGGCTGAGTCAGCCCGAGACCATGGCTTTTGCAACACAGCCGAAACGTCGGGATAACAAATAAAAAAGGTGCATACGCGATAAATACCCGTTTTAATAATTATATTTCACACGGCTCTATCTAGCCCCAAACTAAGCAAAGCTAACCAGATAACTAATATTCCAAAACTACTGCCGTCGTATTTTCTGCAGACCATAATCTCTGGTGTCTTCTAGATCTTCCTGTTTCACTTTGACCACATATCGATATCTACCATCAGGTGAGGTTGTGGTCAAAATAAGATCTATCTGTGGTAAAAAAGTATGATAATTCGAATGTAGAATGTGTTAATTTTCGTCAAATTAATGGTTGGATTTGGATTAAATGTATTTTTGGTAATGAATAACTTTATTTTTCTGCCTTGTACACACGGCTACACATCAAGCTATAAATTCCAGTATAAGCTTACCTGGCATTGTGTAGGCTTTTCGTAGAATGAGAGGTCAGCTTATACTGGAACTATATAGCTTGATGTGTAGCCGTGTGTACAATGACTTGAATTGAATGAATGGTTATTATATTTTTTATGGGTGTTTCCACTGACAATTGCCAACAGATGGCGCGGCAACAGAATGAACATAAGGGCTAGCCAATCAAGTTTGCCTTTTTTCTCTCTCTCAAGTACCTAGGCACGGATTAGCTAAGCGTGACTGACAGACACCTCTATTTGCTATTCAAACATACATACGGTTTCATTAGCGGTAGATATTCTATCTAATCAAATTAGGGTGTTGGTAGTAAGTGATGGCCGTGCCTGACATTTCAATAACACGACACCTGAGCTCAATGACTTTTATCCTGAAAATTACATGTAGGTAGGTATTCAGTATTTTGTTACGAAGTGTTAAATTATTCAATCAATCAATTGATTTATTGTGAATATGGGTTAGTAGCAGGTTAGTGATACAGTTTGAGTTCGTCCATTATCAGCGTTTATTGCATGTAATTTCAATCAGCGTTCTGTCATAGAAAAAATAATTATTGTTCAGATCCTACTGATTAAACAGAGACCTGATCTGGATTTACTCTCTATAATAATAGTCATAGTAGTCATTTATTTCCTCTTTACACATTTTACATGCACTTAGATAATATGTCAGACAATTTATTGATTATGTAAAATAATATATATATATATATATATATATACATAAATATTATGTAAAATAATTGATAAATAATTAATATATATATATATATATAATTATATATATATATATATATTATCTAGGTAAGGGTGTAGCAATATACTATTAAACAGAGTGTACCAAAAAATAGTGTCAAGTGGAAGTTAGTCCAAAGGTAGCACCTCTAGGGCATGTAGGTATGTTCTACGATTTTTTATAGTTCAAGAGCTAGGGATATTTGTGTCCTGATTTCGAATTTTCTTAGGAAAAAGGTTTATTTAGGTAGGTACGTAGAATTATCATTTGTGGTGAAGCCATGAAGTCAATAATTTTGAAACCAAGAACAAATAAAATTATGAATTTTTGGAAAAATGTCATCTAAATTGATCCATTCCCGCTTTACGGTCACAGTGCTCTACCTTTGGTCTTCCGCTTGACACTATTACATTATATCCTGACCTCCATGGCGCAGTGGGCGAATAGCCGGCTAAGACGCTGGAGGTAGTGGGTTCGATTCCCACCGCGGAACAAATGTTTGCATTATCTACAGATATTTGTTCCGGGTCTGGTTGTTTTTCTATATATTATAAGTATGTATTTACAAATTTACAAAAAAAAATGTATATAAGTATTCTATCAGTTATCTGGTTCCCATAGTACAAGCTCTGTTTAGTTTGGGGCTAGATAACGCTGTGTTAATTGTCTAGAAATATTTATTAAATATTTATTTATTTATATTAGATCCCATCAAAAACATAAATGTGATTTGTACAGAAATTATTAGTAAGTAGCTACTTATTCATAATAAAATTACTACCAAATGGTTTTTTGTTAATCTATTAATTATTTATTTAATACTTTCACACAAAACAGAGGACTTAATGCTAATAGCATTATCTACCAGTCATCCTGGTCGTGCTAAAAGAAGGTAAGGAAAAAAGGTATATCAAAGCTACACATACACATACAGACCCTAAATAACTAAAACATGCCTAACATATTAGTAATAATATAAATAGGTACAGTTATCTTACCTAAAACCTATAAATAAGTTATAAAGAAATAATTGAATAGAAATTACATTGCAAACCTAAGTGAAACGCAATGATGGTATCGGTAGCTAAATTATCTTCAACTTCTCAAGCAAGCATCTAATGTAGTATTTTCCTATAAGTAAGTGTTCTTAATAGAATCAATTAATTGAAAAATTATAATAAAATTATTAAAATTTACTAATTTCTCATTTATTCCTTTGTATTCACCCAGCTACCTATCTGGATGATAAATTTGAACTCTCTAGATCATCTGGAACTGGGTTAGAGTTTTGATCTATCTATATGTTAGTCAGTCAGTCAGTGATAAAAATATCGATGTTTGGACGTTAAAATCTAAATAACCGTTTGAGTTGCGTTTATGAAATTCGAAGCACATTGCAAGTCTCAATATATGAGCCAAATTTGACATGTTTTTGTGAAATAGTTTTTGAGTTATGAGGTGGTCAAAAGTGGCTGCAAATGTATTATTAGACACGGTGCTGCTCGCCAGTTCTGTTAGCTTGGACTTGGCTTGACACGCTACCGCGTGTCTAGATTAGATACCTAATTCTTTTATTGCACACCATGAAACAAATACAAATAAAAAAATACAACTTAAATCTATGGATACAATTGGCGGTCTTATCGCTAAATAGCGATCTCTACCAGACACCTTTGGATGGAAATGACTGTGTGGACATTACTTGGGGTGTAATGGTGTACCTAGCATACTACATATACATACAAACATACTAATACTAATGATATAAAAATACATAAATGAATGAACCTATATAATAACTACTCATAACAGTTTGTATATACATACTTAGACTTATTTAAGAAACATATTATTTAATAATAAATATCTATATAGATTTTAGCGACAAATACTCAGATAGTGTTCTCTGAGCATACGTTTAAAAATGGCAAGTGAGTTGGCACATCCACCTACTCCTAGCCACCGGCAGCGCAGCGCGTTCCTTATCCAGACAATTTACTACTTTATGTACCTAACATCAGGTCGGTCATAGTTCTTAGTCATAGTCTCGTTCTATCTCCGGTCGTTCATAACAGTTGGAGGGTATGGAGGGAGTTAGACAGACTCGTCACGTGTCGGGTATTAGACTTCAGCCGAAACCTAATCCCGGCCAATGTCAGACGAATTACTTACAAATCTTGTTAGTAGATGAGCCATGAAAAAACAAGAGTCTTTTGTTGTCTTTTGTTATTTTTTGATTAAGAAGTACAATTATGGCGAAATGGAGAGGAAGGAATCACTATTGATATAGATATTATTGAATTCGAATCTTACGAGTCTTCATAACTATCAGCCATAGTACGTAAACTGTTGAAGATCACCTTTTGAGTCTCCATCGTTCTTATGAGAGAATCGTCGATGCTAAGCAGGAAGTCATCATCAGCTATGATCTAAGAACATTTTAAGTACCTCAAGCTCAGTATCTGCTTTTGAATAACTCCCAACTTCAGCAAAGTAAGCACTCTGAACTACTCTTTTATAAGAGATGCCCCTTCTAAGGTCCTGGTCCACAACCAATCATCATAAATCAGCATCATCAGTGGAATCCGTTTCGCGTGCGCGTGCGTGATGTGGAGACCGTTCAATCCCGTCATAACAGGACTGGTCGCGTGAGTGCAAGCGCGTTCTGGCATAACTGGTGAGTCGCATGCTGCAGGTCGCACCGTTGCTCGCTTAAACTGTCCACAAATTCGACATGGCACTTATCGATTTACATGCAACCAAAGAAGAGCAATATATGTACCTATGCAGTGTAGTTATCAATCAATGCTAATCGTTTGTTTCTAAAACCATGGGTCACAAAAATGTTTACAGCTAAATCAGGTCACGGTATTTGTCTGGTCATCGTCTGATCAGACCAAAAGAATTCATCATAGCAGCCACGAAGGGCACCAATCTGAAAGGCACTAATGCTAGGATGTACCTTATGTAGAACACTTTTATTTTGTCTCAAGACCTCGTATTTGCTTATTATTTTCTCAAAGTAAGAAGCCAAACATACTCTTACGGCGTTCAATAAGTTACTTAAACTTCAAATTATAATTATTAGACTAAATTACAATATCTAAATTACTATATCTGTTTAAGTATCTAAAACAAAGGCATAATATTGGAAGTTAATTGGATCTCCGATGTGTAGCTAGGCTAGGCCTAAACACGTTTAACACGATTAATCCACGATTAAGTTGAACGAAAGGTGAACTTTATCTCTCGCTAGACGCTGAATAGTGTGAAGACCGACAAAAGCCCTTGAGAAGATTAGTACGGTTCAGTTCATAATCCAACAATTCGTATTCTTCATTGTTTCAAAATTTAAATCTTGTGAGTGGCTGCCCCATTTTTTTATCAGAATGGCGGAACCATTTAGCAAGCTCAAAACAAACAAAATAAAATATGTATGTACCTACGTACCGTGTCAGATTGCGCTTCTTGGTTGTGCGTGGTCCACCTGCTCAGTCCACCTTGTAATCTTCACAATTTAAGTATTTTATCTTTCTTCCTGTCAAACAAAGAAATGCAAAGAATTATTAGATTCATACGTTTGGGAGCTACGAGTACGATGCCGCAGACAGACGCGGACGGACCGACTCAAAGGCTTTATATTTAAACCGAACGCTCCTTTTGCGTCAGGGTTTTTGTTTCCAGGGCATGTCTGTCGGTTTCCTCGCGATGTTTTCTTTCGTCGTTTTAAACGCGCGTACAATTTTCAAGTAGAAATCCATTTGTGCAGGACCGGGATTCGAACGCACAGCCTCCGAATTGGGAGTCATCATCCCACTAGGCAACTAAGGCTTTATCTTGCATTTATCTTTGACTAGCTGTTGCCCGCGACTTCGTACGCGTTACACTACTAAATGTGCAGGTAACTTAGAAATAAATCAAATTAAAAATTAAATTAATTTTATAATTCAGACAGTAGTTTGGTGATTGATATTGTGGTCATGGCAAAGTCGATGGAAGAGCTCAGCACGATGCTCGAAGGCCTCAATCGAGTCTCCCAACGGGTAGGGCTTAAAATGAACATGGACAAGACGAAAATCATGTCGAATGTCCATGTCGTCCCTGCCCCAGTTATGGTTGAGAACTCGGCTCTTGAAGTTGTCGACGCGTATGTATACCTAGGACAAACAGTCCAATTAGGTAGGTCCAACTTCGAGAAAGAGGTCAATCGTCGAATCCAATTCGGATGGGCAGCGTTTGGGAAACTTCGCAACGTCTTTTCGTCCAACATACCTCAGTGCCTTAAGACGAAAGTCTTCAATCAGTGTGTGTTACCAGTGATGACATATGGAACCGAGACGTGGTCCTTCACTATTGGCCTTATGAATAAGCTCAGAGTCGCTCAACGAGCTATGGAGAGGACTATGCTTGGGGTTTCTCTACGGGATCGAATCAGAAATGAGGATAGTAGGAGAACTCAAGTCACCGACATAGCCCGACGGATTAGCACGTTGAAGTGGCAATGAGTAGGCCATATAGCGCGCAGAACGGATGGCCGTTGGGGCCGGAAGGTTCTCGAGTGGAGGCCACGGACCGGCAAGCGCAGCGTAGGACGTCCATCTACAAGATGGGCAGACGACTTGGTAAGAACCGCAGGTCGGCGTTGGATGCAGGCCGCTTCCAACCGCAGTTCCTGGAGATCAATGAGGGAGGCCTTTGTCCAGCAGTGGACGTCCTACGACTGATATGATGATGATGATGATGAATAGTAGTTTACATGTCCATTTGTGTTAGTACGTACGAGTATATAAACTTAATTATCTAGGTTAGTAACATTACATATATTTATGTTAAAACTTTCATTCGCATCCCGTTCCCGACCCAAAAGTAATAAAGCTATATTTGCTGTTGCAACAAGACTTGACACACAATTTTTATCCCATGGGACCTGATTTATAGGATAAAAAGTAGCCTATGTGTTAATCCAGGTTATACTACTACGTACATACTAAATTTCATCGAAATCGGTTCAGCCGTTACGACGTGATTGAGTAACAAACATAACAAAAAAAACAAAAAAACGAGTGTGCTTTAGACCACACGACTGAAGTAAAACTTCTTTTTCAAAATATTAATTTATAAAATTGTTCAAGAACGAAATGAAATTACGAAAAATAATCAAACGAACTACTGACTAAGATGTATATATATTTCATGCACTGGATATAAGAGGAAGAGAGAAAGAAAATGTGCACGCGCACCTCTCTCTCTCTCTCTCTTGCTCCTACAGTAATATACGAAACGTAACTCTCTCTTTTTCTATCTTCACTAACTTATATCTCCCTCTCAACTTCCGTTCGCACTTTTCGGTAATAAATAAATACACAAACACGCAAACTTTTGCATTTATAATATTAGTGTGATTGCAATAAATAGAATCGGATGCGTTAATGGTGGTACCTACTGCATCGGCTGGCAGGTGGGAACCGGTAAATGCATTAAATGATATACCGTTACGTAATGAACGTCGTCTATGTCGTTTAGAAGATCATATCGTGTTATACGGGGCTCTTACATCAATCCACTGTCCCGGAGCATTCCCTCGACAGAAGATACCAACCACAGAACAGCGTTTCCGTATCTGCTAATCTAAGCATAGATGGGTCTGGTCTGCGTGTTACAGGACTCCAAGTGTGAAAGGACTCCATCAGGTCTGTGACTGATGTTTTTGTATATTTATGTTATGTATGATACTTTCCGCGAACACACACGGCTACACATGCTATAGTTTCCAGTATAAGCGGACCTCTCATTCTACGAAAAGCCTACACAATGCGTGGTTTGCTTATACTGGACATGTATAGCTTGATGTGTAGCCGTGTGGACCATCACAGACTTGGTGTCGTGGATTGAAAAATGTATTTTATTTTATTCGGAAAACAAACAGTTCTTATATCTAATAAGAAACAACTTTAAACACTTATTACCATTTACATGTTTTCGCATATAGTATCTAAATGAGATTGTTTGTTTTGATTGTTGAGCTAAGAATTTTCAAAATAAAAGAAAGTAAAAAAATAATATATAAGTAAAAACACACGGTGTCCTTTAAATCACTGTTTTCCCAGAACAAACGTTGCTCAGACCATGCTCTACTAACTGTTTATAGCATCAAATAAGAGAATAAAATAAAACAAATCTAGACCTTCTCAAACAAGTCGAACATTGTTCAAAAACTAACCGTGACGTAAAGTTCATGGGTACGCCAGCCGTAGCGTATTACCTACTCATTAGATACCTTGTAGCTACCGGTCAGCATTAAATGACATCAAATAAGAGAAGACTATGTTGTAGGGCGTAACGTTAAAATATAGACGTTTTTAGTTCGCAACTTTTTATGTTTTTCAAAGACAGATTTCGTTTTGTTTTTTAATATGATGTTATAAACTGTTAGTAGACCATGGTCTGAACAACGTTTGTTCTGGGAAAACAGTTATTTAAAGGACACCGTGTATAAAAGTTTCAATAAAATTAAAAGAGAGAATAAACAGTTATTGAACCAATTCAAGCCAGTGTTCCAAAAGAACGCGCTTAAATTGCGAGGGATTTAAGATAGATAAATCTAACTCAGGAAAGTCAACCAGTTTATTATAATAGTTAGCAGATCTGAAAAGAAGTTTTGCCGATAGCTTGTCTTACAGCGAGGAAACGGACATACTCACTACCACAAGCCTCACTCTGATTAAAAAAATCCGTATAATTCTAATGAAAAATGGATATTGTTTAGAGCACGCACCTGCTCACATATCCTCCTTTAACAAAGAGGTACTCGGGTACAAACCCCAATACAAGAGCTAACAATTGAACATGCACGACTGGGATTTCAACCTCCGACCTCCGTATCAGAAGTTGGGGTCACTAGCCGCTACACTAGTGGTCTGCATTATTATCTAACAAGCGAACTAACTTTGGAGAGACTGGTTTTAGCGGAAGACAGTCGGCAATGCCCCGCTAATGATGCACTTCACGAACGGCCGTGTAATCACTGACAGGCCTGTGGACCCACAACCAGGGACGAACTATTTATTTAAATAGTTGAAAATGAATTGACCAACCGCAAATGCAACTGGCGCTTATAGCACAGGATCAACCTAGTTTAAGCAGCCAGAGAATACTTAATCATAACTACATCTAAATTATTTTACCACCTACAGGAAAGTCATTGTTATCAATGTTATATGTATGTAACCAAGTTGATTGAATAAAGATTTATTTATTTATTAACTAGGCGCAAAACTAAATTGAACTGGTTTTGGAGAAAATGCAAAAAAAATCAGTAAGTTCGTATGCGCTAGTGGTGAATTCTGTCGGAATTTTTAGGCCATCCGAAGGCTTTTAACATAGACATGACGATTTTTTTGAAGCGGGTTCCGTGTCATGAAGTTTCCTCCAAAGCACGAAAGCACTTGGTTAAATATGCCACTAACGATCCGTCCAAGTAGTGGCTGCGTAGAACGTTGCTTAATTTAAGTAATCTAAAGTGTATATAATACTAGCTAACCCGCCGAACTTCGTACCGCCTTGTCATGCATATGACGTGGGCTGCCAACGTACGTTGCCAGTAGAATTGTCAATCGACCATTAATAGCTGCATCTATGTAAGAAAACGAATTTTTGTCATATGTTTTTATGCGACAATTTTTCCAATATTTTAATAGTTATTCTGCTATTCGGGGCGGAGACAAATCCAATACTATACCTATATAGATTACTAGCTGACCAATCCGCAGCTTCGCACGCGTAGTTTTTCAATAAAAACATTACCCTCCTTCTGCGCAGTTGGGTAAAAAGTAGCCCCCCCGGGGCTAGTGTAGCTTCTCAACAGTGAAAGATTTTTTTTAATCGGCCCAGTAATTTCAGAGCCTATTCAATACAAACAAACAAATATTTTCTCTTTATAACATTAGTATAGATAGAAAGGCGATTCATTTAAAACTCACCACCGCACGTAATTGACGTTATATGAGCGCACTGCGTAGACTTGGCGTCAACAATACCAGAAATGCAATGTTTAATGCTCTCACATTGTTAACATCTTCCTTATTGAACTATGTTTCAGAATGTGGATAGCTCACAGATATCATTTACCAACTAGCACAGTACATTATACAATTTTAATGTAGTTGTTTGTTGCTCCAATAAAGAAAGTTACTTTGCAATGATTGATCTCACTTGGTATGGTGGTCAAAGAATTGTCTACCTTAGTAGGGACCTGCCCCCGACGGAACCATCCAGTTTAATTAATGACGGCGGAATACAACATGAGCCTGACCCGCCCTTTGCTCCACTTGCATAATTAATTGCAAGTAATGACCATACCTATTACTGTGGTCTAGTCTGCAGAGTTGGTTTCAACATCTAGACAGTTCAGATTCAATATATCATCATTTATTTCCAGTTTCTGAGACGTGAAAGAGCCTGTCTATGAGACACAATGCTTCTATTCACGTCCACACGCTTACTAGATAAAATATTATCGTCTATCAGACGTTACTTACTGTAAAAATATAAATCAGTAAGCTAAGTGAAATATATGCGTCATTCATAGTGCCTCTCTAATCAAGAGTAAGCATTAGGTAACCCCTTTTGATAGATAGATAATATCTTTATTGCTCACCATCCAAATCTTTATTTGGATGGACAGGATCTATGTGAACAAAAGAATTTAGTTAATGTATTTTTAGTGAAGAATCCTTTAGTGAATATATCTATGTAGTAAAGTTCTGTTTAAACAGTTATAGAAGCTTTTCTGCAATAATAATATATAATAAATAAATAAAGATTACTGGACATTTCACACAGCGCTATCTAGCCCCAAACTAAGCAGAGCTTGTATTATGGGAACTAGATATCCTGATAGAATACTTATATACTTTTTTTTGTAAATACATAGGTACTTATAATATATAGAAAATCATCCAGACCCGGAACAAATATCTGTAGATCATGCAAACATTTGTTCCGCGGCGGGAATCGAACCCGCTACCTCCTGCGTCTCAGCCGGCTATTTGCCCACTTTGCCGCGAAAATCGTCAATCAACAGCAATTTCTTCGCGATGTGTAAAATGAGAAGGCAGAGGAGTGACCGCACATCTGAGTCGCACGGACGCGCCCCGGTGTCGGCCGACCGACCGACGGACGCCGCCCGCGTGATGTCAAGTGACGCTTTCTCGCAGTAATGAAACAATTCCCAGAACTACTATCGAAATCTCTACTCCAATGCAATTCGACTCTTAGTTTAAACTTCACTACGATTGCTGCAATTGGACGTTATGAAAGTTGATTGGGAATTGCGGTAAAAAGAATAAATGAAATGTTTAACCAACTGGCTGCTCTTCGATTGATATTGTTTTTTTACCGTACAGTCCCACTGCTGGGCGAAGGCCCTCCCTCTTCCTTCCACTTATCATCTGGAGCCAGATTCTGCCAGTCCCTCTGGAAGACGACGAAGTCGTCGCTCCAGCGCTAAATTTGTTTCAGAAGAAATTACAAAATTCTAGATATTTATTTGTATAAACAAGTGTCCTAAAAACTAGTAAGTCAGATGTTTGCCCTGTGTGGGTCCGAACAATGAGTAAATCTTGTGGAGTTCTAGGTACCTAAATAGAATTGAAAAACTTTAAAACTAAACACTGTATAATAGGTAAAAAGGTGGAAAATAAAGCAACATGCAGTCAATCTATAATCGAAAAGTATAATCAGAATCCGTGATGACATCTCTAGAACCTTTTTGCCTCGACCTATATTTTTTACAGAGTTTCAATACTAAAAGTGTTGAACATACAATAGGTAATTTCTACGGCTCTGCCAATAAATGCCTCTTCTGAATGGGAAGTAGCGGGTTCCTTTATTGCATTCGCTGTCGCACCAAAAAGTTATTGTTAACTTTTGGTATGGTCAGAAGCGTTTCGCAAAATAGTACCTGGATAAATAAAGCAAAACGTGCGTCTGTAATTCTACGAGAATATTTCTACACGCAAAAATTTATATGTAGGTAAAAGCTATTAGCAGTCCAATATTTGTTCAACAGCTCTGACGAATAGCGGATGTTCCAAATATCAAGAAAGCTGGATATCTAGCCATTCGGAAGTGCTCACTCCTTGCACAAGAGGTAGAACTGAACTCAAATCATGCACTTGACGTCGAAATAAGTTGACTCATTGTATGATCAGATGGTAGATGTTCTGTTGAATGAAATGACTAATGACGGTGTCGCAAATACTTTTAAAGGGGAAGCTCTGCCTTCACTAGTGCAAAGGTGTGAGTAAATCAATATAAACTTATACCTACAGTGATTTCTCATTACAAACATGAATAAAATCAACTGGAGATCTCTAGACTATTTCTACCATTTCTGGTAGTTACTGGTTTCTTTTAGATAAAAGCCTCATCTATCACAAACGTTTTCATATCCGTGGTAACTTGTGAAATTTGTAATAGTCATTAGACAGAGTCAATATTGAGTTTAGTTGATAACCCGAAACAAACTGGTTCCGTCGCAAGTTCAATAGAGGTTCAAAGGACGAGCTCTGTGGTGAGAGGGGCGAGTACCTAGCCGACTGAGACTCAGATGTTGCGGGCTCGGTACCCTTATTACGTAAGTCAGTTGCTGTCGCCTGCCTGTCGTTCGGGCAAGCCATCCCTCCCATTACTTCCCTTTGTTTCTTGCCTTTCTTTCCTGGCTTGTTCGCGAAAGAATAGGCAGTGAACTTGACGTTTCAAAGTGATCCTTGTGATTTTAATGAATAAAAGATTTTGACATTGACACCTACAGAGCGTATCTTACTGTTTTGTATCCTATGGACATTGTCTGAAATAAACCGAGCGACTCGCTTATGTTATAAGTTATAATTTATGTTATAAGTTTACGTGAGATACGTACGGTACGTGTGAAAGGGGTGACCTGACTAGCGATAGCGACACGACAGCAATTTGGCTTAGGTAATAAGGGGGCGGGTCTAGATGTTGAGGTACACAGGCGCTAGTAGTTTTTGATGGTCACGATCGATACACGGAATACTGGGTATCAGGCCAGGATTACGCGCCAGGAGACTGATGGAATAATATTTTACTTTACAATTGTTTTATTATAATTTAGAGGATTTAATTTAAAAGAGTGATACAATTGGTTATTTGGAGCCGGTAGGTATTATGTGATGTGGTGTCAGGTGGCGGGCGGTGCGATGGCAAACAGTTGACTCATGCGTGCGACAGACGTCTCGCGATTCTTTTATACCGTCGAGTTGTACCTACGAGTACGAGTATCAGGCGAGAATGTTTACTATTTACTATATTACTTGTATGCATGCTGCTCCACGCTTGTGGTGGCCGGTGCAATGCGCATCCAAGAACAGAACAGAACTACGTCATACTAATAGGTACTAATCTAACGTAGAATCCTCATTGATCGAGTGAAGTGATATCTCCAAATCAACTTAGGCAAATCGGCGTTGTATGTATGTATGTGTGTATATATATATATATATATATATACACACATACATACATATAATAATCCTCCTAGCCGATTTCGGCTACAGAGACTTGACTTTGTGATTATTGGCCTAGGTGTTTAGCCTGTATGTGGCTGATGTACCCTATTTTTGCGCTAAAAGTCCGGTTACAATGAACACAAGTTAAGGCGCCATTAATGTAGTTGTAATTGATATTAGCCGGCGGTCGACTTTTAAGCTGATCTCGTTTTAAGTCTAGTTCTTGCCTCCTTTCTTCTTCAAACTCGTACACTTTGTCCTGAACATGACGCCTCCATTCAGGTCGTTTTTCAGCGAGAGCCTCCCAGCGCGACGGATCGATACAACACCTCTTCATGTGCCTCTTCTGTACGTCTTTGAAACGTAGGAACTGACCTCCGCGTTTCCGCTTACCATGTTCTAGTTCACAGAAGAAAATGCGTTTCGCCCTTCGCTCATCAGACATCCGAGACAGGTGCCCGCACCAACGCAGCTGACGCCGCATCAAATATGCCTCTATGCCACAGACATTAGCCCGTCGTAGAACATCGGTATTACGGACCCGATCCGACCACTTGATGTTAAGAATGTCGCGGAGGCATTTCAGATGGAATCTGTCTAACGTGCGTATGTGTCTGCGATACAGGCACCATGTCTCTGACGAGTACAAGATGTTAGGAAGTACAATAGCCATATACACCTTAATCTTGGTACTCAATTTGATGTTATGGGAGCGAAATACCTGGACTCGTAGTTTACCAAAAGCAGCCATAGCGGAGCCAAGTCTGCTGTTGATCTCCGAGTCAAGGTCGCATTTTGTTGTTATGCTGCTTCCCAGATATCTGAATGTATCGACCTGTTTTATGGGCTTTCCATCGATTTGCAGATTCAGTGGAGCTTGGTTAACAGTGTCCATGGCCATCACCTCTGTCTTTGTAATATTAATTTTGAGGCCAAATCTACAGCACGCAGCGTCAAGCCGAGTCATCAAGTCCTGGAGTCCCTCAGAAGATTCCGCAACGAAACATAGGTCATCAGCATACATCAATTCGGTAATGAGGTCATACGATACCTTTGTGTGCGCTTTTAACCTAGCCAGGTTAAAGATACTGCCATCTGTGCGAAAACGTATGCGGATCCCTTCGGTGTTGGCTTGTAAAGTCTCCCTCACGACAACGGAAAAGTACAGAGCAAAAAGAGTGGGTGCTAATACACAGCCTTGTTTTACACCACAAGTGACAGGGAATTGCTCTGTCTGCTCACCATTGACGGTTACGCAACAAGTCATGTTGTCGTGAAGAAGTCTTATCAAGCGTATAAATTTGTCGGTGCAACCAAGTTTCGAAAGCACAATCCACAAAGCTTCGCGAGGTACACTGTCAAAAGCTTTCTCCAGATCAACAAAACAGAGAAACAGAGGTTGACACTGTTCCCTGCTTTTCTCTTGCAGTTGTCTAAGAGAGAATATGGCCTCGCATGTGCCGCGATTGGGTCTAAACCCAAATTGCGTTTCAGGCAATATACTTTCAGAGAGCTCCATAAGACGATTTAAGAGTACTCTGGCAAAAGTTTTTCCTGGAGTAGACAGAAGTGATATACCCCTATAAGAGTTGCAAACAGATCGATCACCTTTATTTTTATACAAAGAGCAAATTAGTGATACGCCAAAACTAGGAGGAACGAACTCCATTTCCCACATGCGCTGGAAAAATTGCCAAATCTTGTAGTGCAACTCATCTCCGCCATATTTTAATAGTTCTCCTGGTATGTTATCGATGCCGACAGCCTTATTGTTTTTCTGCGCTTTGATGGCGATGATAACTTCCTCAAGAGAAGGAGGCTGATCCAGATCTACGGCTTGTGGTAAGGCAGGAAGTGATGCTAAATAGTTTATGTCAGCAGAACGATCCACATTGAGTAAGCTGTTATAGTGTTCTGCCCAGCGAGTAAGAACTTCTCCTTTGCTTACCAGGAGGGTACCTGAAAGTGATTTCAGTGGTACGTTTACTCGATGTGGACTTCCTACTAACTTTTTAATCTCGTTAAAGAAATCGCCGAGTCTATTCGAATCAGCAAGCCACTGAATATAGCGAACCTTGTTCAGCCACCACTCATCTTTTGCGTTTCGAGTTAGTCTCCTTATTTGGCTCGTACTCTCCTTTATTTTTTCAGAAGCAGTTGTCTGATTTCCCTTTCGAAGGAGCTGGCGGTGTTTTTCTAGGGCGACTGTCAATGTATTATCATTTTCGTCAAACCAGTCTTCACAGACACGAGGTTTTTGGCCTAAGATCTCAGTAGCCGCATTGATGGTATTTGTAGTTAACAGTTTCCAGCCCTCGTCTAACTGTTCATCTTCGGGGTGTATGCCTGCTGTAAAGGTATTGACAGCTTCCCTGTAATTTGCCAATATTTCAGCAGACTCTAGCTTTTTCAGATGAAGACAGTTAGGCTTAGCCCTGCGAGGTCTACGGCAAGGGCTAAGACGCAAAAATAGTTTTGTAACAACAAGTCGGTGATCCGACCAACAGTTTGCGCCCCTCATTACTCTCGTTACTTTGACATCCGCTATATCCCGTTGACGGACTATAGCATAATCAATAAGATGCCAATGCTTGGACCTTGGGTGCATCCAGGTAGTTTTGTATTTATTTGGGAGTCTAAACATGGTATTGGTAATACCCAGATGAAATTGGGAACAGAGGCTTAGTAACAGTTGCCCATTACTGTTCATGTTACCAATGCCATGTCGCCCTATCACCCGAGGCCAAGCTTCAAAATCACGTCCGACGCGAGCATTAAAGTCGCCAAGAAGCAAAACTTTCTCACAGCGCCGGATTTTAGTCAGCACTTCTGACACTTCCTCATAAAATTTGTCCTTGACGTCATCACTTTTGTCGAGTGTTGGCGAATATACGCTGATAACATTTAAGTATTTATTGTTTCGAAGATGGAAACGTAAGGACATGACACGATCAGAGATAGCAACTGGATGTTCTTCCAACTTAGAGGCTAAAGTAGTTTTAATAGCAAAGCCTACTCCTGACCGTCTAGGCTCAGAAGCTGGTGTGCCTTTCCAGAAGAAAGTGTACCCACCACCACGTTCAACAAGCTCACCTTCATCAGCTAGATGTGTTTCGCTGAGAGCGGCTATGTCGACGTCATAGCGTTTGAGCTCGCGAGCCACAATGGCGGTTTTACGTTCTGGGCAGAGGTTGTTGGGTCGGTCTAAAAGAGTACGTACATTCCACGCACCAAAAGTCATATTCATCTGCATGTTTTTAGATTTATTCTTATTGCGAGGAATGAGCGTTTGTTTGGGGCACCTTTTCTAGCCCCCTCCCCGGCTGAGCGAGGAAAGCAGTGCCTCTCTAAATAAAGCTGCTTTGTCTCAAAGAGTGCTGCCGAACCACACTGTCACCCCGATGCAGTGCTAGAGCGACCACTCTCCTCTCCTTAGGCCACCCGTGTCCAGGTATTAGACCAAGCCCAGGACTTTTTTAAACTCGGAATGACAAAGCCAAGTCAGATGCGCAGGATATATTAAGTTGCATAAGTGTGCGCGCCGTACACAGATGCACCCTCTCCTCCTTACTCCCCTTGACCCAGTGGAACGGAGAACCGCTACGACTGGAAGGGAACAGGACGCAGTATCTGGCAACGATAAAAACTCCTATCGCTACCTTCAGGCCTTCTACAGTTGCCTGGTTGCCTCGCCACTTGAGGTGGATTGCGTTGACGCCGAAGCAACGAGCACTAGCACGGGGAGTGACCGTGCCGACTCGAGGGCCGAAACACGCCGTTGCTACAACAAAGTGTTTCGGCACTCGAGCCCCCCTCTACCAGCCTAGGTTCCTAAGGTGTGGCCGCTGCATGCTATAGCGGCGACCACTAACGACGATCGAATGCGTGCCGCGCGATCTGAGGAGCCTTTTATAGGCGATGTTGCCTCGACCACTAACGACGATCGAATCTTCGTATATTCAACGGGCAGCGTAACGACGCCCCAGAGACGTCCGCACTGTACGACGGCTCGAGCACGACATACATATACATACATATATATATATGTATGTTTGTTTGTCCGATAATAACTTTCGAAGCGTTGATCCGATTAAAGTGAAATCACACTAATATTTTAAATATGTGAAAGTTTGGATGTTTGTTTATTTGTTTGTTTGTTACTCAATCACGTCGTAACGGCTGAACCGATTTCGATGAAAATTGGTATTTACGTAGATTATAACATAGGCTACCTTTTATCCCATAAATCAGATCCCATGGGATAAAAATGTGGAGTCCAGTGTAGTTGCAACAGCGAGCTTAGCTTTATTACTAGGTTACCTACACATTTACTTAGTACTTTAGTAGTGTAACGCGTATGAAGTCGCGGGCAACAACTAGTTTAATAAATAGGTAGGTAGTGTTGGCACAATCCTGGTGCCAACACCAATGCGCTATAAATGTTGGGGGGTTGTTGAGATATTGGGGGTTCAAGAGGGGCAAAAAAAAATCAAAATGAGTTAAATGAAACGTTTAATGGAAGGTCTTTATTAGTACATTTCGACCCCGTTTTTATTTTTAGTTCAATCTTTGTAGTTTTTGACTTATTACCCATAATATAAACTGAACTTTGACGAAATTCACAGGGTACACTAGTGACCCCACAGTGCTGAAATTTGATATTCGTGTAGTTTTAGTGACACAAATATAGGGAAAAGTCTGAAATCCAGAATAATTGCAATTTCTACCCGTAAAAAGAGTAACCAATTAACATGAACTTATTTATTGTAAGTTGATAACTTGTAACCGTATTTGTAATTTGAATGAAACTGTAGGTCAAGTTTTTTATTATATTAGTTAAAGAATGATATATTTTTTTGTTTTTTGTGAGACTCGAAAGATGTCTGTTCTGGGCGAACCACTAGTTATTATCATATCAGCTATAGGTGGCCTGCACCCAACGGTTCCCAGCAACCTTCATCATGTGGTCTTTCCATCTAGTGTGGGGGGCCATCCTATACTGCGCTTTACAGTGCCCCAACGGCCATTAGTTCTAGGGCATAGCATAGTTTGAACTAATATAAGTTTTTTTTTTACGTAAAGCTCTTAATAGCTTTTTACTACGATGAAATCCTATTAAGATATCGAAAAGCATAGTTTTCGGGATATGTTTGGGATTCGGTTATCCAAAGCCAAGCTCTGTTACCTTTCAAGGTGATCTAATCCAATCTCGAAAACGTTATCAGTTTTAAAAACTACATCAAAACGAATAAAAATAAAACGACCCACCGACATTAATTAAACTAGGCAATTAACCTTGAAATGGTATTGTTGAAAAGGAATCGGATTCTCAGCGCGCTGCGGCGCGGCCGAACCCCCGTGCGACGAGTGTTGCGGTTGGCCCACCATGCCACCATTGTCCGTAATGTCTCACGTAGCTAGGGTTGACAGTTACATCTTAATCTATGCTTAAGGTCTGTACTTATAGCATACAATGCAACCGCAAACTGGAGGATGTCAACATCCAGAAGTATGTTTGCAGGTAGATGTTGACATCTTGCCACCGGAGAAAGCTAGCGGACTCTATCTTCAGATAAGAATAAGAGGGTGACTATTTCTAGAATGTGAATGTGAGCAGCAATACTTATAGTGGTAGAATCGTTCACAGGGCGACACTTACTGAGATAGATCTGTTTTACTTGATGAACCCCACGCACGCAACATCTTTTTTTTCAGCTTTTTTCATCTATTGTAGTCATTTGTGGTATAGAGGTGTGAACTCTATTTCCTTTTCTCTTACTTGTAGGTAATGTTTATTTGGTGACAAATAAATTTATTTTTCGGACCATAGATGCGAGCGACAACAGTTGGATTTGAACGTGATAAAGATCGTGATGATAATAGTTGAACCGTTCCTATCTTGTAAGCGGCAACCCTTAGTGCTGTTCACACACTGTCGTCGGTCACAAGAAGAACAATAACACACAATAATACTTAATTTTGTGTAAACGTCGCGTCGCTTGCCCATTGAAGAAACTGTGTGAAACTTGCAATATTTGACAAGTTATTCAAAAGAAAAATATTTACTGAATTGCGGAAGGATTTAATTTACGAAACAGAGAGTGTTGTAATATGTGGGAAAGTAAAGTATACATTATTATGAGATACCGGACACAATACCTATTGCAGGCACAAACAACCGTACGATTTATCAGTACGACTCCCTAGTCCTACAAACGGTGCATTTTCCATCTAAACTATTTAGCAGGTAGTTTTACCCACAAGCCTATGCTAACCACTTCATAATTTTCTGTCAAGAAATTATTGTATAGTGCCACCAACTAATCTGGCTCGGTGGAGAAAACTGAAACAAAATGTGACTGTTCCATAAGCACTAGGGACGTCAATCAATTATGAGGCTAAGAAGATGGTGGCAGATGGAACAATTGTTGTCATAATCATGATGATATCAGCGATAGGACGTAAAGACTGTTTCATTTCATTTCATTTATTCCTTGTAAATCTAGGTACAATGTTGGTGGTAGGAGTTTTATATAAGCACTAGATTTTGCCTTCCGGCGTACAAGTATTTGATAATTAATAAAACATAGCATACAAATACAAATACATTAAAATTACACAATTACTTAAATTCAGAAAAACAAAATGTCAAGAAATAATAATTAGGATAATAAAATGTCAACAATGTTCCATGTCAAACTATCATCTATTTTGTCAACATCGTGCCAGTTCAGTTTGTGGCACCCTGTTCTGGGCATATCAGAATGACGGCCAGTTTACTTGGTCGAATGTCAATTTGGAATGTAGAGCATGACAAAAGCATGAAATGCAAATGAGAAGCGTGCGCTGGCGTCATGCGTGTACTATTAGGTACAATACGCTAATTGGGCAGATGTTATTGAAAACGAGCAGGCCGGCCGGTGATGCCGCTAGTGTGTTTCTCATTGCTTTAAATCTAGACACACAGTAGTCACTACATTCGCACCCCTATCGACAAACCTACCTATATCTTGTGTAGGTACATAACATATATCCCGGCAGTAAAATAGAATAGGAAGGTTATGACGTCACCCCGGTGGACGCCGGACGCGGGTGCCACTGCGGACATTTGATCCGGCCCGAGCCCAGGCCATGCGCCATGCGCCAGGCGGCCGGAGCCACCCTACGGAAGCCTGATTACGCCGGCCTAGTAATCTAATATTGTACAGTACTATCTGATAATTTGGGATATATTAAAGGGTGTTTAGTCTATTGAAGTCATATTTTGTATTACATGTCATGTGATTATACCTATCTACATCGATTACCTAGCTTAAATGATACTCAAATTATCTATTAGTCAATATCTAGATAATCATTGATCTGGTCATTAAATAAAATATACCGTGAAATATGCCAACTTTACCTCCTAAGGAATCTTTGCCCGAATCACGATTTTTAAGCTAATCCGTTAATGTGTAAAAATGTGTCAGTAGTATGGCAACACTTGTTATGATATTGGAAAATAGACTTTATGTGTGACATTACCGAGTATCATGTTGCTGCCTAAGTTCACTCAGTAACCTGTTGGAGCTTGTCGTGTAAGGACAGTGTTTTTGCGGGCAAAAAGTTGCGAAAATTTAGAAGTGAATTGTGTGTCATGGTGAAACCACAGGTAAGATATTTTTATTCTACTTTATAAAAGAGAATGTGTTAAATATTTTGCCGATAGTTTCAGCGCTAAATATTATTTTAATCAGAAGTTATGATGATGGGCAATGTTACCTTGGAATGTTCCGAACCTTGAATGTCAAAATTGCCCACGGATTAAAACGGCTTAGGGTTGTCACATTCTGACATTACTTTTTTTTAAATAGAAATAAATAAACTTAATACTTAATTTTCTAAGTGCAGCCGGGTCCGCGCGTACAATTCTCAATTAGCGACCCCTTTATACTGATGGTAGGACTCTTATCAAGCAACTGGATGGGTATCACCGCATTATCTATTTCTGCCGCCAAGCAACAATCCTTGCGCTGTTGTGTTCCGGTTTGAAGGATAAGGTAGCCAGCGAAATTACAGCAATGAGGCATGACATCGTAGTCCTCACAGAGACAATGCATTTGCGGTTCAGCATTTTTGTTTTAAAACCCAAATGCTTGATTCATTGATGTAATGGGCGACCGTTTACCATCAGGCTGTAAACTCGCGGAGATTTCAGCTTGCTTTGGGTGTGCGCAGCGGACGTACAAATGGATAAATAAATGAAATAAATAGATTAAAATAAACGTATAAAGCAATTAAATGAAATAATTTTTTTTCTTGATTGTTAGTATTGTCAGGTAGGTAGCCGATAATCTTACCTGTATTATATTTTTTATTACTTTTCAGAAAAAGAAAAGTAAGTCAAGGATTCGACAAAGGAAACCAAGACGTGAGATAGGCTCTCGAATGTATAAAAATTACTCAGAAGATATGTTGAGAATTGCATGCGAGGCAGTTGTTACACAACAAATTTCATCAAGGGATGCTGAGAGACAACTTGGTATCCCAAGACGCACGATATTAAATAAAATAAAAAATAAACATCAAAAACCTGTTGGTCATCCTACCGCTTTAACACCCGCAGAAGAAAAGAACATTTTGAAAGTCTTGCAAGCTTCTGGTGATTTTGGCTCCCCGCTTACAAAGATGGACTTAAAGCTTTTGGTTCATGAATACTTGAAAAAAAATTCTCGAAGTCGATGCATGGGTTGATGGCTTTTTAGCAAGGCATGCTGATAGTCTAACTGTTAGAACTACTCAAAATATTTCTAAAGCGAGAGCTGAAAAAGGACCAGAAGAGATAGCTAAATATTTTGAAAATTTAGGCACAACATTGAAAGACGTACCTGCTGACAATATCATTAACCTCGATGAGACAAACTTGTCGGACGATCCAGGTTCTTCTAAAGGTATTTTTCGAAGGGGAGTTAAGTACCCTGAAAGAGTTGTTAATTCTACCAAAGGAAATATATCTCTCATGTTTACAGCAACTGCAAGCGGTAGGTGTTTGCCTTTATATGTAGTCTATAAGTCACAAAATTTGTATTCGGAATGGATTAGTGGAGGACCACCAGAAACCAGATATAATTGCACTAAATCAGGGTGGTTCGATAGCGCTATGTTTGAGGACTACTTTGAAAAGATAATTGTTCCAAGGGCTCAAAATACTCCAGGCACAAAGGTTGTTATTTGCGACAACTTATCAAGTCATTTGAGCGTCAACGTTATAGAGTTATGCGAGCAAAATAACATCCACTTCGTTTTCATTCCATCGAGATCAACGCATTTCACTCAGCCTCTTGACGTTGCATTTTTTGCACCTTTGAAAAAAGCCTGGCGTAAAATATTGTATCAGTATAAGCTCAGGAATCCAAACCAAGCTTCACTAAATAAAAAAACATTTTCCCAAATTGCTAACTGAATTAATTGAAGCAACTCAATTGAAAGAATCACCAATCATAAAAAGTGGCTTTAGAGCATCAGGAATATATCCATTCAACCCGCAAGAAGTTTTAAAAAAGATGCCAGAAATGCAAGAAGAAATATTGTCATATGGAATTGATCAAACACTGTTGGAATACTTGAAGGAAACAAGAGCACCTAAGCCGATGCAGGTGAAGAGAAATAAAAAAAATTACTGTGAGCCAGGGAAATCGGTGACAGTGTCCGATTTCAATGATGGTAATTCTTATCGAATTGATCCTGAGAGTAAGAACAAAAAGAAAACGAAATCAATTTCCTCTAGAAAGGTAAAAGTGCAGAGCAAGAAAGAAGCTCTATTTTTAGATGAGAAAACTGGTCTTTTTACTGACTTGACTTTAAATAATGAGACAAATAGTGAAGCAGACTCCTGTTTGAAAAGTAATTTGGAGTGTATTAATATAGCTGAGTATGGCAAACATTCTTCTCCCGTGAGTCTTAAGAAGATGTGTACTAATTCAATTAATGCTAATTTAGGTCTGTTGCTGGTACATAATACAAGCGCGTCATCGAGTACTTCAGATTGTAATCATCCACCAAAACCTTTTGCTAGCAGCAGCTCTACAAAAAGAGGTTCACCCAAAATAAAAGTACTCTCCGATGTGATTATTAAAACAGGAAGGCCTACGTCTGATGTAACAATTTTAAAAGAAGTTTCTAATAAGATTGAAAATACACCATTTGCATCAGCAAGCAAAAATGATTTACCAGAATGCTTGAAAAAGAAGGAACCTAAAGACTTGAAGAAATTTAAGCAAGAACATTCTAAAACGAAGAAAAATAATAGAAAAAGTGAAGTCAAACATGATTCAAAAGGAAAAAAGTTAAAGCGAGGGTTAGCGAAGGCTTCTACTTCAGTGAAAAGATTAAAAAAGCGGCCTGATAGTGAATCTAGCTCGATGTCTTCAGGTACAGAATTTTTCACTGTGGACTCAGATGAATCCAACTACGAAACGGTGGAAGATTATATAGTTGAATGCTTAAGAGAGCAAGAGGAAGAAAAAGAAAATCTTAAATTGGCAATTAATCACTTTGGATTACATGATATTGAATATTATACTGAAAAACTTAAAATAAACGACTGGATTATTGCTCAATTTGCGACAAAAAAGAGTATTAAGCATTTTGTGGGGGGAAGTTTTGTCTATCAATAATATGTCAAGTCCCACTGTTAAATTTTTACGTAAAGTAAAATAATCTAAATATGACGAAGGAACCACGTTCACACATCCAACAGTTGAAGACATCTGCATCATGGAACATATCGAAGATGTTATTACAGTATTACCCCAACCAAAGATTACTCGACGTGGTCAAATTATTTTCAACGTTGATTTTAGTTCCTTTAACATACAATAAAAGTTTAATATTAATAAATACCAAGTATCCAATTAGCAATATTACATAAGAAGATTAATTATTATTAGATTTATTTCGTTGAAAAATATTATGGCTAAGACTGACCAAAAACTAGATAGAAAAAGTAAAGTAATATGTTAATGATAGATAAACGTTTACTTTTGATAATAAATATTACTGTTGAATATTTTTTGAATGAATGAAAGAATTTAACTCCTTGTTTCCTAATTTTATATTAAGTGATATTAAACACATTTCTATTTTTGCTTGTATTCTAAATATTTATGAAGAAAATATTGTACCTATTGTATTTTTTACTATTCATAGTAACAGGATATATTCTTTTCTTATGTTTACTCAACGAATGGCAGTAATGAAACGTCAAGCCCTCGGCATCAAAAATAAAAGATTTTTAATATTTAAGGGGTATTTACGACTACCATTTGTGATCTGATTTTTTTAAAGGAGCCCTGAATATTGTTTAGCTGTTATTTTGAATTAAGTAGGTAGGTACCTACAATTAATATTAAGAAAAAAAATTTGTTTATTTTATTTCCAAATAGTTATGACGAAGACATGTATAAATATTGTGTTTTTTATTGTTTTTAGAGAAGTTTGTCACGACATTAATATCATTAATCAGAGAATAGCTAAAATAAAACGTAAAAATAATAAGTAGGTACGTATACTTTCAAAAACTCCGGTTTGCTACTAAATAATTGCACTTTTATTTATTTTTTTAACCATAGACTGTTTTTTTACATAATGTTTTGAATTGTTTTCATTAAGTCTTTAAGTTTTTTCATTACTGTCTGTAAACATAATATTATTGTTCAATTTTGATAATATATTTAAGTATATTGATTGATCTCAAATCCAAAATACCTAAGTAAAATTTACTCAATGTTGGGTAGTATGTACATTTAAAAAAAATTAAACTTATCTTTTCTACAAATCATGTTTTATTTATTACCTACTAGCTTTTGCCCATGGGTTTGCTCGCGTTATTGTCAATCTCTCGGGAACAGTACTTTTTTCCGGGATGAAAAATACCCTATGCCCTTCTCCGTACACCTGACCATGTCTATGCAAAGTTTCATGAAGGTCGGTTCAATAGTTTAGGCGTGAAAGCGTAACAAACAAACAGATAAACAAAAAACTCACTTTCGCATTTATAATATTAGTTAGGATTTAGAAATAACTTTTACTTTTCATAGTATTTTTTATAAAAATAAAAAAATAGTTACAGATTTTACACCAATGTGACAACCCTAACATTTTTCAATCGTGAATTACGGTTTGTATGGAAAAGTGAAAAAATCCCTTGCTAAAATTGCCCACCCATTGTACTATGCGAGTTTAAAGAAACTGCGTTAAATTCCTGCAGCAAACGCCATCATTACTCAAATTCTTAAAATGGCTTTTGTTATAATCTACTTAAATATGATATTTGCGCCAAAATCGACGCGGGCAATGTTGGCTAGAAGTCCTCATAACTTGGCCCGCTATCAAAATCGATCAAAAGCGGGGTTAAATGTTAATTTTTAATAAATATTTCTAAAAAGTGCATTCACGTGATCCCAAAGCAGCTGTAGATAATAAATTTAACACAGGTAGTCATACATTTATTTTGAAATATTTGTATTTATTTGAAAAAAAACGGGCAATGTTGGCATATTTCACGGTATACTAATTGCTCTTACCATATTGATTGAATAAGTGAAGTATGGTATTATTGAAATTAATAACAAACTGTACTAAAACTACACCATTTTTTACGAATGAATCTACCATTGATTCATTCTTGAAAGTTAATGTTATAAATCAACTAACTTATGTAAAAAAATCTGTAGGCCGACAATTTGCAAATAGCACGGTTTAAAGATAATCACCATGATTGAAGCGCTTACATAAAGTGTCTGTGATGAATGATGATAAACAATAGCGGTTTGAGTATATTTCACATTTTTTTTCCATAAAACATTACAACATTTCCGCTAAGAGTCGATTTGATCAAGATGATATATGTGTACGCATGAGTGACTATGTGAGATCTCGCGATGAAAGCTCTGAGGTATTGTCACTACGTGCTAATGGTACATCAGTGGATGAAGGTAAGTTCTTACAAGCACGAGTTCATCCCCTTCAGTTGTTATTACCGCCGATGGTCGGTTTGGTGCGGTTCACTCGGTCAATTATCTGAAAGGTTACTTCACTTTCAAACACATTACTTACGAGAATGACGGAGAATTTACAAAAAATACTAAAGTTCAGTCACGCAAGCAATTTGCAGAGAGCTATTTTAAACTAACATTGATAAACGCGCACTTTCTAATGTGAGCGAAGTTTTTATAATAACCTTACCATGATACGTTATTTTTAAAAACAAATAGACATGCTTGCTGACGCTGTGCTGATTATACTAGTATAGTATAGTATGGTGTTAGTAGGTATAGTATTATTTATTTTAAAACAAAATGACATGGGAACTCCTCTAGTTCCCATACAGTTTGACGACCCTCGTGGTGCAGTGGGCGATTAGTCGGCTAAGACGCAGGAGGTAGCGGGTTCGATTCCCGCCGCGGAACAAATGTTTGCATGATCTACAGATATTTGTTCCGGGTCTGGTTGTTTCTCTATATATTATATGTATGTATTTACAAAAAGAATGTATATAAGTATTCTATTAGTTATCTGGTTCTCATAGTACAAGCTCTGCTTAGTTTGGGGCTAGATAGCGCTGTATGAAATGTCCAGCAATATTTATTTTAAAAAAAGTATATTTTACTTTAGGGTGGGTAGGGGAGAACGAAAGCTAAGTAAGCAAACTTATTAGCAAAATTTAAGGTTTGAGTTAAGCCACATAATCCATACAGATATTATATTTATTTTTGGGGCAAAATAGCGCTGTGTGAAATGTGCAGCAATATTTATTATTGATCAAGCGAAGCGAGATCTTTAAATCAACTTGGGCAAATCAGCGTTGTATGTATGTATGTATGTTTGTCCGAGGATAACTTTCGAAGCGTTGATCCGATCATCGTGAAATTTAATATATAGGTAGGTAGTGATGGCACAATTTTGGTGTGACTAAATTAGATAAAAATGTGGGGGGGTTGTTGAGATGTTGGGGTTCAAGAGGGGTAAAAAAAAATTAACTGAGGCTAACTGGTTAAGTGGGACGTCAAATGAAAGGTATTCATTAGTACATTTAGACTTCGTTTTTAGTTTTCGTAAATTCTTTATATTTTTTGATTTATTAGCCATAATAAAAAGTAAACTTTGACAAAATTCACACACAGGGTACACCAGTGACCCCACAGTGCTGTACTTTAGTATGCGTGTAGCATAAGTGACACAAATATAGGCAAAAGTCTGAAATCCAGAATAACTGCAATTTGTACCCCAAAAAAGTTTCCACATTACATGAACTCCCATTACCTGTAATTTGAATGAAACTGTAGGTCAAGTAATTTGGTTATTTATTTCGTGACACTATTTTGATAGTCAAAGATTACAAATAATATTTTTCTGTTTAAATCGGAGACTTGCGACATCTCAGTTCGGGGCGAACCACTAGTTATTATAAATTCAAAAGTATTTTAGTCTCTCTGTCTGTTTGTTACGTGTTCACGACTAAACGGCTCGACCGATTTCAATGGAATTTAGTACACAGACAGATTTAGACTGAATTGGGACATTGGCTACTTTTTACTTTTTTAGAAAAACCACGCGTGCCAAACTGCGGTCGGATCAGTATCCTATAAACAAAGGAAAATGTAACAAAGGAATTAAAACTCCTTTCCGAGATATGTGTCTACTAGCCTAGGTACACGTCTAGAATTACTCCTAGGTTAACAAAAAATTGCAACTTTACCAGTTTACGCCACATACCTACTGCAAGCCTCTTATTTATGAATGGATACTTGAAAAAACGAATGTAGAAATCATATCTCCACATCTTCAATGATTTCCTATGATACATAACTAGGTTCTTTACTGAGTAGTGAAAACAATCTTGACTAAGGACGTGTGTGTGTGGTTTTTATTGTGTTTTCACTTTCGAGTAATTGAGTACCACGCTACGTCTACGGACGATATTAATGGTAGATTTTAAGTTTTTTTTAATCCTACCATAAATACCGATACAAATAGTTTTTTTTTATACTACTTAGAGATGAAACAAGCTTATGCCCTGATGTTAAATGGTAACCATCGCTTATATTATAATAACAGAGAATTGCCTCGTAGGTCGCGTTAGAAATGTACCCTACAATGAACCGCCCTGCGTCAATCAACTTGAGGCATACAGGTGTAAAGCCTCATGTGTCTGTAATTTCACCGGCAACCATATCCTTCAAACCGAAACTCAGCAATGCTGCTTGGCGGCATACATAGGTATGGTGGTAGTACTTCCCCGGACGAGCCCTTTCACAAGGCACTACTACTCTTAAAATGAAAAAGTTTATTACAGGATACAGGATACAGGATTTTTAAACATTAGCCCTAATTATATTTAGTTTAAATAAAACTAGAATTACAATTGATATACTATAAACTAGATAGGAAAATGTTGATAATAATACAGACATTAATATCTTAGTATACAAGTATATATAGGTTATAATGACTATCCTGATTTGCTGTTGAGAATCATGATCCGGTTTCCGGTGATACCCACACTAGATAAAGATCTGTATCGTGGCTGTATCTGTACCTATACGATTATCTTAGGTTTAGGGCCTCGGTTAGGGTTGATGTTAAATAAATGGTAAGAAAACCTACAGCATACCTGACTTGTCACAAACACTATATACCATGAGCAATAATGCATGGTTGAGAGGACACTCACTGAAGCTGCAACGCGGGCCAAGTACCAGCAAACCAAGGGAGCACAGATTGCCCAATCGCGTAGTGGACACTTGGAATCGGTTACCAGAGTCAGTGATCAGTGCCCCCTCAGTGAACGCTTTCAAAAACAGACTGGACAATTTAAAGCGCACTGACAATAAATAAGATATACACGCATCAGCTCTAAGAGCTGCCTGTCTATTACAAATAATAATAATAAAAGGTACGTACATACTTATATAAGTAACAATAAATATCTACTAATAATAGTAGGACATATATTACGCTTAGAGTTTATAGTTAAATATCTACTAATAATAGTAGGACATATCTAGGTATTACGCTTAGAGTTTATAGTTAAATATCTACTAATAATAGTAGGACATATCTAGGTATTACGCTTAGAGTTTATAGTTAAATATCTACTAATAATAGTAGGACATATCTAGGTATTACGCTTAGAGTTTATAGTTAAATATCTACTAATAATAGTAGGACATATCTAGGTATTACGCTTAGAGTTTATAGTTAAATATCTACTAATAATAGTAGGACATATCTAGGTATTACGCTTAGAGTTTATAGTTAAATATCTACTAATAATAGTAGGACATATCTAGGTATTACGCTTAGAGTTTATAGTTAAATATCTACTAATAATAGTAGGACATATCTAGGTATTACGCTTAGAGTTTATAGTTAAATATCTACTAATAATAGTAGGACATATCTAGGTATTACGCTTAGAGTTTATAGTTAAATATCTACTAATAATAGTAGGACATATCTAGGTATTACGCTTAGAGTTTATGGTTAAATATCTACTAATATCTCTATAAATACTACTCTTAGGTATCTAAAGTCACATAAATATTTAAAATGCGTCTAAAAATGTTTTTTTTTTATTATATTGACCGACTAGAGAAAACATAAGTACGTCTGCGTCACCGAAGTAGAAGTTAAGATTTGAAAGCGCTGAGTTTTTATAATAACTCAACTGTACTTCCGATGTTTCTAACTCATTTGTTTTTAACTATCATTCCTAGCGTTGTGTAGAGTTAACGATAGCGGATTATAGTTTTGGTATTGCGTGCAGGAGCCGGGGACGCGGGCGCGCGACCCGCGACTTGAACTCTTCACGCGTTGTTAGTGTTACCTCATTCTAGTGTTATGAAACGATTTGTGTGTGTGTATGATGAGATGTTGAATAACTCGCGTTTCTCGCCAACTAGAGCTTTCTTCTGCAACTATTATCCTCAAATATTTGTAAAGCTTCCTTAAACACATCTGCTTTGTTATTTATAGGTATAGACAAAATCTATAGTGGGAGTTTGGATTAGAGATATAATATGAGCAATTGTCATGCTTACAATATTATATGGTGTTTTTTAACAAGTGTAAACCCGAAGCAGTTAATGAAAATAAGCCACTGTTTTCTAGAAATTATTTATAAATAAAAAACTCGTTTACTTCAATATATGTACCTAGGTACGCTATTAAAATCAGCCATTTCCTTAACTTTGCCTATTAAAAATTAATCCTAAACATTCAAAGTGTTTCAAAAGTTCAGTCTCTAGGTTTTACACCTAAACAACTGATTTTAGATGCTTATTAAATGTTCAAATCAAATCAAATTATTTATTGTGAATATGGATTAGTAACAGATGGTTAGTGATACAGTTTGAGTTCGTCCATAATCAGCGTTTATCGCATGTAATTTTAGTCAGCGTTAAAAGTAGTTACTTAGAATAAATCAAGTAAAGATTAAATTATACAATATTCAACATGTCAGCTCATACCTTAAAATAGAAAATAATTCATAAAATGTCAGATTTAATAAAATTATTCAAGGGGTTTATCGCTAAGAAACTCATTTATGTTGTAGTATGCCTTTTTTATTAATATTCGTTTTAAGTTTCTCTTGAACACATTCAGACTCGAAGAACCCAGTACCAAAGACCTTTTGCCCAGTACAGACTCAGGTAGTTGGTTATATATACGTGGAGCCATACACATCACACTCTGATTAAACAAGGCTGTCTTATTAGGCGCGAAACAAATTTTATTGTGATGCCGTTTACTCTTACGGTTTATAAAAAGGTCCATATTTGTTTTAATTAATGTAGCGAGCTCGTAGATATACAGACATAGGAGAGTCGTGAAATAGGGCTTACAGCTGTCGGCTTTCTGCAACTTGCATATTGCTCTGATACACTTCTTTTGAGAGACGAATGTGTTCTTTGCGCGTGGAGTTGCCCCAATAAATAATTCCATACCTTAATACTGATTCTAGGCATTCATAATAAACAGTTATCACAGCAGACACATTAACGGTTTTTCGGAGCATAAACATTGCATACGAAAATTGATTATGTCTCTTACATATAGTGTCAACGTATGATTTCCAATTTAAATTGTAGTCTAAATTTAATCCTAAAAACTTAGTGGTCTCAACTTGATTAATATTATGTCCTAAGTAATTTACATTAATGTCCAATTGCTTACAATTTTTATTAGAAAATGTCATAAGATTCGTTTTGTCCAAATTAATTAATAAATTATTTTGCTTAAGCCATTTAATTATTGTTTCTATAGCACTCATAATTGAAGATTCTAGGTCAGATTTAATAATGTCAGTGAAAATTACAGTACTGTCATCAGCGAAAAGTACCATCTCTTCTGCAATCATTTTAGGCATATCATTTATATAAATATTATGAGATGTTACGTAAAACAAACACTGTTCTCGTAAGTGTCAATGACCAAATAACCGTGGTAGAGTCGTATATTAGAGAATTCAGAATTAGTTTTAAATCAGAGACCCGTAATCTAGCATAGGTAAGTAAACAGTGTGTTCGTTAATCTGCCAAACTACTTATGTCCACCATACAGCACCATTATCGACCCCATGCCACCCAGTTCCCACGGACCGCGCCGTGCCACCAGACCACATACGCCTAACAATAGTTACTATGCAAACTATTCTCTGGCCATTAACTGTAAATTTTAAATAATAATCAATTTGAGACAGCAGGTATTTTGACTCCGTATCATATTGTTTAATTTCATCATCATCATCATCATCATCATATCAGCCGTAGGACGTCCACTGCTGGACAAAGGCCTCCCTCATTGATCTCCAGGAACTGCGGTTGGAAGCGGCCTGCATCCAACGCCGACCTGCGGTTCTTACCAAGTCGTCTGCCCATCTTGTGGGTGAACGTCCTGCGCTGCGCTTGCCGGTCCGTGGCCTCCACTCGAGAACCTTTCGGCCCCATCGGCCATCTGTTCTGCGCGCTATATGGCCTGCCCATTGCCACTTCAACGTGCTAATCCGTCGGGCTATGTCGGTGACTTGAGTTCTCCTACGTATCTCCTCATTTCTGATTCGATCCCGTAGAGAAACCCCGAGCATAGCCCTCTCTATAGCTCGTTGAGCGACTCTGAGCTTATTCATTAGGCCAATAGTGAAGGACCACGTCTCGGTTCCATATGTCATCACTGGTAACACACACTGATTGTAGACTTTCGTCTTAAGGCACTGAGGTATGTTGGACGAAAAGACGTTGCGAAGTTTCCCAAACGCTGCCCATCCGAGTTGGATTCGACGATTGACCTCTTTCTCGAAGTTGGACCTACCTAATTGGACTGTTTGTCCTAGGTATACATACGCGTCGACAACTTCAAGAGCCGAGTTCTCAACCATAACTTGGGCAGGGACGACATGGACATTTGACATGATTTTCGTCTTGTCCATGTTCATTTTAAGTCCTACCCGTTGGGAGACTCGATTGAGGCCTTCGAGCATCGTGTTGAGCTCTTCCATCGACTTTGCCATGACCACAATATCGTCGGCAAACCGAAGGTGAGTGATGTATTCGCCGTTAATATTGATGCCCAGTCCTTTCCATTCCAGAAGCTTGAAGGCATCTTCCAATGCGGTCGTAAACAGTTTCGGAGAAATGACATCTCCCTGTCTTACGCCTCTTTTTAAGGGAATCGCCTTCGAGCTCTGTTCATGTACTCGGACTGACATAGTGGCGTTTTTATAAAAATATTGTTTAATTTGCCTAAACTAAATTAGTTCATGCTGGTTTTGCTCGGCATTAGGAAATAATATTTTTGCCGATGTAGACTGCTAGAGCACTCGGCTTCAATCTTATGCTAAATAAGTGAACAACCAGGCTCTCCGATATTACTTTTTATAACAAAAACATAAGTTCTACCAGAAACCCACTTTAGTTATTTAGGTGCTTTGGTGGCTTGGTGCAGGCATGACAATAACTTCGTTTGGCAGAATGGAAAGGTCCCCGCTTACAATGTAAGGCACATTAAATTCAGTTTTCCTTATTAACCCGGTATCGAGCATTTATATAAGTGAATGCAAAATGCAAGTTATGGAGAAAGCGATCGGAATGGATGCTGCTGCAACAACAACTCTCTACTTTATTAAATTTGCACAATTTATTATTTTATTGGCGACAAAATGTCGTGATCGTTTTCAGATAAATTGTCGGTGCTGGCGGATACGATCGATATTTTATTGGGCGTCGAAAAGTGACATTCCAATTCATAGAATTCTCTCTCCAACACTATCTCCAAAGGAATCATGTATTTGTATAAATATTTGAAACAAACATATTTGGGTGTAGAACAGATTTATCTTTTTATTCTGTGTTTGTAATCAAACCGTTCTCTTACATATTATGTTTGTTTAGGTACAACATATTTCAAATATGAGCCGACACCAGCCCACCCCATCCCGTCATAAACAACCACTAACCGCGTTGGAAATCGGTATGAGGTGCGACCGCATTGCGTCATAATAAATACATTAAAACGTCTTCCTAATTAGATTTCCGTATACAACTTCAATAACAAAGAAGCGAGAGAACGGATGTTAGTGAAAGTGTTGCAAAATTTTTGTATTTTTTATTATTACGTATTTTATAGCTCGTTGTGAGCAAATGTCGTGACCGCGGCTGAGGCATACCTAATTTATAATTTACGCATGTCAACGATGCCATTGATTTTACGGTGACATAATAGTACTCATTTTATTGGAAACTTTTGGCGAGAAAGCATGGACTATGGATCTGTGTAAATATTGTCTCAGATTAACGTAAATAAGTGATATTTCGTAATAATTGTATATAGGTATACATCGAATGCAAAAAGTGCTTTAGAAAGTAATAAGATACCAAAACAACCGTATTTTCCTTTATGTATGTTTTTTTTTTATTTTATTTTATGTATTTAACAAAATCCACAGGCCTTATTATATAAGATACAAACTTATACTAAGCGTAGCATACGGCCAAAAACGGATTTACTTTATATAAAAAAGAAATTATAAATACACAGTCTAAATTAAACTAAAAATACGAACAAAACGTGTAAAAACACAAAAATGTTGATAAAATACATAGAATACATATATACTTATAAGTAGTTATATCATAAATTCATACATATATATACATATACTATAATAACCAGTATTTTGTTGTGTTGTTATCATGCATGTGTGACATCCTCCATTATTATTTTTAAAGTTTTACTTTTAAAAGTTCCCTTGTTGTTCTGTTCCTTTTTTATGTAAATTTTTAACATTTTATTAGAGAGTAAAGGACAGTCCAATTAAAAAACTTAAAATGCAGAAAGGTACCATTTTAATTACAATACATACCTACCGCCTTGACGATATAGCTTTTTCCGCTGGCTTAGGGGCCACCGGAGAATAACACCAAATAATTATTTTTCAGCATAATGTTCTACGCTCAATCATTCCCCACAATGCCACAATACTTCATGCTATTTGACGGCAGGTATGTAACACAATTTGTCCGAGTAAACTATTCCATGGCACGGATTAGCATGACAATGCAGCTTCCACAACATTTCGACACACGCCAGTGCCAGCTCACACAAGAGGTCAATTGTACCCGCCGCTACCGTGTGAGGGTTCCTTTCTGTGCCTTTGTTTACTCCAACGAAGAGGATTCAGGCTATTCTCATAAAAAACTATACACAATAACAGAACTACGGACTCTACCATGATAATAATATACATAATGATATCCAGATTTTGCGATTGATGGTCCCATCTCTAGTGCTTGCTTTGCACATCTTTATAATCCCTATCGACGAGGATTAATAAGCTATCGTCGAACACCACTCGAGACACCCACCACGCTCTGGGCTTTTGTCGTTACGAATAAGAATGTATTGTGTTATATAACTATAAAATAATTAACTTCCTGTATAATATTGTCCCTTGAAGACAATTAACATTAGTTACCTACCTACAAATTTGTTTTAGGAAAGCCATCAAAACTTCGCGACTAACAACAAAGGTTACTGGGAGACGTTGGTCGCTCTGGATGGACCTTCATCCCACAGCTCTCAGGCCCAGAACAAATATCTGCAGATCATTACTAACATGGATCCCGCAGCGGGAATCGAACCCGTATCATCCTAGCTACGAGACGCGACGGTCGTCAAAATAAGAACTAACTTATGTAACAAAACTTATTTGCTAAACTGTTTGATTTTCCATTGTAAATATTTTCCCCAACCATTTAGGGCGTTATTACAAAAAAATCGCCATTCACCTTCCCCCAAAACTTGTCTAGAAGAAATCTCTTCTAAGTGCTAAGGCCGCACATTTTGAATATTCATTGTCTAAGTGTATATGTTTTATTATTTTTGTTTCATTGGTGATATACACCGAAGTATGTATATTCATTCATTCTTCTCAAAAATTAGAATTTCGCTCTTGTTGCATTGTCATCTGATAATACGAACTCTAGTAGGTATATCAGCAACACCTAACGGCCGTCCGTTAGTTTACGCAAGACAAGCGTCTTAATTAGAAACCCTCGAAACCCGGCGACAAGCAGTGGCACATCTCGCCACTTGCCAGCGACCTGCTGATGAAAAACCAACACCGCGCCGTCACTAACCAATTAGTTCTGCAATCAGAAGGATTCTCCAGAGTTTCTCAAGATAGCGGCACCATTCTATAGCGTAGTATGACGCCACTCAGAAAATGAATTTCCACCTTTTACGACCTTTTGCTTCACTGTGACGCGGTGAGCGAGACAAGTTGAATGCATTTGTTTTTATACGACTGCCTAAAAATGTCTGTATTGTTTTAAGGTGCATGTACCTATTTTTGTATGTGCGTGAGTGAGCATCTTTATTCTTTATTGTACACAAATAGATTTACAGATAAAAATAGCTTACAAAATGGGCATGTACAAAGGCGAGCTTAACCCTAATTAGAGTTTTCTTCCAGCAAATCACTCTAATTCTTAATTCCACGATAACTTCTGAACATCTGAACTGATTCACATGACTGGGGTATCGATGGAGTTCTTATATTCCCGCGGGTAACAAGCTAGATGGCTTGTTACAAAAAATTCCAAATCTTTGATTCTAGTATGAGTATTGTGGTACACGAGTACCAATTGTATTCCTGATACAAATAATCTTAGTGTGGGTTCAGAATTATGTTTGCTACTGTCGCATGCTATTAACCTCTAGTTAAAAGTCATAAGACTGTACGCACGTTTCCACCAGATATGTGCGTCACCACACCACCATTTATTGACTGGTAGTCCAGTAGTTCTAGCTTGCTACACCATCGCCTCGCACATATTCCTAGCTCGCGTCCCTCGTATACATTCCTCGCACACATCTCTCACTTTACCGTATTGTACAAATACCTTTTCCAGCAAAGTTGAGGTGAGCAAGACTAAGAAAATAAAACTATCGTATTCGTAGATTGTTCCCTCGGTCACCGCTTAGCGACCTCGCACAGCTCTGGTGAAAACGCATCTTTAAGCTGCGGTAAGGCCAATGACATTGTTATTTGTAGATTACTTACCTGGATATACTTTCATTA
Source organism: Philereme vetulata (assembly GCA_918857605.2). Classification (NCBI taxonomy): domain Eukaryota; kingdom Metazoa; phylum Arthropoda; class Insecta; order Lepidoptera; family Geometridae; genus Philereme; species Philereme vetulata. The sequence goes on along the minus strand of OU975431.1, from coordinate 12,884,124 downwards.
CGCCTTTGGTGGGTAAATCATTTTCAAACCTATTCAGTCCTATGAAAGGCAAGCTACGATTATGTTCAAGTTATTCTTTGTGTGTTCAATAACGTTTGCTGGTAATCAATTAGAATGATATCAGCTGATATCTAAACGAATCACAAGTTCGATAACGTTATCTGTCAGGGTTCTGGAAAATTGACGGGTTCTACCCAGAGTTGTATATAGAGCCAAGCTGAGACTATAATCCAGAATATATTAAGTATATATCTCTATAATTTGTCTTTAAGAACACAGTGAACAGATTTTTTCCAGGCAATCGTATGCCATGTTAAACCACACCATCAAATGACGATCAAGCTTGACAAAAACTAACAAGAACTATTTTCTGCAGTTCGGCTTGATTTCGAATGATTAAAGAAATCCAAAAAACTCTTGTTAATCACGACGCAAAATGAGAGAGAGAGAGAGGTGTTGTTTGAGGCCGTGGTGTTCGTCTGTCTGTCCGTGACATCGCAGTTCTGGTAACTGATTTCAATACATTTTGTTAACGATTCAGAAGGCGAAATGGTTCTTATTCTTACTTAGCTGTAGATTAAATATAATGACATAATCACACCTAAACAAAAGAAAAAAACCAAACTATTTTGCTATAAAGTAAATAACTGCTTCCCATCTAGGGGGGGGGGGGGGGGGCAATCGGGTCGCGGTGGGCTTGTCCGCCGCCGACGGCCCCGGGGCGACCTTCCTACTGCTTCAAACATCCTCACGTTTGGCTGTAGATAAGTAAGTAGGAAGCTATAGTTTCCTGCTACTTTCTGTATGATCTGATAACGCGAACGGAAATACGTTGGTTCCATCCGGAGATTTTGATTTTAACGAGCAATTACTGTGTTTTTTTTACTTACATAGTGAATTTACATACACTTGACAAATTTAAGGAACGACTCTGCTCAAGTTGTAACCCAGATCAGTAGAAACTTATACCTACATAATATTTGCTTATTTTAATACATTATTGAAGTGAAATCAATTTTCAAAATAGCCAACGGCACTTACGGGAAATCTTAAGATTTATAAAACCATCTGGGTTCGATTCCCGCCACGGAACAAATATTTGCATGATCTACAGATATTTGTTCCGGGTCTGGTTGTTTCTCTATATATTATAAGTATGTATTTACAAAAAAATGTATATAAGTATTCTATCAGTTATCTGGTTTCCATAGTACAAGCTCTGCTTAGTTTGGGGCTAGATAGCGCAGTGTGAAATGTCTAGCAATATATTTATATCTCAAAAATTGAGCCTGACGTGGAGTAGGCCTGTAGCGAAAGTGGCATAAGAAAATATCTTTCGAATTTACAATTTTAGTGTGTATTTACGATAAATAGAGACTGTTCTGCCTATTACAGGGAGAGTACTTTCACACAAAACAGAATAGTGCTAGGAGGACTTAATGCTAATAGCATTATCTACCAGTCATCCTGGTCGTGCTAAAAGAAGGTGAGGCGTGACGTAGGAAAAAAGGTATTTCAACACTAATAATAAAAACATCAAAAAGCTCTAAATGAATAAATATAACATTAATAATATAGACACATCAAAAAAGTCTAAGCAACGCCTATAAATGTTGAATATTTTTAATTTTATAGATTTATTTTGTATTATTTCTTTTATTTTTAAATTAAATAATATTTCATCATCATCATATCAGCCGTAGGACGTCCACTGCTGGACAAAGGCCTCCCTCATTGATCTCCAGGAACTGCGGTTGTAAGCGGCCTGCATCCAACGCCGACCTGCGGCTCTTACCAAGTCGTCTGCCCGTCTTGTAGGTGGACGTCCTACGCTGCGCTTGCCGGTCCGTGGCCTCCACTCGAGAACTTTCCGGCCCCATCGGCCATCTGTTCTGCGCGCATAAAACAACATTTAAACGACATAAAAAATAATATTTATTATGTTGTATTTGTAAATATAATAAATATGGAGCTTAATTTATGAAATTTAATTCATTCATTCATAATACTAAAAAAGTTATGTGTTGCATAAACTTTTTTTATGTGTATACAGATAACTTGCAGCCTTTCCTGAAATATCGACTGTTTAAATGAAAGTTCACACTGTCTTGATCTATCCACAGAATCTTCATTAAAATATTGCCTTGACAGATACATATGAAGTGTATTAATGTCTGTGTAATAGTGGGCTCGAACTAACGGAAAGTATATGTAAATAGTCCGTGTAATAGTGGACTCTACACTGGCTAGTCTTATCTAGAAAAGTAGGTTCTAAGTTGGAACTTATGAAGAAATAAATTATAATAATGTCTGTGAAATAGTAGACTCAATACCTACTGGCCAGTATTACCTAATAAAGGAGGTTATATATTAAATGAAACTTAACTGCAAGTTGACTGATAAAGGTTACTGCCGGCGCGTGACTTGACAGCTGTTATTGGAAAACGTGGTGTGAGCTGTGTGTGACTCGATTACGAAAAGTAAACTATGCATTTTCCTAGATTTTCATAATCTAAACTTGACTTGGTAAGAATAAAATTATAAAAATATGTAAAATATTTTATCCGTAAGTACTTACATACTTTCTTACTCTTTTGTGAACATTTGTAGTTTTAAAATCATTTAAAACTACTTAAAGATATTGAGGATGCGTTTTCACGTTAAAATCAAATAACTACTGTACTATTGATAATTATTTATTCAGATAACAATGGATCTGCAGAAGAGGGCTGTTCGTGCAATTTATAATATGGGCCCCAGAGAAACATTACGCAATAAGTTTAAAGAAATAAATATTATGACATTCCCTTGTCAATACATCTATGACTATCTGATGTATGTTCACAAAAATATTAATTTATTTAAGAAAAATAGCGATAATCATAATTTTAATACTAGAAATATAGGTAAACTCGCTGTTGCCCCTTGTAGACTCCATAAAGTTAGTAAATCGTTTAAAGGTCAAGGTGTTCGCTTTTATAACAAACTCCCAAGTGATGTACAAAAATTGAAAATTAACAAATTTAAAAACGCAATTAAACAAAATCTTTATAAAAAATCCTCCTATAAAATATCGGATTATTTAGATGATAGAGAAGCTTGGGATTGAAATTGCTCCAACTCGTTCAAAATGTTACAATTTAGACGTAATTTATTACCTGTATTGTTATGTATTCTAATAGCATCATTAAAAAAACAACCAGCCTTGTTTCTTGCCTTTCTTTCCTGGCTTGGTCGCGAAGGAATAGGCAGTTAAATTGACGTTTCAAAGTGATCCTTGTGATTTTAATGAATAAAAGATTTTGACTTTGACTTTGATCTATCTTATTAGTAGAAAGCTTAAGAGGAGTTAGTACTTAATTAGTAATTGCGATTAAGTCCTCTGTGTGAGCTTCCACTAACCTTTCGGAAATACTAAATTAATAGGTAGGACTTCGATTGACATTTCTTAAAGCATCATCATTTTAAGAAGAATTATGGCAAAAAAGGTAATTTATTGTTTAAAAGGGAATTATTATGAGCAAGACAATATTTGAAAATGGCGTCATCTTGATAAAATCCGTTATCAATAGCTTATCAATAGCGACAAGCATTTAACATATTAGGTATAGGTTATTAAAAATATCTTATAAACAATAAAATAGGAACGCGGACTTTTATGATTCACTTCTTGATGAAATATTGCACAATGTTTATGTTTACACCATAAATATAACAGAAAGAATACATTTATTTATTTAATACTTTCACACAACATTTTCTGACATTTTATTATTAATTTTCTATTTTAAGGTAAGAGCTGACATGTTGAATATTGTAAATAATTTAATCATTATATGATCGTTTCCAAGTAACTACTTGTAAGACTAACTGAAATTGCATCACTAACCACCTGTTACTAACCCATATTCGCAATAAATAATTTTTCAACACACTTGCTCGTTAAGTGTGCCATAGTGCATCGTTATTAGGGCCTTAAACCGAACTATAACACACGCATGCGTAATAATATAACACACTAGTGCATAATAGAATTAACCCTACAAAGTTAAGTTAGTACCTAACTGCAAATTATATGCGAGTAAACAGAGCATTTTCAATTTAACCGGGTAATAGAGTTTTTATAACAACAAAGAGGTGTTATGCCGCTGAAAATCCTATTACATTTTGTGAATAAATAAATGTATCCCTAATTAAGACGAAAAAATATTTATTATTATCAAATTACTTATAATTCACAATAATTTATTACAAAATATTTACATTTTATCACTAAAATTATAATTTAGAAGTAGGCTGTATGGCTATATGTAATTAATTATGTATAACTTACATTTGGCGCGTGCAAAAAAAAACTTGCGCGCCAATTCTCATCTTTTTGTTTGTATCGCATTTGTTGTTGTGTGGTAAATAATTGTAAAAATGTCAAGTTTTAGTACAGAAGATTAACGATTGATAGATTTAACCCCGCCAGAAATACTAAATGCAGCACAAAATCCAAATGAAAGCCTGCAAAATCTAGAGAAAAATACTTAGCTGCTTACGATAGTTTCATAGAATGGAAAAGCAACAAAAAACCCAGTCATTTTCTGAAAATGTGTTTTGGCATATTTCTCTGAACTCGCCAATACATACAAACCCAACTCCCTGTTGTGCATCTATTCCATGTTAAGAAGCATGGTTAAGCTCAAACATTGTGTTTATATCAAAACGTACTGTAACCCACAACCATGTAGGTACATCTCGTAGCATGAGTTATTTGGTACCTTCTCCTACCAGTAATTTGTATGATTTCCCTTCTTCCGACATTTACACACGAAGTAAATGAAGATACTAAAGAAGTGGCAAGTACCAATGTAACACAAACTGTGAAATTGCCATAAAAAACAATCCAATATCGTTTTGAAAATTGTACATTCACCAATTGTTTTAATAATTAAACGATTTATATATTTTGACGACCTCCGTGGCGCAGTGGGCGAACAGCCGGCTGAGACGCAGGAGGTAGTGGGTTCGATTCCCGTAGCGGAACAAATGTTTGCATGATCTACAGATATTTGTTCCGGGTCTGGATGTTTTTCTATATATTATAAGTATGTACATATTTACAAAAAAAAGTATATAAGTATTCTATCAGTTATCTGGTTCCCATAGTAGCTCTGCTTAGTTTGGGGCTAGATAGCGCTGTGTGAAACGTCGAGCAATATTTATTATTATTAGTATTTATTTATGCAATACATGTTTGTTTTTTCCTCGCAAGTGTGTTGAAAAAGTACGTATGAAACTCGTGAGAAACTTCCTCACTAGACACTCGGCATATTTACGCCCTCGCCTATGGCTCGGGCTGCAAACCACAGCCTCGTGTATAATGAGCAACTTAGCCCACTTGTATCATAAATCATAATATACTTTTTCAAGACACTTGCTCGTAAAGTGAGCCATAGTACATCGTTATTAGGGCCTTAAACCGAACTATAACACACGCGTGCGTAAAATTATAACACACTAGTGCATAATAGAATTATCCCTACAAAGTTAAGTTAGCACCTATCTGCAAATTATATGCGAGTATTCTATGTGGATATCCATGGGCTGCAGTAGCCACTTAACATCTGGTGAACTGCATGCTCGTTTGCCATATAAGTAGTATAAAAAAAAACATTTGGCCCGTGCAAAAAAAAACTTGTGCGCCATTTCCCATTTTTTGTTTGTATCGAATTTGTTGCTGTGTGGTAAATAATTGTAAAAATGTCAAGTTTTAGTACAGAAGATTAACAATTGATAGATTTAACCCCGCCAGAAATACTAAATGCAGCAGAAAATGCAAATGAAAGCCTAATATCTGCAAACCTAGAGCAAAGTACTTAGCTGCTTACGATAGTTTCATACAATGGAAAAGCAACAAAAAACCCTAGTCATTTTCCGAAAATGTGTTTTGGCGTATTTCTCTGAACTCGCCAATTCATACAAACCCAGCTCCCTGTGGTGCATCTGTTCCATGTTAAGAAGCATGGTTAAGCTCAAACATTGTGTTAATATCAAAACGTACTGTAACCCACAACCATGTAGATCTCGTAGCATGAGTTATTTGGTGCCTTCTCCTTCCAGTAATTTGTATGATTACCTTTGTCGCCGACATTTACACAAGTAAATGAAGATACTAAAGAAGTGGCAAGTACCAATGTAAGACAAACTGTGAAATCGCCATCACAAACAATCCAATATCGTTTTAAAATTGTACATTCACCAATTGTTTTAATAATTAAACGATTTATGCAATACATGTTTGTTTTTTCCTCGCAAGTGTGTTGAAAAAGTGCGTATGAAACTCGTGAGCAACCAGCTCACTAGACACTCGGCTGTTTACACCCTCGCCTACGGCTCGGGCTGCAAACCACAGGCTCGTGTATAATGAGCAACTTAGCTCACTTGTATCATAATATACTATAATTTGATTGACAAACCAGATTAGTGCTGGGAATACGTAATGCTAATAGTATTATCTACCGGTCATCCTGGTCGTGCTAAACTAAGGTGAGGCGTTAGTGTGAAACATGGAAAAAAATTATTATAATATAAAATTATATACACGACTATTAAATACATAAGAAACAGTTCAATCATCTAAAGACTGTTGGCAAACGTCCCCAAAACACTGGCTGCATTGCCCCGCTGAATTGCAATTCTTTCTTGAGTTTGTCAACATTGATTTGGATACTATTTTTAAAATTATTTTTCCGCGTACATATGTACAGAAGTAACGTAGTAACTAGTAAGTAAACTAGTTTTATAGAGCAGCTCCATTTATGTAGACTAGTTACAAGGCCAGGGCACACAGCCCTAAATTAAACCATTTATGTAGACTAGTTACAAGGCCAGGGCACACAGCCCTAAATTAAACCATTTATGTAGACTAGTTACAAGGCCAGGGCACACAGCCCTAAATTAAACCATTTATGTAGACTAGTTACAAGGCCAGGGCACACAGCCCTAAATTAAACCATTTATGTAGACTAGTTACAAGGCCAGGGCACACAGCCCTAAATTAAACCATTTATGTAGACTAGTTACAAGGCCAGGGCACACAGCCCTAAATTAAACCATTTATGTAGACTAGTTACAAGGCCAGGGCACACAGCCCTAAATTAAACCATTTATGTAGACTAGTTACAAGGCCAGGGCACACAGCCCTAAATTAAACCATTTATGTAGACTAGTTACAAGGCCAGGGCACACAGCCCTAAATTAAACCATTTATGTAGACTAGTTACAAGGCCAGGGCACACAGCCCTAAATTAAACCATTTATGTAGACTAGTTACAAGGCCAGGGCACACAGCCCTAAATTAAACCATTTTTTTTTAGCTTATGTTTAGCATTAGCTCCTCCATATAAACGTAAACTATTCCAAAATCCACACGCCCCCATGCGCGCAGTAACCTTAAAATGGGGTACAAAGTTTATCTTCACGTACTAAAGTCAACATTCCCCACAATACAGGTACAGCGTCTTTACACCAGTTTGACGACCTCCGTGACGCAGTGGGCGAATAGTCGGCTGAGACGCAGGAGGTAGCGGGTTCGATTCCCGCCGCGGAACAAATGTTTGCACGATCTACAGATATTTGTTCCGGGTCTGGTTGTTTCTCTATCTATACTTAATATTATAAAGAGGAAAGATTTGTATTTGTGTGTGTATGTTTGTATTGAATAAACTCATAAATTTTAAAAATTATTTACTGTTGGGAAGCTACACTATCCCCGGGTGACATAGGCTACTTTTTACCCAACTGCGCAGAAGGAGGGTAATGTTTTATTGAAAAACTACGTGTGCAAAGCTGCGGATTGGTCAGCTAGTATATTATAAGTATGTATTTACAAAAAAAAAATTATGTAAGTATTCTATCAGTTATCTGGTACCCATAGTATAAGCTCTGCTTAGTGCGATAGCGCTGTGTGAAATGTCCAACAATATTGATTTATTTATTTATTACTTATATCATCTTTTCTACTTGGATTGTATCATCAGTCCTACCTTCCTAGGATACTTATCTGATGCAACACACTGCAAACTTATATCTCTACTGCTGTAGGTAATTCTCCCAACATCATATTCACACGGTCGGCATCGTCACCTCATGCATAACCGATGGCCGGTACGAGCTAGTACTAGTACGAGTGCGATCTTTACTCATCCGATCATTACATCAGTTCTGTTAACGCTGATGAACTAATTGTTTACTAAACAAGTGTTTTCTTAGAGCAATGAATAGGTAATGTTATTATTAGGCATAGATGCTGAGAGGTTGGTACGAATGCTGGACAAGTCCACTATCTTATATTCTATCGTACACACTACAGCGGTTGCATTCTAGTGCTGCTACTTACCACCAGGTGCCAAATAAATCATCTTCTAATATAAGTTTATTGTTTCATCCCATCTGCTGGGGAAAGGTCCTTCCACGTGACCCTGTCTTTGGTCATCCACAACTCCTTAGAACTGACTTGCTCTGCTCTATTGCTCGGACCGCAATCACATTAGTAACTTGAACCTCATTTGTATGGAACGAGCATCTTACCTTGCCGTAACACAGTTTACAACTAGCGCGGAAGGTAATGGTTTTAGTACGTGATGCAAATCTACCCGCAACAAATCGTATGTTTATTATTTAATAACTTAGCACTTATGTACAACTGTTTTTTAAGTTCTGGCAAATAAATTATTCTTATTATTATTATTCTTATTCTTGTAAGCCATTCTTGTTATTATCAAATTTACTTGACGTTATTTAATTGAAAGATGTAAACGCCTCAGTTTAAAAAATTGTATTTGCGATAATGTTTTGTAAGTAGAATATTATAATGGCGAACACTATAAGTACATAGGTATATCAAAATTATTAGTGTTGTTAAGACAAAATCATCCTTTCAGAACATCAAATTTCAGACTGGGTAATAAAAGTTTCAGAAAAATAAATGCATCCATCCCCATGTTTCACTATGCTATTACTTGGAGACAGCCTAGGTCTCTGCCGAAGTTGAAAGAGATCATAACGTCACGGCGATAAATAAAATAAAATTGAATTATTCCTTTTATTTCACACAAAAATAAATTGATAAGTCCGTGATTTTTACAGCTCTTCGTTCTTAATGTCAAATTTAAATCAGTCAATTTTATCAAGTCTCCTTCACAATGTTAATTTGTTATGTTAATTTATATTATTGAAATGATTATAGTGTATTTATATGAATGAATAAAGATTGCATCGAAATTCAAAATTAAACATAATAATTGTTTAAATTTTGATATGAACCCCTATTTGAGTAAAGGCCTCCCTCCTCCAGAGCTTGCCATTCTTTCTCTTCTCTTGTCTTGTTTTATTGTCTAGTGCATTTATTTCCTGCATTGTTATTTCGTCCTTCTATCTTTCGTGTGATCTGCCGTTGGCACGGGTTCCACTGGGTCTCTTCCACTGCGTGCCCATACTACAACTAATATAAAGAACAACGGACTTGTAATCTAACATCATAAACAACTCCTTAGTTGCTTTGGCTTCAGGCATCTGCAAAGGAGGTCAAATTCTATAATTGACTATATTTACCATTTCAGAGGGAAATGGGTTATCAATAGAGCGTAAACGAGTGGTGCCTGAGGCTCGGAGAAGTTTTCTAGGTAAAGTAGCTTGTCTATAAGATAATGCATGACTAAGACTTTCCCCCCCACTAGATGCAAAGACGACATTATAAAGGTTTTCGCTGGGTGCAGGCCGCACCACGTCGGTTGCTCTAGAAGACTTATGTTCAGCAGTGGAACTCCTAGGGCTCATCAATAATACCGATCTAAGAAGCATGGTTAAAGGAAATAAAGCATTTTTCCATGAACACAGTCTTTTCTCAACCACCCGGAAACAACGGGCCTTCGAGGAAAAATCCAAGTATCTCATATACCCATACTCCTCCGTAGTCGGTAGAATTGAACCTACGCAAGTTCCATTGAACTCTTCTATAAGTATATCTTCAAATATTAGAGTCAGTAATAATAACGTTGAACGTAAGGAAGCGCTGATTTATTGGACGTGACACGTTGATAACTCTGTAACGTAAATTGATTCACGTTCCGCTACACGCTTGCGTTGGCCCAAGTTACTAATCATAAACATATCGAATTCTTTTTTTATTTTTGCCGATCCTTTTCATCTGCTCTCCTATTGTTATTGAATTAATGACTGAAAATTCTTTATTATACCTTACAAGCTAGACACAACAGATATAAAGAAATAAACAAATAAATGTAAGCATAATGGGCGGTCTTATCGCTTAACAAAGCGATCTCTTCCAGACAACCCTTATTATTTCTTTATTCGTACTGAAAATTTCTCTTGAACTCCTAAGCCAAGTTTTCATAGCAAGATAGTGAAGGTCAGTTATGAAACAGTTACGCGGCTGAAAGAGTGTTACTGACTAACAGATCGGTCAGCTACTGGACAATGGCTATGCATAAGAGTTCAATATTCAATTTGATCGTACATCTTATTATTTCCGAGGGAGACTGGTTGGTGTGGCTCCTTGTTCGTCACTGGCACGTCAGTGACTGGGCATTTAAAAACCAGACTGTACTCTCATGGCTTGCACCAGATGGATCAGCCGTCCATCAACGCTGGAGAAACATTCACGATTCGAGTAATTTGCCGCACGCCGTCGCGCCGTCACACCGAGCGTGCCACACAAGAAAGAAGAGAGTACGCCATTGCTCAGCAATGGGATAGAATTGTCATAGATAAATAATAATAATAAATATTGCTGGACATTTCACACAGCGCTATCTAGCCCCAAACTAAGCAGAGCTTGTACTATGGGAACCAGATAACTGATAGAATACTTATATACTTTTTTTTTGTATATACATACTTATAATACATCCAGACCCGAAACAAATATCTGTAGATCATGCAAACATTGGTTCCGCGGTGGGAATCGAACCCGCTATCTCCTGCATCTCAGCCGGCTATTCGCCCACTGCGCCACGGAGGTCGTCATATAAATAAAAGTTTATAAACTGTTATTTATCTATATTTAATATTACGAAATCTTAGTACGGAATTCTAGACTATGTATGTACTTACCTAACTATTGAGAGTAGAAGGAAGCCTTCGTCATCATCACCATATCAGCCGTAGGACATCCACTACTGAATATAGACTTCCCCATACATTTCCAGAGTGATCGATTTTGTGCGGCCTGCACCCGACGGCTCCCAACAACCTTTTTTAGGGCGTCTTCTTATCAAGTGGGGGGCCCTCCTACGCTGCGCTTTCCAGTATTTGTCTACGAATTTCCTCATGATTCGATCTCGACCAAGAAGGAATGATTAACGCGCCGGCGAACCCTGAGCGCAACTTCAATTCGGCCGCGTCAAAAACTACGGCCTGAATATCTCTATCCCTGTTTAGTGACGAAGTTTAGCCACGCAGAGCGACAGTGATAGCAATAGAACGATTCTAAATTTGATTAGATTTTGACCGTGTTCCGTAATACCAAAAATGATGACTGAAAACTTGTTGTATTTTTCTCATTGTGTTGTTATTCTGTAACTAGACGATATAATATATGTTCCCATGACTAGGATACGTAAGATGTTGTTGTTTTTAATACGAAATAATTAGGTTGAAAACAGGTCTTTTATGACGTAAAAACATGCAGAATTCGATATGCTTCTATTTCATTTTAGGTAAGTATTTTGATCTAATATATAGTTGGGAACCTAGATAAATATTATTCAAATTAAAATAATACCTTATTAAGGTAGAAATATGCTCCAATTAGAAATAATCTTGGTAGTACGTGTTGTATGGGCGATGGTCCCTCCGGTGTCCCCTTAAATAAATTAAGTCTGTATTTTTCGCATCATTTGGGACCCTTCTTAAGCATTGGCTTTAATAAGTTCATCTTAATTAATCTACATTTTATAAAACTACAAATAAGAATTACTACCTAATAACTAGGAAATAGTTTTGACTGCTACAATCTATTAGTTAATCATTAAAAATTCATTCAGAACTAGTTCACAGTTCAAATGATCAATAATGTTAATTATAGCATTCAGTTAATGAATACTTAATTATTTATACTTTAGTAATTTCCTGGTATAGGTACGTATGCCATTCAAAAAAAGGTATACACGGAAATTAGTAAAGTGATGAAATAGATTTAGTCCTACTGCCAAAGACGAGGAGTTGGCTCTTGTGGACACTACCGTATTCTTAGGTATAACCCTAGATAATAAGCTTCAATGGGGCCCTCACATTGATAAGTTGTCGAAGAGACTTAGTTCTGCGGCATACGTAGTTAAAAAGATCCGTCTTTTTACAGACGTAGAGACAGCTAGACTAGTTTACTTCAGCTACTTCCACAGCATTATGTCATACGGTATACTGCTGTGGGGGAGTGCTGCAGATATATGCAGAAGAGGGCTGTTCGTGCAATTTATAATATGGGCCCCAGAGAATCATTACGCAATAAGTTTAAAGAAATAAATATTTTGACATTCCCTTGTCAAACCATCTATGAAAATCTGATGTATGTTCACAAAAATATTAATTAGTTTAAGAAAAATAGCGATAATCATAATTGTAATGCTAGAAATAAATATAAACTCGCTGTTGCCCCTTGTAAACTACATAAAGTTAGTAAATCGTTTAAAGGGCAAGGTGTTTGCTTTTATAACAAACTCCCAAGTGATGTACAAAAACTTACAATTAACAAATTTAAAAACGCAATTAAACAAAATCTTTTTAAAAAAGCCTACTATAAAATATCGGATTATTTAGATTATAGAGAAGCTTGGGATTGAAATTGCTCAAACTCGTTCAAAATGTTACAATTTAGACGTAATTTATTTTTTGTATTGTAATGTATTCTAAAATGATCATTAAAAAAAACAACCTGCCTTGTTTCTTGTCTTTCTTTCCTGGCTTGGTCGCGAAAGAACAGGCAGTAAAATTGACGTTTCAAAGTGATCCTTGTGATTTTAATGAATAAAAGATTTTGACTTTGACTTTATCACCTCGTCAGACCAAATGTCCTGCCCCATAAGTTCCACTTGAGTTCCACCGCGCCGTTGTTCCGACGTCTTGGACTTCGTCCGGCGGCGGGCAGATCGGTAATAGGGACTCGATCCAGCAGGTTGATATCAAGCATGGTGCGCTCCATGGCTCTCTGTGCGTAACTAATTTAAAAAGAAATATAGAGAATTATAAAGATGTCACAGAAATTAATAATTACCTTAGTCACCTCAAGCAGTGAACATGTTTAGTCCATTTTATGAAAATATCAATATTTATTTAAGTAATACTATATGCATAGTCGAACAAAGATACGGTAGAGACAGGTACTTGTATTTATTTACCTATCGATAGATATGAAACACCTGTGAGTCGCATGCTATATTATTGTGCCGCGAATCATGGAAGGGCTTATCGGAGATAACGGTGTCTAATCTTCTTGCCGATAGATATCGTTCCGATATAATTGCTTTATGATTTCATTGTTTGAAATATTGAAGAAAAGCAATTACAAATAACATTTTATAATCAAGAATTGGATCGCACTTCTTGCCCTCATCCTCAATCGCACAAAGTACACATATGTTTTTACAATAGATCTATAAATAGGAATATTAAATATACACTACAGACATTGTTAAATATACGGAATTTATTACGTGCCGTTTTATCGGTGTTTCGTCCGACAATGTTGTGCCCTCAGAATAGATAACACACCAGAAAACGCATTCAGCTGTAATTGCAAGCCGTGCGCTGTGTCCATAAAACAAAACCCGCGTCCCGCGTCCACCTCACTCACACCCGCGTAATGTTGCTAGCTTAGTCATTATATACCCGTTTTGGGGTAAATGTTTTTGGTAACTAATGTAACTGTGGCACTATTTTATTAGTCATCAATAAGGTCGGTTTGCAAAACGATCCCTAAACTTATTTAGCGACTAAACATGTTTAAATTTGACATGTTTGTATGATTTGAGAACTCCTTAAATCATATTTAGCCATTAAATCGTTGCGTAAATCGCCCTAAAAACAATATTTTTGTCTGTTTTTTGGGAGATTTGCGAGTGCTCAGTTCGGGGCGAACCACTAGTATAATTTATAACTACAACTAATAAAAAAATTTAATCTCAAAATTCTAGAGTAGGGTAAATAATAACACTCGATATTTGGCAACACCAGCAAAATGGAGGATCATTATTTACGACAATTACAAACCGAACAATGTATTCAATAAATAAATAACACAACATCTAAATGCGCTATTTATGTATGAAATGTGACCCCATCTTGTTTTTTTTTTGAGCCCAGCTGAATTTTTACTCGTTGGGACGAGACAAGAAGGCATAACCTATTGAATTGTTTTAAAACACGTCACGCGTGACGACGGTCACAGAGTAACTAATGGTGTTCGCAGTATTAGGCGCGTTCACTTCTGGTGTTTTATCTATTCTGTGGTTGTGCCAGTGCGAGGCGAGACGTGGTTCGGAGCGGATCGGTCGAAGCACCGATAAAACTTGTACGTGTACAATCGCATATTTATAACTAGCTGACCAATCCGCGGCTTCGCGCGCATGGTTTGTTAATAAAAAGTAGCCTATGTGTTAATCCAGTTTATGATCTACGTACATACCCAATTTCATCGCAATCGGTCCAGCCGTTCCGGCGTGAAAGAGTAACAAACAGCCATACATGCAAACTTTCGCGTTTATAATATTAGTAGGAAGGATAATGATTTAAATAAATCGCGAAAGTTTTCTGAGTAAAATACTCTACAAAATGTATAGGTACACAAAGACGCGCGTGGATCTCGGATCAAGTCGATAGAAGCTGCGAATAAATTGATTCAAGATCCTCGTACGCACGCGTCTGTGCGTGCGCCTGTTTTCGCTAGTTGTACTAAACTTAACTTTTGTACTTATATTTTTTGTGATTGTTGGATCGGATCAAAATATAGGTTTTATGATCACCCTTGGAGCCAGGCCATGCCTTCTCACAAAAGTTTGACCTAGCCTTGATAGGAGTCTGTCCAACTAACCTAGTTTATTAACTAAGGTAAGTATTCTTTAATGAAAATGGTGGAAAGGCTAACAAAACTTTAAAGTGTTAAAAGTTTAATTTTAAACGATGACGTGTTTATACTACTCGTTAAATCGAAGATTATCCACACAATATGCTGATGCACAACAGAGTAAGCAGTTAGGTATCTATATAAAGGTATAATATTAGTACCAAAAGGTACAAACAGGAAAATTACTCATTGATAGCATTGAGAATGAGTCAAGACAAGAAATGTGGATAAAAAGTTTAGATTAAGTTGGAAAATCCAATCAAGATGTGTATCGACCGACTTGACCCGAGACCCACGCACGCCTCCATTTGTGCCTGCGGATGTTCCTCTTCGCTCGTTGTACTGAACTTCTGTTCCTATACAACTATTTCACAAGACTAAACGGCTGAACCGATTTCGATAAAAATTGGTATATAGATATAATATAGACCTGGGTTCAAACAAAGTCTACTTTTTATTGAAAAACCATGAGTGCGAAAACGCGGGCGGAAGCTAAGATACACCGTTGCGACTATCTTCAGATAGCTCAACTGCTCCAGGCGGAAGTGTCCCCAAGATACTGGCTGCATGAAAGTATGCTAATGTCTGTCATGATAGACACATTCACCTTAGGTTTAGGTAAGACATGTGTCAATCGTCAATTAGCTGAGCATCACGTAGAAACTGTGACCTCATAGGTTGTCAGTATTACTCAAGCGTGTTCAATAGATTGGAAGTCCTTTACCTACTGTGACTGTAACTTTTTTAACCTATAGAATACATACCTAGGCTCTCCGTATTGTTTTATAAGATTTTGATCTAAGTATACTTTGCCATGCTTGGCATCAACCTGCTGGATCGAGTTCCTAATACCGAAATCCGACGCCAGACGAAAGTCCAAGACGTCGGAACAAGAGTGGTGGAACTCAAGTGGAACTGGGCAGGACACTTGGCTAGGCGGAGTGATGGCAGGTGGAGTAAATTTGTGACCGAATGGTGGCCAAGAACAGACCTAAGAAGTCCAGGACATCCGTCGGCGCGGTGATTCGACGACATAAAGAAAGTCGCGGGCAACTCCTGGATGCGCGCAGCACAGGAGCGGGAAGGGTGGCGTTTACAAAGGCAGGCCTACACCCAGCAGTGGGTACTTATGGGCTGTGGATGATGATACTTTGCCGGAAAGGCATCGAGGTCATCACATCACGCCGTCACCTAAGCCTGTCTTGGTGTCGTCGCCCGTCCTTAAACTCAGCTCAGCTGCCTCAGCTGTCCGGATGCAAGTGCCAGACGCATAAAGGTCTCACGCGATCTGCCCTATATTATTAAAAACGCTATGCAGGCTGAGTAAAAATTACACATTCAAACTCAACTCCAATGATGTCCAATTCAAAGACGTGTTAGGGTTCCGTACACAAAGGGTCAAACGGAACCCTATTACTAAGACTCTGCTGTCTGTCTGTTTGTCGGTCTGTCTGTCCGTCTGTCACCAGGCTGTATCCCCTGAACCGTGATAGTTAGACAGTTGAATTTTTCACTGATGATGTATTTCTGTTGCCGCTTTAACAACAAATACTAAAAACAGAATAAAATAAATATTTAAAGGGGGGAGGGGCTCCCATACAACAAACGTGATTTTTTTGCTCGTTTTATTCGATATTGATAACGGCAACAGGTAGACGCTTGAAATATTCACAGAATATTTATTTATATATTCACTATAAATAAATAATTAAATTAAAATAAAACAAATATTTAAGGGGGGCTCCCATGCAATCAACGTGATTTTTTGCCGTTTTTATAGATAATGGTACAGAACCCTTCGTGTGCGAGTCTGACTCGCACTTGGCCGGTTTTTTATACCCTGAAGGCCCGCGACTAGGTACGTCACGGAGAGTAGTTTCCCAGACTAGTTGGCATACGCGAAAGTATCCTATGAAACCCCATTCCAATGTTATCGACCTTATCGACTTGCATCTTCTTGATCATGTAAAAGAAACAATTCAATAGATACCGAATACTGCAACACGAATTATTTTCAATAAGAGGTGTTGTTGACTGGAAACTCTAAAAAAACAAATTGTTTCTTTTAATGAGTACTGTGTAGTAATAGTAACCGTCTACTCGCCGTCTCACGTCGCGTCGCGTCGAACCTCGGAATGTCGCTTTTTCGCGAACAGCCGGCTCGTGACCTAAATACTGTGAACACCTGCATTACCTACCGCTTCGACTATTTCCTACCTTCCCTGGTAAGTAGCCACTCTAGCCACGCTGAAAGGATAGATAGTAAGCTCGATAGTAGTAATACAAGCAATCCTAGTGTAACTTACTTAGACGTTTATTTCATAACAGAGATAACTTTACGCGCGGTCACTACTTGTTTTTTTTAATGACCTCGAGATGGATCATAACAACCGCCTATAACAAAGTACTGCCTCGTAGGTCACGCACCTTATAAACGTGCCTTTCGATGCACTACCCTGCGTCCATCGCAACTTGAGGCATACAGGTGTACCTAAAGCCTCATGTGTCTGTAATTTCACCGACAATCATATCTTTCAAACCGAAACGCGGCAATGCTGCTTGGTAGCAGAAATAGGTATAGTGGTAGTACTTCCCCGGGCGAGCCCTTTCACGTGAAAATACTACTTTTAGACTTATATGGGTGATCGCTAAGTAATGTAAAAAAACCTATTTAAATTGTTATAGAAGTTGGGTTCGTAGGAGGAAGTGAGATTGGTTCCGGAATATTACACAAATTGATGCAACACCATACAAGGTCTTAATACCATCATCAAGTTGATGTCTTAAATGCTCATTGTTTCACAGAACAAATCCTGTTTCCTTTTCAGTTAAGAATCCTTGGAAATCAAAGGGGCATACGTTCGTACGTACTGACGTCATACATGGAGGAGTACAGTGCATTACTCTCCTTCTGACCCTACAATCTAAAATTCTTGAAGTAACGGAGAAGCACTTTAGACAGGCCTGGCAGAATCCTCGCGTTGTTGCTGACTTGGTGGACTCGATGAGCTCATGCAGTCCCATTTTCCCATTTTCAATATACCGTTACTTCATCTCTAGAAGATAGCACAGTCCTCTATCCGTGTCCCCGGTCTTTAGAAAATGATGATTCAGGTCACCGTGTCCTATAATGATTATTGTCTCGCAAATCTTGCAATCACCAATCTTATCATTTTAGTTATTTTGCAATTTTGTATTGGCATAGTTGGCCGCAGGTTTAACGACTTTCCAAAGAAATGTAGGATTTCTCAAGATTCTCACGCAGGTCATCACGAACAAGGCCGCGTCACGTAACAGATGCGCACATGCATCGCAAGTGCCTGTGCTCCACTTGGCCGCTGCCCCTGCCCATGCGCCGCCGGTGCAGATAACTGACATGATACCCACATCACGTAATCTGAAGGACGAATGCAGTTTGCCAAATCACGGAAAATGGCGCCATTGGAATTTAGACTGTGGTCCTTTACATAGCATTTTATAATGTCCTTAACACTGAAAACTATTCTCGTTCCTAATTTCGGATTTCGGGACTCCATAAAAGTTCTTAATAAGTATATTAATATTATTAATCCAAAAGTGTGTCTGTTTATTGTGTTTTGCCGGCTAATCCGTATGACCGATCTTGATGAAATTTGGCAATAAGATAACTTTCATTCTGAAGGCGGAAATAGCCTTTTTTATAACGGGGATAAAGAACTTTTCGTGCGAAGCCGGGTCAATTAGTTCGGCAATAAAGCGTGGGACTTGAGACATTTTCACTACAAGATGAAACATAATGAAGAATCTTGTAAGCTGTACCTAATTCGCAGCGAGTGTAATCACTGCCTGCTAAAGAAGCCGTTACGCGAAGCATGCTATCAAACAATTATATCCGCTGCAGTTACACTAGTTACAATTATAAATTCTATCGATTAAAGTAAGTAAACACTTGACGAATCCACTTCAGCGCTGAAAACTCAATCTTGGAACTGAAGACTTTGGTTCAGATTTGCGTGTGTTGTGATCGCGTGATGGTAAAGTCGAGTTAAAAAGTGTACTGGCTGACGTAGTTAATTGGAGGTTGGTAATTTCATTAGCATACAGGAAGCTTGGTAGCCCAGTGTCGAGCCTGTTCCATGCGAGTGTCCGCCCCGTTGATAATTATGATGGGTATGACGTGTCGATGTTCCCGTTATGTTTTCATCAGTTAGTTGTACTGACCTCTTCATAAGCGTTTGAACATGGTAGGATTTTAAGGCGTATTTCCTTTCAGCTGTTCATACACTGCTCGCTGTTTATTGTTTTTTAACCCTCAGCATTGTTCCTAGCCTGTTTATTGGTAGGTACCAACATCGTTCAGGTTTATGAGACCAGTAATATTATGGTGGTATATGATATGTGGGTAAAACTATACTGACGTTTTAAATTAAATAAAATAGCTATATTAATTTGCAAAAACCAAAAATTGATAAATACATAATAAGTGTTTTGTTGTCTACAAAACACTTATTATGTATTTATCAACTTTCTCTCATCTCATAGATACCACTTTTCACCGTGCAATTCAAAATTCCAAAGTAGATATTTACTGCTGTCATGCACAAGCGGGAGATTGTACACATTCAATTTGTGAACATCTATTTGCAAATAGATGAAATTCACACGTCGCGACGTGTGAATTTGATAAAATTGCTGTACATACCAAGAAGGAAGAAATTCAAGTTAAATTCAAAGAAGAACTAGGGTTATTGGTGGATGTTCCGAAGCCCGGATTTGGAAACACCAATGATGGGAACACCAGTCGTAGATTCTTTGCGAACCCCGAGGTTTCCTCTCGAATCACCGGCATAGAACTCCAGTTGATTCAAAGATTCGGTACAATATTGGAGGTGATTTCAAGTGGCTTTGAAATAGATGCACAAAAATTTGAAAGCTATTGTACCGAAACAGCCAAATTATATGTACAAAAATACAACTGGCATCCCATGTCACCAACAGTCCACAAAATTCTAATACACGGGCCCGCCATCATCAGCCATGCCTTGTTGCCTATCGGGACATTATCAGAAGAAGCAGCAGAGGCACGAAATAAACATTTTCGTGAATATAGGCTTCGATATTCACGAAAATTTTCCCGGGAAGAATGTATGTACGATGTTTTTCACAGGCTTATGCTAACATCGGACCCGTACATAAGCAGCATACGGCCTAAGCCTCAGAAAAACACGAAACCTTTTAGTGCCGAAGCGAAGGATATTATGGTGGAAGAAATAGAGCAGTCTTTTGCAGACGAGGATAAAGAAAATGACGAAGAAAGTTACAGTTCTAAGTAACGTTTTGTTTATTTTTGTGTAAAAATGCTAATAAAAAGTTAAAATTTCACTTATTTTCTTTATCGTGGTTCCATATAGCTAATTCTTTGTTAACTTGAATAGTAAAGACGTACATAAGCTAAAAATATTGCTAAATAATTTTGGCCACGTTTTTCGTGCAAATCTACCTATGTGCGTCGTCATGGATGGTCACAGCCATCGTTTTATATTGATCTATGATTTGGTGGCGTGGTCTCTGTGCCATGTGTGCTGTTGGTTTTGCGTTTATAACGTAAAGGCCTGGGTTACGAAACCGTTGATATGAAATTTCAAACCATCAATAAATTATGGACAATAGCAAAACAGTCGAGCTAACCTTTGTTTTATATAAACTATCCAGTCGGAAAGATTTTATAAAATACGTAGGCATTTTATTTGAGAACCTCTTACTTGTAAACATCGGAGAATGTAATACCAAGAACATAACATGTGAAGTAATGGCTTTGGTAACTGGGTCATCAGCTTATTCCGTCACCTTACCAAGTGATCCCTGCATCTTACGAGATCCCAAGATCCTTAGATATAGGATACCTGCTATACGTTACGTACCCAGATATTTCATCTCCATTCATAAAAATATACGTGAACCTTACCTACGGTTAGGTCTGACCCTACTTAGTGATAAGTAATCCTTTTAGAGTAGCGACATCCGGTCTTAGTCCAGTGCCCTATTTGATAATCATTCCTTCCTGTTCGTAGGAGTAGGAAATTCACTAATAGATAAGTCGAAAGTGTCTATTAAGTCCTGTGAAATAATAATTTGGTTCTTATGACCAAAATATTTGCAAGGCGGTTGAGATACCAAATTCTACATAAAAACAAACAACATAAGGAACCGTTTTCATCATTCCAGTTACGCATCAGGGCAGAACCATCTGACGGACTTCATAGGAACAGAGCCGAGTAACAAAAGCAATCGGTGGCAGTCTACACTAATGAGCCCCTTCCCTTCTTCTATTCGTCTTGGCTAAGAACTTCTAATAGAGAAAGCGATGACTGTAACTAAAATAAAAGATTTCAATTAGTTGCCATACATATACCTAATGTCATGGTACCCTCACATAATTTTTTTTAAGAAAGTGTCATGATGATGAAAACATGTAATTTGATAATATTGAGTCACTGAGTGATCGTCGTTTCGAAGAGGGGCATGCATCAAATGACATAGGGGCGCCGGGACCGGAAGTCGAACCACAGGTCATCAAACCAAGATGATGTTTTGATCTGAAGTTTCTATATTTTATAGAAAGTTCAATACAGCACCTACCATATTGATTTTTTAAATATAGGTATACCTTCATAATTTGTTTTTATTAGGTATGTATTGTGTAGAATTTTGTTTGAAATGAAGAATGTAAAGAACTTATAGCAATATTAGCGCTCTTCAGGTAATTCTGTTTTGTCTTCTGGTACGAGTAAATCGTTTTCGTTGAATGAAACATCAGACGTAACTAATGACTAGACGTCGGATTATATGCATTTCCGTGTTTGCATATATGCATAAAACTTGATATTTAATTAATATTTGCTTATTTTATAGAGCAGGTACTTTTTGCCAATCGTTCTTATTTCATTTAAACGAAATTCATTATAAGTCATTGATTGAAATTACTGACGCCCTACCAAATACAACACCGAGAAGATCCGTTGTAAGTTGAATGCTGTATCTACTAAAAGAAAACCAGAGTCTTGAATAAATGCATATAATCAACGGCATTGATCAAACTTTGCCACAAGAGATATCTCCAAACGTGGCGCCAAGTTTTAAGTTCTGTCCAGAGACTTCGGCTGCCGTCGGCCCGTGGCTGGGACACTCACGAAATGTACTAGATGCGGTATAGTGTGTCGTAAGAATTATAGGTGATTTAAGAATAATTAACTCATTACATGAGATGACATTGGGTATTGGTTTATTTAGTGGAACGTTTGATTTTGAATAAGGAAAATACACAATATATTGGCATTTTTATAATAGTTCTTAATTAAGGCTTTTTTACAGATATTTCCACGCATATTTTGGCATTTTGTTAATACATATTATAATCCGATGTTTACTAATAGCATTGCAGTAGAACTAATTAATTATTATTGAAAACATCACATCATCATTTTAATGTTGAACTAGTTTCCCGAGGTCTTCAAGTGTCATTTAACCGTTCCACGAGGTCGTCTGTCACGGACCTGATTTCTTTTATTATTACTTCTTGTATATATTATATACGACGAAATATTTAATTTATCAATTTTATTTAAACGTCCATAATTTATTATAATTTTAATTGGATACTAATTTAATGAAAATAATTATATTTAAATTTGACAGTTAAAGTCGTTGAGAAAAAATAGACTAGAGAAGAAAAGTTTTACATGCAATGGTCAGAAATGTAACCACTAGCGAGTTCAAAAGATCATAAGACTTAATTAAATTGTGAAATAATTAAATAGTAAATGTATTATTTAATCCTAAAAAGTAATCATTATTAATTTAATTTTAAGTATTGCTGGTGTACAATAAAGAATTATTCTTTTTTATTCGATTCAATTCTATTCATTATTTAGGCTGAAATTTCCTTTAGGAAAGTTGGGCTAGGACTTTCATTTTTTTCATGTGTAGATATACATGAAAAATGACTACATGTGAAGTGGCAACTTGCGCAACCTTATAGTTTTAGAGATATTAATTTTTGAAAATCCGTCATCGATTGTAAATTCGCTCGGAAATCAGTGTCCGACCTTTCAGTTTGCGTTCTATCGATTATTACGACACTAAATTGACATGACAGTGACAGATAATACGGCTTTTTCATAGGGTTTACATTTTTATAGGCAGAAATTTCGAATTTGGCAATGACAGTGACATAAGTTTTACATTTTTATTGGCGGGAATTTTGACATTCTTTTACAAAGTTTACATTAGATTCGTTCACTGTTGCATGGATATTTATAATAATGGTGTTATTAATTTTTTTATTAATAAGTTATCTTTTAAACAAAATGGTACAATGAATCGAGACGGGGCACCCCAACTTGAGTAGGTTAGGTTCAAAAAGAGTGACAGAATCGACATGGAGCACCCCGCCCCCACGTGGTCTTGTGCGTGACACCCCTAGAGTGTACATAAAGAGCGCGGGAGCCAGAAGCTCGCGGAAGGTCCTGAGTGAAGCAAGTCATACGAGGCCAAGTGAAGCGAAGGGGGGAGGTGGCGAGCGAAGCGAGCCGGCGACCTCTGTAGCGGAGCAAAGGTCGAGTGTGACTTGCTTCATTCAGGGGCGATCTTAAGAGCTTCTAGCGGGAGCCTACCCAGAGTCCGGGGGTTGGAAGAAAAAGTGGTCTATGAAAACGTGGGGAGCAACGTTTTCATAGACCACTTTTTCCTTCAAACCCCTGGACTCTGCCTTTTTACAATATAAACAAATTGTTTTTTTCATACTTAACCTCAAAATATTTTTTTTTAATTTTCAAAAAAAATTATTGGTTTTCGTAAGTCCTCACACACTAGGGGGGGGTTCAAGTCCCCCCTCTCCCCTACACGCAACACTGATGGCAAATACAAATTGTGATAAATTTATTTCATATATTCATGCTATTTTGGATAATCTGAACCAACTTACTGGTGAAAAGTAACACCACTTGCTTTATGATCCACTTGGGACCGCGACACCCATATTTTAACTGCAAATTTCACCATTCTGATAACTTTATCCATAAGTTCGGCCTCACTTGACGTCAAGCTGACAACTGAAGTCAGAATCTGTCGAATATGACTGCAGTCATATTCGAAGTAGCAATGCGTCGATGCCGTATTCTACTCATCTAGTGTAATAATAATATTATTTGGTAAAGTCACATTTTTTTTTATGTTTTTGCGTGTATAAGTCATTTCTTAGCACAAAATGTTAATTACTGTATCATAATCATCGACAACCGGGCTTCATCCACTTCTGGGTATACCTAGGCCTCACTAAATAAATGTGTAATTAAAAAAATAAGGTATATTTATTAAATTAAACAGTTTCTTATAGTTTTAACCAAAGCGTAACCTGCCTTAAAATTAACACATAAACAAAAAAACTTATTATATATTAATTAAATAAGTAACACCTCCAAGTCTACCTGAATGCGGGGTACTTATGCCGGAAATACGCATTCATCAGACCGAGGTTCGTAAAACGCTGCGGAGTTTGGACGTGACTAAAGCTAGTGGCCCTGATGGGATTCCAACAATTCTGATCAAATCCTGTGCATCTGAGCTCCAGTTAAATTGCCATAGTTTTCAAGTTAATGCCATTTTTAACATGAACTTTACATTTCAGCATGGAATAAATTGCCCATAATGTAGATGGCTTTTTAGTTTTAGTAATCTCATTAAAATACGCCAAAAATACTGTTTCGGAGCAAATGTTCACTTTTTTCTCGTTTTTCCAAAGCATAAAATTTTCATATAAGTACCTTCTTTCATGTATTTTTATTTTGACTTCGCTGGAAGCAGGTTTTCCATTGCCAATCTGGCTTCTGATCTTAAATCTGGTGGAGTACAATCAATCTCCATTGCACTCTCTGAACCGTTGGAACTTATTTTAATTATTAAATTTATATTTAATATGTATGTAAATAACAAATCAAGACGAGTTTTTAGCTTTGCCGCCAATTTTTTATTGATAGAGCGAAGCGAGATCTCTAAATCAACCGCAAATCGACGTTGTATGTATGTATGTATATTCCGTATGTCCGAGGATAACTTTCGAAGCGTTTATCCGATCATCGTGAAATTCGGTATATAGGTAGGTGGCGATGACACATTTTTGGTGTGACAAATGAGATAAAAATGTGCGGGGGTTGTTGAGATATTGGGGTTCAAGAGGGGCAAAAAAAACAAAATGGGACTATACGGTCAAGTGGCATGTCTAAAAAAAGGTTTTTGTGTGTTCATTTCGTCCCCATTTTTATTTTTAGTTTATACTTTGTAGTTTTTAAGTTATTAGCCATAATAAAAACTAAACTTGGACAATATTCACATAGCTTTAGTAACACAATATAAGCAAAAGTCTGAAATACAGAATAACTGCAATCTGAACCCCAAAAAAGAGTAACATGAACTCCCGTTACCCGTAATTTGAATGAAACTGTAGTTCAAGTTATTTAGTTCCGCATTTCGTGGCACAATTTTATTAGTCAAAGATTAAAGCCGACTTGCACAACGATCCCTAAACGTATTTAGTGACTAAACATGTTTAAATTGTACGTATTTGTATGATTTGACAACTCCTTAAATCATATTTAGCCACTAAATACGTTTAGGCATAATTGCGAGTCGCCCTAAGAATATTTTTTTGTTTTGGGAGACTCGCGAAATCTCAGTTCGGGGCGAACCACTTTTATCATCTGTGCTGAAAGGTAAAACGCATTTATGGCAATACAGCCACGTGTAACGCAATTTGTATTAAGCAAAGAGACTTTTTCTTTATTTTTTTCTTGGCGTCGCACAGTTTTGTGCATTTGCCATGCAAAGAGACTTACTTTGGTATGCCAAGAATGATAAAAGAGATCCAATCAAAGAGTATATAATAACGCTCCAGCAATGTTGTATGAAACGGCGTGCTGGGGCCGTTTCATACAACATTGCTGAAGCGTTGTAATGTTCCCAATTCAAAAAACGCTCCTGCAATGGAATTGTTTTTTTTTTGTCCGTAAATTCGATGCTTTGCATGTTCTTTTTTCGAAAATAATGACAATATTTCCATGCATGTTCGAGAAAAAATATTTAAAAGCGCGTTGAAGTCTTTTGTATGAACAAAAAAATAACAAAATAATTTAGTGTGCTCGCTTATTTTAATAAGCAGAATCAAACTACCAATGGTGGTAGGATTGAATCCGGGAACATGCGAGCACACTAACTTATTTTGTTATTTTTTAGTCCACGTAAACGTGGATCTCATATATGAAAAAAGCAAAAACACTTTGTTCTAAGTACACCCCAAAAGATCCAAACATAAAAATAAAAATTTTCAAAGCAACAAGTACAATGGGCGGTCTTATCGCTTAGAAGAGATTTCTTCCAGACAGCCTTTGGATGACAAACTATGATGATAACAACAAAATTTGTACCATATCAATTTTTCGAAAGTTAGAAATTTTGTCATTATTAGATGCGCGTTGAAGTCTTTTGTATTAAAAACTGTTTAATAGTTTACCATAAAGTTCTTTTTGGTTTATGGGTCAACTTGGCCACTATCTCACCTGATGGTAAGTGATGGTGTGGTCAAAGATGGAGCACGCTTGCTTAGAAAGAACCTGTTTACTCTGAGCATCTTCATCTTCTAGCCCTTTTTCCACATTACGTGGGGTTGGCACAGTGGCGTCGCTCGGCGTCCGTCGACGTCACCGTCGCCTCAGCGGGCCTCGCGATAAAGATATTAAAAGTTTAGTTTAGTCGTAATTATTTCCGTATACGCGTGAGTAGTTATTTATCCAGAGTCGCAGCGTCGTCTGACAACACTATGCAAGTTATAAACGAGAATAAAAAACTGGCCATTGGGCGATCCCAAGCTTAAAAGAACTACAATACAGTATGTAATTGTTGAAATTATTTGAATAGCAATAAAACTTATACATACGCATACATTAGTATTTAATTCAGTTCATTGAATTCAACGTTTTCTTTTTGATTATATGATTAATATTATTGAATATGAATTTGTTTAATAAAAATAGCGATACTCATAATTCTTTAAATACTAAAAATAAAGATAAACTCGCTGTTGCCACTTGTAGACACCATAAAGTTAGTAAATCGTTTAAAGGGTGTTCGCTTATAAGTATAACAAACTGCCAAGTGATGTACAAAAATTGACAATTAACAAATTTAAAAACGTAATAAAACAAAATCTTTATAAAAAAGCCTACTATAAAATATCAGATTATTTAGATGATAGAGAAGCTTGGGATTGAAATTACTCCAACTCGTTCAAAATTTAGACGTAATTTATTTCCTGTATTGTAATGTTATTCTAAAAGGATCATTAAAAAAAACAAGCAGCCTTGTTTCTTGTCTTTCTTTCCTGGCTTAGTCGCGAAGGAACAGGCAGTAAAATTGACCTTTCAAAGTGATCCTTGTGATTTTAATGAATAAAAGATTTTGACTTTGGTTGGGAAATGAAGAGGCCTCGCAAACCTGATGCCGTCTACGTCCACTTTATGTCTTGCGTATTTTTCTATCATATACCTATTTACCTCATTAGGTAGGTAGGTACTCGTTACCATGAAGATACTATTTAAAAATCTTGGTTTTGGCATCACTTGAATACCTCAGTGAGTGAATATAAAAAGCTACATACATAGAAGTGACTTGTGAGTGCCTTAGAAAGTTCGTAATGCGTGCCAGATAGATTCTTTCCAAAACAAACTCCACACGTTGTCCTTATGTAAATGTATTCCTTATATAGGTAGGTATGTAAAGTAGAATATATATCAAGGTGCGTTAAAAGCCGGTATATCCACTAGAAAGAGGCTTTTAAGACCACTTAAAGGTCAACTGCGCCACACACGATGAAATTGTTATGCGAATTTCGCTCCAATCGTCACAGCAATAAGAAATCTATTTTCTAAACTAAGTGCTATGAAAGTTCAACTGAATACCTGAAAGTTGCTGCCCAAATGTAGTTCTTGTTCTAATGAATCTAAGAGCTAATGACTTCCACATCTCCAAGCATTGCGAAGAGTCACAGAGGAAATAAATATAGGTAAACGCATCTTTACCTACGCGTAGAGAATTTATCCTGGCAATTTTAGGATTTATTAAAGTGTGATTTACCCACCTGGTAGACGTTTTAGATACTTACCTACTACAAAAGACAAAATAATTGATTCGAATAAAAAGCTAATTTCGTAGGAGTGGCAGATCATCGGATGTTGAAGATTATTGGCTTTAGCCGGGAACATCATCCTCCGAAGCACGAAAGCACTCAGATGAAAATGCTACATATCCAAGCATAGTTGTCAGTCTGGTGTTCCCGCGCTGCGGAGGCATCAAGGTGAACCGGTGTGTGATTCCGAACTTGGCCTAAGCCTATTCTAGTAGGTATGTCGTAAGAATTGAAGACCTAGAACATTTAGCTAGACCTTTGACATTCCTTTAGTACTACTCACCATAGTTTAGAAACACAACACCCCTGCGCTAAATCCCTCTGTCGTTTGTATAAAATACCCTTACCAGTCCCCCTTATTTTGTAACTTTAAACACGAAGACGAGATACAAAACATGAAGTACTGGGATAGTAAACCATACTTAGTCAGTGTCAGTCAGATGAGTATATGACAAAATACCAGACTCCATTGCTCTTGCAGGTGAAAATATATATATGTACTTACAAAAGGTTTATCTAAAGAATACATTTGGCATCTGAATATACGAAAACGACTCAGACGGAGCCAGTAGAAAGTATCTAGTAAGCTACACAGGTAATTAATTATATTCACATACAGAGGCTAGACCTCAATCGAGAGTGAAAACGGCACACCCACGAATGTATCTGCGTATTACAACTGGGCCAGAGATTGCTTACTCCACATTCCACAATCATAACTACAAGTACCACAACCATAGTACCTATATACAGTAATTACTAGTGATCGGCGTAGGTAGTGCCATTCACGGGAACATCAAAATCTGATGTTTACCATGCTTTGTGTGTGATAAAGTTGATTGATGTCAAAAGCTCTGTCAGATACGTATTTGCATATTTATCAGGACAATTATAAGTACTTATGTGATAATAAATAGGAATAATATAGGTACTTTAATCAATTTATAGCAGATTGATGAATTGAGCACAAACAACTCGAAAGACCTATAATATTCGACACACTCCTCTATTGTTGTTTAGTATTAAAATTAATAAATTAATAGCTGAGAAGACAATGGGCACTACTATCTCCTAACAATAACTTATTACTACTTAACGTACTTAGTATTTCTGTCACGATTCGTGATGTCAGCCATTGTTTGCCGGTTTGCCACAAGGCTCGCAGTTCGGACCTCTACTATTTATCAGATACGCTTATTTACGGTTATGATTTGATTGATACTGATAGTATAGCAGCAAATTGAAGGATTTATAATAGAAACTGTATTTTTTGACATAATTATTTTATTGCAAAAATCTTAAAAACAAAAATAGGTTCATAAATTAGCCATATATTATACACATTTTCAAACCACTGCAAACACAACAAGGCATTTGTATAATTCAGAATGTTTATAATATTCATTGATATAGGTAAATATATTATTAGTTTGATTCATATCGATTCAAACATTTGTCTATTTAATGGATAATAAGGCAATTTTATATCACAATGTTTATTTAATAAATCTGAAATATTTTATACCAATATACGATACATTTTGTTTCATTTTATAAAGGTAGGTCATTATAATCTTATTCGCCCTGCTTTAAAAGGCACTGATTACAATAAAAATATTATGGACCTAAAATTGCAACAACACACTATCATATCAATCTCCATACTATTACAAAACGATCTCTATAAAATTAAATTAATTTGACTAAAATTATTATGCTAGGAAAACCTTTTCGTACTATAAATACCTAATATTGACATGGTACAGCTATGAAAAAATATTTTATAAATATTTTTGTCATAGCTTGCTTCAGAAATAGAATAGTTTTAGCTAAATAAAGCAGAAAACGTTTAACTCTAAGATAAGGCACAAACTATTTGACACTAGTACAATTGAAGATAACACTAGTATAATTTTACATAGAACTTTTACCATAAAAATTACAATATACCAGAACAACATTATTAACATGCAAGTCGGCGTCACCAATCTCATCTAGTCGACACCGGTGAAAATTATTCATCATGTAATTCAATAACAATAAGACAATGGATAGGTAGGTACCTACTAAATACCCTACAGTAATATGTACGAACAGCTCGTAAGTACAAACTAATCTGAAGTCCAGCTTCAATTTACTAATTCAGAGTTTCATCATCTCATGCAACGTCTTTACAATCTATGACCTCTCTCACTAAAATATGCACATTAATTATAATTTGATGTTCTGTTTAAATTTTTATTCCCATAAAACCATATATAAAATTATATTTTGTAAACATTTTTACTTGAATATTTTAAAATCCCTTTAAAGTTGTGCTTCACATACCATAATTGGACATGTTGAAGAACCTCGTTTACAACATTTCAAAACATGATTTTAGAAACTCTTGCTTGTACAATAATCTGGAACTAGATTTCCAGTTAATAAAGAACCTAACGAACACATCACAGCGACCACTACCACTACTCACAATGCGAAGGAATGTTTTAATTATACCGTATGAATAAATCATGTGTAGTCACGAGACTTCATCAAGAACGTAACAAACGAAAGTATACAAAGTTGCTCGATCTACTCGTAGCTAGCAGGCGTTACAACTTACTCTAGATGACACAATTTTATAAGTTAAAAATAACTTTGATAAACAAATAATTATGAAATTGTTTAGAGTCGTTCGCGCAATCTATATCTATCGTGAGAATAGAAATGAATTAGGAAGTCGGAACGGTGAAGACACCGGCGAGGACAATGCTGGGAGCAGATTTCAAGGTGTCGTTGATACGTTTCTTGCAACCAATACGATTCTCACAGAGAGTATAGAACGGCGGCGGACGCCGGCGCCGTGGCATACGGGAAAGCGCCGCCCGACGCAAAACCCCATCAAGTTTTTATGCAGGGAGAAGTTGGAACAATAGGAAGAAACCGTTGTACTCACACTCGGGAGACGAGTTCGCAGCGCTTTGGCCGCTTTCCCCCCGCGCACGAACAAGGTAATTACTGCGGATAACCATCATTTGCATTGTTCGCTATCTGGAGAAAATTAATTGCCGCAATTGATCGCCGGCGAAGAAATCGATCACACGCTCGCCCGCGCAATCGAGGAATGCATACGCAACACTGTCCGCGTTCGCTTTTGTTACGGTACTCTCCGAATGCAAATCGGACGCCCGATCTGCGCACACGAGGTCGCCGCAACCGGTGGTGCTCGCTCATTACACTAACTTGCGCTCGGAAGCGCGATGGAATCCGGCATCACACTCCGTACACACAAACATTTGAACCAGCCCGTTTTCTCCGCAGGCGATGCTAGGCCGCGCCCGCCTCCTGCTTCTGCTGTATGATTGACTCCCACTGTGCTATGAGCCTCGTAGAGCTAGGAGCAAGGAACTCTTGGCCGGGAGACAGCTCGCACAGTTCCGCAAGCGACTTCGCCGGCTTCAGGCTTCCGATGGAGTCCTGCCCTGAGCTATTCCTCGGCGAAGGAGACCTCAGCAGCTCATCGTTCAAAGCTTCATACAACTCGCCTATGGATTTCGTCGGCTTCAATTTACCTGGCATAGGGATCTCCTCGTCTTCAGATTCAGAGCTAGTCTCATTATCGCTCAGCTCCAGTTCAAATGGCTTTGATTTTTTTCTCATTTTCTTTAGTTCGTGCTCTCTGTCTTTCATCTCTCTCAATTCTTTTTGTATTTTCTCCTCAACAGGGACGAATCCTTTCCGGACCGGTTTGCCTTCAGCTGTGCGCGTGATCACAGGAGGAGAGGTGACCACGGGGGCCACGACCGGGGAGGTGGGGAAAACCAGCGGAGGCAAGGTCGTGGTAGGTGTTGATGCGTTTGGTGTAGTTTGTATCTTTCCTTTGTTGGCAATGAATCTTTGCATGATGCCCTTAGTTCCTGTCTGAGGAGTAAACCTTCGCATGTAGCCGTTGGTGTTGAACGTGGTCTGTGTTGGTGGCGGCGAGGGGGCAATGGGGCCCAGCAGATGTGAGGTAGACACCGCCCTATTGAGTGTCTTTTGCGGCGCGTGGTCTCCATTGACGTGGCCGTTCTGCTGCGTTATGTCGATGGTGGACTCGGAAAGAAGGCGATTTATCCTGAAGTGGCCTTCTTTAAATTCTCGCTCCCTCTCAGTGACTTCAATAATCTCCCGTTGGATCCTGGAGAGGGGATCTTCTTTCAGCATTGACTGTAACAAAAGAAGAACAGAATGATATGGTTCATTGAGTAAGCTAGTTCAGATCAAATCTTTTTGCCAACTGTACCAGGACTGTTAAAGGTAGGTAAGTAGTTAAGTACCTAATCGTAGAACAGCAAAAACAGCGTCTGCGCATTCTCGCTACGCATTGAGCACAAAATTGATTCATCAACATTAATCAAAACTTACAATAAAGTGCATAATCCGTCTATATTTCTAACGAACTCGCACCATACACATTATACTATAATTTAACACAACATAGACTGAAGCATTTATTAAAGTCTATCATTAAACTTTCAATCCGGTTGATGAATGCAGTTGTGTAAAATGTGATTTAAACAGTTATGTAAGGTACCTCCTACTGCTAATGTTGTATGACGTATCTGACTACCTGCACTCATCGAACTGTTTTCATAAGTATACCTAGGAACGAGTACCTTCATATCCACTTATTTAGCTATATTCAATCTTGCGAGTTGACACCAATGGCGGATCCAGGGGGAGGGTCATGGGGGTCATGACCCCCCTCTGGGCTGGGTCCAGGACCTAGGTGGACCACTAATTAAAATTATTAATGATTTTATATATTTTTTGTCACAATATAGATTTTATGTTAGTACGTTCAATATTTAATTAATTTAATATAATATTTTAATTTAGAAAAATTGATTTTGTTATTTAAATATAGGTATTTTTTAATTACAGTACGTAAGTACATTAATAAAATACCTACTTTTTACTTGTATCTATGATTATAAAAATTAAATTATAACTTCTTGTGACTTGACCACGACTATGTGACCCTGACACCAAAGCTGGATCCGCCCATGGTTGACACTAGGAACTTACAAAGGAATCTCTATCATAGAATTGTCTTAAAGAGATATTACTTCTTATAAGTCTAGGTCAGGAACAGTTATGCCTAAGTAGTTAATATAAGACATTACATTGCATATCGGTCACAATACTCACGATGTGCCTGACTCGACTTAGCATTCATTATCAGAATAAAATTAATTCTGTTACTAGAATCAGATGAATTTTAACCTTTTTTATATTTAATATTTACTCAAATATTCTAAAAAAAATGTTATACTCAGTTAGTTGTTGTGCCACTATTTCTTGTAAATTTATTTCTAAGTACCTAGCTAAGTTATAGTAAAGAGGCGGGCTACTTTGCCGCGTCAGACTATAAACATAACAACCTACATAATCTAGATCTCATTGCTATTAGTTTAAACTTAATATACGGTAATGTAACTGTGAGTCTAAGTAATAATAAATAAAATAAAATAAATAGAGACGGAACAAGCCTATGGCCCACCTGATGATAAGCGGTAACCATCTAAATAACTTAAGTAGGTTAAAATAAATTTGTCTTCTAATCATAATTTTTAGTCTCTCTAGTTTTTATTATAACATGACCACGAATTGGACAATATAAATAATCAGAAATATCCGAAATATCCAGAAATGGATAACTGGTCTCGTTATCTGCAATGTTATTATCGCTCCTATCAGCAATCGATTCCGAAGAATAACAACTATCTTTTGACAGAGGCATTTTTATTACTGTAATTATTTCCTGTAATTAACGTGTTTTGACTGGGCTGATACGGCTCTTTTTAAAACGAGAAGTTTACATCAGTACCTATGTAGGTAGGTAGGTACTTACAAAGTTTATGTTTGGTGAACTACTCTACTTCTAAAGGTATTACAAGAATAATAAGATTAATGACTGCAAGCATAAGGCTCAGCTTGTTAGATTATTATGATCCAGCACGAATCCAATAGGAATGAAATTTGATTATGTAGCTCACCCGAACAAATACAGGAGAGAAACGTTACAACATCAGAGTTTTAATTTGAAATGGATGGAAGTAACATTCGTTGCTTCAACGGAGATGTTGCAAGCATCGACTTAGATTTCCTAAATTAATTAACAAAAACATCATCCGCATTTCACAAGGTTATTAATGTTTCGAAAGCATTAAAATGCATAAGCAGCGGTTATGCATATTAAATATGCATTGAATTGCAAGGCCGGCATTTGTTGGCATTGGCGCATCAGCGTTGTCTAACTTGAGTAACTTCAGTTATGATTGGAAAATAAGGTCAGTCTGTCTGAGCGGTGCCATATTTGTGCGAAATACGCTGACCTACACATGGCCATATTCAGTTTCACTCACAACCGTTCTACTAAGAGCCTGTTATGTTACATTCGACTGATACTGGACACTGTATTCTATTGGTACTATATATAGTTTAGTTCAAATAGGTAGGTAAGGCCAGCAAAG
Organism: Philereme vetulata; assembly: GCA_918857605.2. NCBI lineage: Eukaryota > Metazoa > Arthropoda > Insecta > Lepidoptera > Geometridae > Philereme > Philereme vetulata. The sequence goes on along the minus strand of OU975431.1, from coordinate 12,849,284 downwards.
AATGTCTGTAGTTAACCTAGAACTAGATTTCTTTAAGAGGGTAGTTAAGCTAAGTGGTACTCGTGCTTGTCTGTTTTTCCAAGTATTTTCAATAGAGGCTTAGGTAGGTACACACCTATACCTAGTCTAGTTTGTACCTACCATTGCTCTCAGCGATAGGACACACGACGTGGTCGATAGCCAGTTGACATTGCACGTTTAATACGGCCAATAAATGAAATGGAATAATCGCAGATAAGTATCGACTGAGCGCGTTATCAACGCGGTAATACCTACTTACGTGCTCTTGAATACTTTTACCACTTTTACTTGCAATGACATTCGAATCTTCGGGAGCTTTCGAAACCGGCACACATTCCCGGCAGGCCACTTCGAGCATTGTAGGTAGGTACGTGCGGAGCGCTAATTGTAAGAGTGGCCGCTGGCTGAATGAACTGTATCTCATGCCGTCGACCTACGAACCTACGGTCGCAAACGCAGGACTAGGCCCGTGTCCGATGCAAACTGGAGCACGCTCGCATTCTTTAACAAACTACCGACAGGTTCAAAGGTACTCACTTCACCCATGGTGACTCGTGCAAGTCTCTCGGTACAATCCAAACTCCGTATATTCTGCACTTTTTCACGTTCTAAACATCACGATCACTGGCGGTATGGAGGCTCTTGGCGCGATACGTGCGTGCGTTCCGGCCGGCGCTCGCAGGCTAACGTCCCGTCCCCGTCGCCGTCTCACCTGGCGCGCGGCGCGGCGTAGGTGCCGCCTGGCGAGCGAGAGCCTCACCACACGTCATAGGTGAGAGCGAGATAACTGACAACACCTGGTGCACAGAATAGGCCTTAGTTAGTATGTGATCGTGGTACAGATTGAGCAGTAGTCAGTATGCACTGGCTGCTTTGGAGGAGCGAGGGCGCGCGTATGAAGCCCGGCTCCGGATTTCCGCGCTATTGAGTTTCTGAGGGTCTGATTTGACCCTCGATCCGGACAGAAAAACCTGCTGCTAACTAGAACACGGTTATATTAATTTTTTGACAAATAGTCTAACAGCTTACCTACCTACTCACTAGTAATATGTAATTAACAATTTGGTAATTTCAATGGAAAATAATAGATATCATACAAACACTTATGTATATTTATTTTATTTTTACTTCATAATGACCAGATCAGTTATTTAAACTAAATAAAGTTTATTAGGTACATTGGCAAGTATATACTTAACTAGGTATCTTTTTTACATCATTAACTTATTACACAGTTGCTAAATCAAGTGTAAAATATAAAACAAATAAACGAAATATTTTGTATAAGTTACAAGTATGTATAAAAACTCCCAAAAATTACATAATTACCCAACTTAAATAAATATAGTGGAGTCTCACCAAACCGGCACTTCAGTAGTCCGGTGCGTCCAATAGTCCGGCACCCTCCGCTCACGCCTCTCTACTTTCGTTCCGCGCTTGCGCACATTATTTATTTACATATTAAGAATTATTTTTCTATACAATCCAATAATCTAATAATAATAGTTTTGAACAGTGCTGGATTAGTTACGACTCTACTGTATAACTAAAATTAAACAAATTTATTCCTTAAATTAAACAAGCTTCCGCCCGCGGCTTCGCATGCCTGGTTTGTCAATAAAAAGCCTTTGTCTCAATTCAGGTCATAATCTATCTAGTATAAACCAAATTTAATTAAATCAGTCCAGCCGTGTAGTAGCGGAAACGTAAGAAACAGATTTATAATATTAGTATGGATACATATTATTATTCTACTAATAAATTTTGTATTAAATGATATCTCAGATCTATTGAGCCTCTTTAAGTTAACACTAGATACAGTTTTATGGATCAGAAATCTGTACAGTTTTAATAAACTGTGATTTGACTTGTGTATTGTCCATGTGGTTCACTTTAAGGTGCCGGGAGAGATCACAGGGCCGCAGGAAGCCGCGCGCGCAGTGCTGGCAGATGTAGGGAGTGTTATCCAAGTGAGCCTTCAGAACGTGGAACTCCAGCATGGATATGGTAGGGAAAGCTTTGTCACACTGCCCTGTGGTACACTTGAACTTAGCAGCGTCTCTGTGCTTGAAGCCTATGTGGTGTGACAGACTCCTCTGTGTAGTAAACCTCTGGTTACACATCTTGCAAACATACGGCTTTTCACCGTTATGAAGTCTCATGTGAACTTGTACATTCGGGAAGGATTTGTGACAAACAGTACAAATACCAGATTTTTCAGAATGCATCCGTTTGACATGCAAGTTGTGATTGCCTTTTACTGTAAAGGTCATTCCACAGAAATTGCAAATGTACTTGCAAGGGTTATTGTGACGGTCGATGTGGGCTCGCAGGGCTTGCTTGGTTTTCAGTGCCTTGCTGCAGATGTGGCAGATGAAGTTTCTGGCTTCACTGTGCACCGTCTGGTGCTTGTTTAGCATTGATCTGCATCGGAATGCTCTTGCGCATATTTCACACGCGTATGGTTTTTCACCGGTGTGGCATCGTTTGTGACGTATCAAAGAGGAAAGCTGAACAAACTTCTCAGGGCAGAACGGACAGAGGTATGGCTTTTCCCCGGTGTGGATTCGCAAATGGACAATAATGTTGCTTTTACAGTGGAAATTCTTCCCACAGTGTTCGCAGATGAAACTGGAAGATCTGACTTTAGTATGGTTCACATCAATGTGTCTCATGAGAGAGCCCTTCAGGGTGTAGCTCTTATCACACTCCCGACATGTAAATGGTTTCTCTCCTGTGTGCTTTATCATGTGAGTGTCCAATGCTGAACGACAGCTCACTTTTACCCCACAGATAACACATAGAATGGATCCACCCTTAGGGCCTCTTCTCCCATCCCAGGCGGGGAGCGGTCTTAACTTTCTCTGTTCAAGTTCGTTAATTCCGTTGTGTCTGTTGATGTGTGCCTTCAGGCTGCTTTTATTGCGAAAGCTCTTCTTGCAGAGATCACAGCTGAAGGGTTTCTCTTTAGTGTGTGTACGAATGTGCAGGTCATACGCTGATTGGCACCTTAGGACTCTGCCACACGTCATACACTGAATAGGACCCGTGTACACTCTATGCTTGATTTTACGTATCTTATTTTGTAATGATTTTTCTTGTGCCTTACTTTTTTTCTTGCGTTTACCTTCACTTTTGATCGTAGGCGTAGCCTTTAAGTCGTACTCTGAGTCTGGGAAGTGGTCGATGTAATCATCATATTCAAGAGCTTCATTCACATATTCAGGGATGGCTTCGATCTTTATTTCCATTTTGAGTGGTTCTTCTTTGAGGTCTGGGGTTTGTAGCAGGCCGAGGCAGCGCAGAGCTCGGTCGGACGCCTCGCATTTCTGCGCGAACTCGTAGCTGATGGAAAGTTCCGAGGCGCAGTTCTCGCAGATACCATCAGGCAGGCCGTCACCTTCCTCGATCACCACGGAAACACACTTTATAATCTTCTCGCGGTACTGCATGTTATTGAGCTCCTCGAACAGAGATATTGTGGCTGATCTGTCGAGGCATACACGACATATTTTGGAGTCCATTATGAGTGGAGTTAGGTGTGATAGACGATTGTTGTTTATATAATTGTATTCCCTTGTACTACGTATCCTCTACTCTACATACTTTACATGTTTGCAGAATTAATTTATTCTCAGATTTACAAAACAGTAGGTACAATACAACACAACAAAACAAATGGACAAGCGATACGAACGAAACGAAGACGCTGACAGTTTTGAGTTTTGACAACATTGAAAATATGACAATGACAGTGATTGCAGTGAAAACAAAGTTATGCATTTTTCGGGTTCCATCCGATTTACAGATGCTTTATAAATTTATTATTTAGATAAGATTTATAGATGATTTATAGTTTAGAGCATCTATAATTTATCTTTAAATCATATTATAATTGAATAGATATAAACATATAAATAAAATAGAACACTCTATACTATCTATACTAATATTATAACGAGGAAAAATTTGTATTTTTGTGTGTGTGTATGTTTGTAACGAATATACACAAAAACTACAGGTCTGATTTAAAAAAAATCTTTTACCCAACTGCGCAGAAGGAGGGTAATGTTTTTATTGAAAAACTACGCGTTCGAAGCTGCGGATTGGTCAGCTAGTCTTTTATACAATGCAATGGTATGAGTAGCAAAACAGGCGATTATCTCCCCTGATGAGCTAAATTTTTGGATCGGTCATACTTCTAGACGGTATTCAGTAACCTTATATTAAACAAATTAATGTCAAAATATAGGTTATAAATACTTCGATCGTGTTTCACCCAATAAATTAGTACTTCAGATAGGCATTCCTTAGATGTCGCGACATCTAAACAATGCCAAAATCATAAATAAAACCTATATGTACCTAGGTACCTAGTAACAGTCAGTTAAAATAAAAATAAATAAATGGATAAACACATAACACCAGGATTTGTATACAATCTACCTAAGTTGTATTGAGTAGGTATTTATCTATCATTGTAGTATTGTATCAATTGACTGTTTATCTATCCTTGTAACTATTGTACCACATAAGTATTTTCTTTTGGCATATAATGTGGAAAGAAACTGACTTCTGACATACAGCTCACCCTAGTTCAGGAGCCAGGGCTTAAATCTGTATCTACGTGTTACGAGCTGAGGGTTCGGGATAAAATAATACAGATAATATCTGTATCTACGTCTTACGAGCTGAGGGTTCGGGATAAAATAATGAAAATAAATCTAACCAAAATATGACTTTTATTCAACACTAAAATGATACATATATAATAAATATAAATATTGCTGGTCATTTCACACAGCGCTATCTAGCCCCAAACAAAGCAAAGCTTGTATTATGGGAACCAGATAGCTGATATAAAACTTATTTACATATTTTTTCTGTAAATACCTATATACTAATATTATATAGAGAAACCACCAAATCCGGAACAAATATCTGTAGATCATACAAACATTTGTTCCGTGGTGGGAATCGAACCCGCTACCTCCTGCGTCTCAGCCAGCTATTCTCCCACTGCGCCACAGAGGTCGTCGTATCTTAAATTGTCGTACAATAAATACACGATCTTAATCACAAGTAATCACAACACACTAAATCACACCACTGTTGCACATTAAACCATTAAAAGTCACCGAAATATTCGCACGTATCGCCAAATTAAGACTGACTCGGGCGTCTGTACGCACTATTTATACCTCATTTATACCACGCCATATTTCTCGAAGTTTCTCGATATTTCCACTGGCGACTAGAAAAGTGTACCTATACTTGAAAAAACATAGCTTGATCTCTGCGACATTTGTTAAACTGACATTCCTAGGGTTGTTATAATACAGAAAGAAATATCGATAGTAATTATCGATAGAAGCTTTGCAGTAAGACCAATTGTTGGACTTTTGAGGGCTCCAACAACCCGTAACGACTGCCATTAGATATTCGTATGGCAGCCGGGACCGACGGCTTAACGTGTTTTCCGAGGCACGACCATACCAGTGCAAAAACCCATATTCATGCATACAAATATTTGCACTAAGCGAGGATCGAACCCGCGACCTCCTGCGCAGCAGTCGTGTTCACTACCGCTTCGCCACGAAGGCTGTCTGCCACAATTATATGTATAACGTTTATTCAGGCAACAATTTGCACTAAAAAATATTACAAGGCCCATATCTATAAATACCTTAAAGACTAACATACAATAGTAGATTATTAAACGAGGGTATAAAGCAGTGTCTTGCGTCACTCTTAACTCACGAGCGGGCGAGGGAGTTACTAGAATCCTGAGTGCAAAGAGAGATATAAGCTACTTTTAATACATTCTGCGAGACAATAAAAACCAAATTCTATGGAGGTTAGTTCGATTTACGCATAAGTTCTTATTGTGTGGGTCTCTACAGATGAGGTTCCAAATTCAAATCACATTAGGCCGCAAGGGCGTAATGAAATGCAATATAACTTTACTCCCGGCTCAGCCGTGGGGATTTAATCATTTACTTTCGGCGTGGTTTAAATGACATATAATTTGACATTGTCGAACAGGTGGTGTGAAAAACAATCAACTAATAACGATAAGCTTATCCCATAGTCGAGCAAAGTAAAGTGTACTATTAAATTAAAAAATAAAACAAATGCCTTCGGCCAGAACACACGTGCGCCCAGATGGTAAATTGCATCCGCGGTGCAGCCGACTCGGATAATTTATTTATTGTTGTTCTAATTCACGCAAAATCGTGGCGTTCCGACTCGTTACCGATGCTGCAGGACTGTGCCTTGCCTTTATAGGTATACGCCGGTTTATACTGCGACAAGCCAGATGCCAGGCCAGCAAATCAGTTTAAATACCTTAAAACAAACTAGGTAAATAACATAGCATTTTAATGGCGTTATTAAAATAATCTATGTATCAATATAGACGACCTACAAGGCGCAGTGGGCGAATAGCCGGTGGAAATACAGGATATAGTATATTGGATTATATTATGATTTGGGTAATAAAATGAAACGAATGACGTGAAACCGCCGCCTTATTACCTAAACCAAATTGCTCTCGCGTCACTATCCCATCACAACAAGTAGTAGGTCAGTACAAGTAGATAGGTATACGCTGGAAACTGACTTGTACCGTTTGTTTGTACCATTTGATGTGATCTTGGTACAATACGACGACACAGACTGACTTGCTTGTGTTTGTAATGTAACATTCGAGCTCTTGGCTCAAGTGTGTTCCATTATTACTCAAATTGGCAGACTTAGAGGTTATGTGTGCTTCATTAATTTTGCGAATTTATTGTTATTTGAAAATGAAAAAAAGAATGTATCAATAAATAAAAGAGTTTTTTCTGTTTTCCGATTGCAATTTTACTTATCAAAATACTTACTTTAATTAGGTATCAAAAATCGAAAGTGCAAAACGAGATACCATAAAAGTAAAGATATTAAGTACCTAATTACCTAACTGTCAAATGAAAACACAAAACTAACAAATAATAATTTACCTACAGGTAATAGGTAGGTATATGTTAGAATGAGTGAAAAAACAACTTGAAATGTTGAAGCGCTTGGCCATAATAGGGAATGCTGTAAGCAACGAGTACGAACCATCTTCAGAAGGATCAACTGAAGGGCCAGTGATTGATTCACTAAGAGATGACTTTCAATTCAAGCTATTCCGCAAGGTGTTCCTGATGAAATTCTATATGAATGACGTTCCGCAAGACGAAAATCAGGGTGCCGCAAATCCTCCTATCTTGAGAATTCCAGTCTTTTAGAGAGTTTCGTACATTGTGTCATATTGTGTTGTAGCAGAACGTAATGTCTGTAAGGGTTTGCAATCAGATCAGATATTTTGAGTATACAGAATATTTATATTCCTGCAGGAGCACGTGTCTACAATGAACATTTAAACTCAAATGTTATCTGGCGGAATTTCGCTGATTATACACGTTCCAGATACAAGACTTTTAATTCAATGCAAGTACCAACATGCTCTTACAAATACCAATATCACCAAGACTCATTTATTAAATGAATTCGTTCCTATGCATTTGGGCCTTTCACTCAATAGGGAAACTGCAGAATATCGTGAAGAAAATGACTAGCTTATAAATCTACTTATTAGCCTAAACTAATGTAACTGTTGTGTATAGATTGCCGAGGGTTAGTGTCTACGTAGTCCCGTATTTGCGAACGAGAAAATAAAAACACCAGTCTTGATCAAATAGGTAGCGAGGCGGCGAGGCAGATTTTCTTCCTATTTTTCTTCTTTCTTCCTGTTGCTTCCTTTTCCGATGTTGCCCGAGCACTGAATTGCTGACGGCCAATAGGCGCCGTTTTTTATACTATTCCTCGCAATTTTCTAGAACATTCACTGCCTCACCCCCTCTAGCCTTTATTTATTACTTTTTCATACTTTACATACTGTTTGTTATATATTACTATATTTATCTTATAGACTATGATTATTACTCATGAATAATACATGCGTCTTCACCCGGCTCCGCTCGGTTTAGAAATGGCGGCGCGTTTTTTTTTTTTTTTTTTTCCGAATGGACTAATCTCGCTGTTGGCCTCTGAGGCCGTGACAGCTTAACCGAACTTTTGGCGAGCGCAGATGGCGCTCAGCCCTGTAAGTTTTTTTAGGCAACTAGCGCAAGGGCACCACTTAGGTACGAACCTCGGCTTGGGCTGTTGCCGGGATGGGGATAGGAGAGAAACGCCCGGGTACATGTCTGTACCTCGTATAAGCGGCGACTGAAGGGACTCGTCGACCTCGCCGGCGAGGTCGGTGTTTCTGTGAAGTGTTTGCTCTGTCTGATATAGATGACTCACCTTCCGCATTAGCAGAGGTGATTTCGTCATCCGGGTCTCCGAGAACGTGTCTCGGACGACGGAGGATTTTGTTGGCGGGCGGATCCAACGGATAAACCGGAATGGTGTGTACCAAAGGGTTCGGATGATTAGAGGCAAGTTCATAAAACCGCTTGGAAGCGAGCTTCATGAACCTGGCTATTGATTCTAATTTCAAATCGCGATGTAGGTCGTTATTGCGAAAATACCAGGGCGAGCCTGAGGCTTTTCGCAAGAAGCGATTTTGAATAACCTGAATGGCACCAACTTTAGGAGAGTGGGCAAATACTACAGATGAGTATGTCATAATGGGGCGATGTCATAAATGGCGGCGCGTTTTCGGTGCGGCTCTATAAATACTACCCTGTCCCCCGCTTCACTACTATATATACTCGCCCTAAGTGGCGGCCGCGCGTTATTTCCAATTCGAGCGTCGGAACGGGCGTATGCGCACTCATTTCTATTCTTATTACATAAAAATGTGTTACCTCCTACCTACATTTACCCATTTTATAGTAAAACAACAAATATACGTAACTTTATTTGCATCATAACTGAAGAATATTATTCTTATCTAATTATTCCTATTATAATACTTCCAAACGTTTATTCTTATCTTTTAGATATCTATTCTTACTATCTATTTACAAACAAGATTATTCTTAAAGTACATTGATTAATATGTAAACGAGGTAAAATAATACAATTTTCATACTATGGTCATGGGTCGCGACGGTCACTACTTGCACCCCTCTCGCCGCATGTAGTCCTTATGATGCTGTCGTGCACAGTAACTAAATAATGTGTAACCAATATCTTTAGAAAAAAACTGCTGAAATAAACTGTTTTCAAATAAATTATTTATACCTATATTGTCATTTATTCAATAAAGTTATTTCAAATACCTACCTGTTATTATTAAATCGAGTACTCAGTAGCATATATTTGTCATTTGTGATCCACTAAATTCAGAAAATAAAAATAGTTTTTATGTTTTTATTACCCATATTATGCAATAAATACAATTTGGTTTGATTTGATTCGTTTTTTTTACCGCCTCAACCCCAAATATCTAAGAAAGTATACATCTTACGGGATTTCATCACTAAATACTTTATATTTATAATCGCTTACTCTGTCAATTGACATACTTTGCATCACTGGCCGCCAAATCAAGCTTTTTTTAAAATGGCGGACGGTAGGTATGCCAAAGAGAGAGGTTCAATGCTCTTTAGAAATTCATAAAACATATAGCAGGAAATCGCCATTTTTTTGCATTTACATGAACTAATTGGCTTATTGCTGGTTCTCCCATTTTCTAACGCGAGTGTTGAGTGTGTTTTTAGTAAACTGACGACAATAAAAACTGAAAGCCACACTCGTCTCATTACGGAGACGATAGCTTCTATAATGACTACCACTGCAGGTATAGGAAACTGTGGTGGTATGATAAATTTCAAGCCATCGCCAGAAATGATAAGTTCTAAAGTAAAATATAAGTAAAGACTGTTAATATATAAGTAAATAAGTTGTTTGTATCTAGTTTTTGTTCTTTGCACCATTTAACTATTTTCTACATTCATTGCACTATTTTGTAGTTGAATAACGTTTTTTATTTCAATTTCGGCCTTTAGGGCCGAAAATAGGCATTTTTCAACAAGGCATACCGGCCTTTTTTTGATTGAGGTGCTGGCAACACTGGGCACGAAGCTTCCAGGCAGTGTGACCATATGTGGCAGGATCCTGCCTTTTTGGCAGGTTTAGCCCTTTATTTTAATCTCTGGCAGGTTTAGTTGATAAACCCTTTAGATAAACTACTATATTCAAAAAAGTGTGTATTCATTTTATATATTATTTTGGCAGGATTTGTCAGTTTTCTGGCGTAAGCGGGGCAGGATCTCTAATTTGAAGTTGGCCACACTGCTTCCAGGAATCCGGCGCAATCAATATTAGCTGACTCGCTCGTCGTAGGTGCTTGATCTTTTTTTGATTTGTTTTGGTTTAGTTTGACGGTTTGAAGACTGCAGTTTGTTGTGATTGTGTTTTCTCATTGCATCCATTTAATTTATTATCGCATCGTAGTCTGTGATTGCATCGACTGAAACTAAAGTAATCGTTCATTGCACTTTGCGCCCTTTTTTGAACTAATATTAGCAGGGAGGTACTAATGGTACTATTCTAGGATCCGTGCATGGAATATGTTTTACATCTCAAAGGAACTAATTTGCATCTTTTTCAAAAGATTGAACTGAAAAATGAATTACAATTTATGCCGATTATGCTATGAAAGAGAAGCATATTTATGCATTTTCCAAAGCGAAAACGAAGTTCAAACCCTAAGCAGAATATTGTACTGTTGTAAATCTGTGAGTGTTCAGCAGAACGACGGGCTGCCGGCCAACATCTGTGGCCTCTGCGACCGCGAGCTGGAAGCCTGCTACCAGTTCTTACAGAAATGCGAGGCTTCAGACCGGAAACTGCACTCATTACTTACAGAACGAAATACCACTCGGAAAGATTACATTCCAAAAACAGAGGTCAAGAATGAGGATGATGACAGCCATCATGCAGATGACCTCCATTTATTACACTTCGAAGACCTTAAATCGCATAAGCTGCAGGAAGACGTAATTATCACCAGAGAAAAAAAGCCCAGAAAGAAGATGACTTTCAAAAAGGAGGAATGTATTTGTTCCGTGTGTAGTAGGAAGTGCCCGAGTGCATCTGCACTGGTGATTCACATGCGAATGCACACCAATGAGAAACCTTTCCAGTGTACATCTTGTGATAAGAAATATAAAGATGGAGGAACATTGAAGCGGCATATTGAAAGAAATCACTTGCAACATCGAGAAAGGAGGTTTATTTGCGAGAATTGTGGCAAAGGATTCTACTCCAAAAGTGATATAACAATCCACATGAGAGTACACACGGGCGAAACGCCATACGCTTGTTCTATTTGTTTGATGAGGTTCACACAGATGAGTGCGATGCTCAGACACAAGAAGCGACACACGGACGCTAAGACGCACGTTTGTGCCACTTGTGGCAAGTCATTCTGGACCAAAGCAGAACTAAACAAACATGACAGTGTCCATAACGATGTAAGAAACTTTGAATGCCCAATCTGCAACGTACAGTTCAAACAAAAGAATAACATCAAGAAGCACATGGCAATTCACGCAGATCCTAACAGGTTTGTGTGCAACTACTGCGCTCAGACATTTAATGTAAAAGGAAACCTCAAATCCCACATCAACAGAAAGCACTCAGAGAAGTCTGGGTACTGCAATATCTGCTGCAAAAACGTGTCCAACATTGAGATCCACATGTGGCGACACACTGGTCAAAGACCATTAAAATGTGAATACTGCCCGAGCAGTTTCTATGAGATGAAAGCCTTGGCTCTTCACATAAACTTCAAGCATAAGAAAACAGACCGGTTCAAGTGCACCATGGAGGGATGCGCCCTGGCATTCCCCTCTAAGCCCATGATGATGTATCACATCGCCAGGTTCCATGACATGCAGACTCCATATCCTTGTGACAGGTGTCCTAGGGGATTCTACAGGAAGAATGACCTCTCTAGACATAAGATTGGCACTCATAAGGAGAGATTACTCTAAAGTTTTGCATATTAGCATAATTAACTGTGATAAATTAAACAAACAACTTTTCTTGTTATAATTTAAAAGCTAGTCATTTGTTACAAGAACATAACTAATACAAATTTTTGTACATAAGGATGGGATTTCTTTGAAAGAAGGAATAAAAACCATTTTATTCTATACAATATTTATTTGAGTGCTGATGAATATGACCCTTGATCCATAAACTGTATCACAGTTTGACTACAGATAAAATAAAGCTTTTCAAATACAATGGGCAAAGTGTTCATAAATGTATGTACTATTCAACCAGAAATATAATTCATATAACAGTATAATCTGCTCTCGTAAACATCTGTAATAATTGAACTGTTGTTATACATAATAATTAATTTCAAAATATTCCAGTCCCTAACAAACTTGTATAAAACAATTTAACCTCATAAATACATTAAATATTCACAGTCACCCGTAACATTTGTAACCATCTTAACAAAAATTTGATCCAGTCAAAATTTCAAATCATTGCTGATTATCATTCATAAAAAATAAAATAAAAATGTAAATAAACAGTTCGCCAACAATATAAATAATGGGAACATCAGTCAACAATTGCCATTTACCACTCATCTAACACACGGCTTAGAATAAAACACGACTCCACTTATACAATATGAAACAGTAACGTCCTTGCTGTTTGAGCTCAAGCAAATATTACCAATATGCAACGTTCTTGTACTCAACCATAGACCTGAGGATCATACATGTCGCTCATTTACAGGAATAGACATCACACAGTTGTGTTTAAAGAGCAATTATAAAATAAGTGAATGTTATCTTTCATTTTCAGATTGAGGCATGCTCAAGTGCAGCGAGTAATTAATATTGTAATGTAATTAAATTTCATTCTGAAAATGCAAATTCATGGAGACAAAAGACAGAGAAACAAAGTAAACTATTTTGGTTATAGGTTCTAACATTGTTTCCGAAATAAAACGGGCATGTGTAAAAAGTAATAAATAGACAGACACAATGATTAACAACACCATACGTCACACAGACAAGCAGTAAAGGAATCCGTGCAAGTTAGGCCGCTGTCTCACACTTCCTAACAACAAATAAACCCAACCCGCTGCTCAAATAGAACTGCACTTAGCACCAGATACATTTAGGATAAAGTCAGAGTCGATGTCACCGATTGCTTACAAATTACATTACATGCTTACAAAATATTTAGAATCAAAATTTGTGATTGATTACGCAAATGATTTTAATATAAAAAGCTACGTTCAACCGACGTCTTACATTAATTTGTCTTCCTCGAGGCATCGTTACACTAATAGTTACACTCGATATTACACCAACTTCCCTAAATCCATTTAACAGTAAATATTTATCTATAAATAAGGGCACTGCCCGACGCAAACCCAGTCCAATATACATCAGAGCAGAACACCCGTTCTGCTCTGATAATCTATTCAATAAAAATAATTCATTTACTGCAAATAAATAACGTTACGATAACATTTCATAATATAAACACACAAACATACAGGACTCCATGGTAATACAAACACTATACGATTGTATAATTTAATTGATGTGAAATTAAAATCAAAGGTTTGGACCTCGACATGATGTGACATTACCAAGCGTATTGACATCCTCAATATTGCACAAAACACGGATATATAACATCGACAACCCTCGCGATTCCTTCACTAATATTATATTATTTACACTCTCTATTTCTCTTATCTACATATAGGAGGCGTCAAAGGGAAGGCAAGGCTAAACTAAAGCAAATGTCAAAACTGCATTTTGACAAACAAACACATCTTTATCAAATTTGTTTAGCTAGAGTACACTAAAGAAGGCTAACCTTAATTTTGTCATCATTCAGGTCAATGACTTTTTACTTCACAATCACTTTTTAAATATGTTCGAAGCTCAAATCAACTGTTCAGTTTCGATTGAGCGCGTCCACAAAAACATGTGATATTATCTAGGGGAAAGGGGAGAGAGGGGGGCAGCCTTACTTCCAGAAGCTCGATGATTCTGCGAGGTATACCTAAGTAATACTTTCCGTTACCAAAACATCACTTTGAGGTAACCAGTCACTTGTTAGTCAAACTCCATCGCCTCAAGGATCGTCACTTACTTGACCCCATCATCACTGAGAGGTAAGACCCGTTACACGATGACTCCGAATTACTGGCAAGCCCTCTATCGGAGGAAACCACTGTCACTTTTTGAACCCCATAATGAGTGAGGGTTTTTCCCTCATTATGTAGCGAGCTCTGTCAGTTGATTAGTTGCTCAGTCATCTGCAGAGTGAGTGCGTCGAGGCTGGAGTAGTCGTCGTGCGTGAGGGGCGCGGGCGGGGGCAGCAGCGGCGCGCGCGGCGCGGCCGGGGGGAAGGGCGGGTACGAGTGCGACTTGCCGCGCGGCTGGGGGGGCGGCACGGCATGGGGCCCCCCCATGCTCCAGCGCTTCTGCCCGACCTTGTATGTGCTGGGGTTGATGCGCCATCTGTCGAATACAATCACATTTCAAGATCTTTTTTAAAACTGTATTACAGGCTGCCTTATAGTTATTCAATCACGTCGTAACGGCTGAACCGATTTAAATGAAATTTGGTATATAGATAGATTATGACCTGATTGAAACATAGGCTACTTTTTATTGGCACACCACGCTGCGAAGCCGGAAGCCTAGTAATAAATCATTTTCATTAATTCAGTTTGAAACACCTTAGTGGTAACTTAACGTGAGCCTATTTGTACTAAAAACGGGATATTTACCATGCCTTGTGATCATGGTGAATATCCCGTTTTTAGTACAAATAGTGTTCATAATCATGATAGTTTAAAATTTTAATGTGAGCCTGACTAAACAAGTTAATGGCAATTTAATGTGAGCCTGACTAAACAAGTTAATGGCAACATAATGTGAGCCTGACTAAAACAAGTTAATGGCAACATAATGTGAGCCTGACTAAACAAGTTAATGGCAACATAATGTGAGCCTGACTAAAACAAGTTAATGGCAACATAATGTGAGCCTGACTAAACAAGTTAATGGAGGGGGTCGGAGATTTACAAATAAAGTAAATACCCGACCTCCTCTTTATGCGTCGGAGGTTAAATAGTGACATATTGAAGAACCGCACTAGTTCAATTTGCTTTCTATTAAAAAGCACCGCATCCGAATCGGTCCATCCGTTAGGGAGTTACGATGCCACATACAGACAGACACAGGCGTACATAAAATACTTTTTATAGTCTACGCTGTCGATTCCCGTCATAAAATATGCTACGGTTTTTTTTTAAACGAGGTGGCTCGATTCCCGAAGCGTGTATAACATTTTCCCAAAAACTGTAAGTATATGCTATTTTTGTTTTTATTAAAATCGGTGACGCGAGTTTATTCAGCATTTTTTTATATCTCTAACCGTTTAGGACATTACTTCAGAATAACCTAACTCAATGAATTACTTTGTATAAATTAATTGCGGCATGTATAAAAAATCATTATTTTGCTGACCGATTTGGCTGATTTTTTTTTGTTGTGTTCGTATTTTTCAGTACAAGAATGAATGAATAAAATACTCTTTATTGCACACCAAACAAAGATACAGTAACAAAGGAAAAAAACAATAAATAACGGTATAATGGGCGGTCTTATCACTAAAAGCGATCTCTTCCAGACAACCTTTGTATGGACAGAATTAACGTATATCAAAAGACGGCTACAAGGTGTTTTTTGTATGAACTCAAGACCTAATTAGGCTATATTTTGGAATCCCTGCGAAGCCGGGGTGGGTCAACTAGTTATACATAAATGAGCTAAAACTTAAAATATATTAGTTTTCGTTATTAGTATAATCCCGTGTCCTCGTGAATAGATTGCAAGTAACTTCAATAAGAGGTTTATAAAAGCAGTGTGACCTGGGTTTGGGCCTGTGCCTGTGCGGCAGGTCCCCCACGTGGTGGTAGAACTGGCGCGGCGGCAGGCGGTGCCGCAGCCGCTTCAGCGCCTCCACCAGCTCCGGCCGACTGAACGCCTCGTGGTGCAGCGCCTGTCGATATTACATATAAATACACATCAACATTCATAAAAAAACTAAATAGTACAAGACAGAAACAAACATTAAGACATGAACACCTTTTATGTTCGAGTTACCTTTTCAACGAGCCAGCAGTGCAGCGACAGCGGGTCTGGTGCGTCGAGCTCCCCGTCCCCCGCGCCCGCGCCACCGCCCCCACCGCCGCCGCCCGCCCCCGCGACCGCGCCCCCCGCCGCGCCCGACACGTTCGCGTTTAGACATTTCGATGCTGCAAATAAAAACAATATTATAAATACTACGATTATTTTATAGGTGCTACTAACCAAGGCGTTTGTACCTACTACGCGAACCAGATAACTGATAGAATTATACTTATATAGGTAAACTTGAATTTGACTAGATTAGATTAGAATAGTTGACCTTCCGAAGTGGAGTGTTAAATAGTTATTTTTAGTTTTAAGGAAAAAAATATTTTAAGGTAATTCGAAAAATGCCAAAGCAAGCCGGATTGTAACCCCACCCCGCGCGTGTCGGCCGTCAGCTCGGCCTCCATGCAAAGTATAGTTACCCAGATGCAGCACTTGTACTATAGCGTGCGGCAGCGTGCTGTGAGGCGGCATGGGCCCCAGCAGAGCGGTGCGGAGTCGCTCGAGCGCGCGCGCAGCGGCGGCCCCGCGCGCGCCGCCCGCCAGCTCCGCCTCCACGCCAGCCACCACGTGCGGTCGCTCCGACAGCTTGCGGATGCTCACGAGGATCTTGTGTCGGGCGCCTTTCGTAACACCTGGAAGACGCACACCGCGATTATGATCGATAACGAGACATTTTTACTCGAACAAAGATCTGTTTCTGAAAAAGAAGCAAAACTACGAAGTGAGAGCGAAATGAGAGTTTGCGCCCTAGGCACAAAAGTGAATCAATAGTAGAGATATAAAGCAAAATGTGAGATGTTCATTCATCAGGGTCGTCTTAGGGCCTAAGCACACGGCGTATTCAAAACGCGCAGACGATGACGCGCGCTAACGTGCTTCAAATGTAATTCCTGACTTATCTCTAGATATGTTTTAAATAGACCCTTATGGCTAACATTGTAACCTACCGCTATGCTTCCACGAACGGACATACAGACATTCAAAGGCTTCGAAATGATACACCTTTATGGCGTCGGGAATATTTATAACTTTTTTGTTGACCAGGTACCAGCTACCCGCCCAGGCTTCATTCAGATATTAATCAAAATAAAATTTAGCCTTCCTCTTTATAGTTACACCAGAAAACAAATTATTTAACCTAGAAAACTTAAATTATCTTATCTAAAAGAAGCGGTGTTACAATGGGCGGCCTTATCGCCTATCTCTCCCAGGCAACCTTTGAATGAACTGGATATTCTTATGACATAAGTATAGATAGATTATGATTAGTGTAACAGTAAATAGTTATTTATCTAGATAGAAAGGAAGGAGTTCTATATCACCATTCATCGAAAGCATAAATAAACAAATATATCATCGTAATAGCCTTTACTAGCATATCTATTGTAATTTCATGGACAATTATAAATTAAAATTAACTACTCACTAGTCTCGCTAGTCTTCCATAAAAACAAAAATATATTATTCGTAATCTTTGACTATCAAAATAGTGCCACGAAATAAATAACCAAATTACTTGACCTACAGTTTCATTCAAATTACAGGTAACGGGAGCTCATGTATCTGGTTAATTATTTTTTTGGGGTATAAATTGCAGTTATTCTGGATTTCAGTCTTTTGCCTTTATTTGTGTCACTTAAGCTACTCTACTCGCATACCAAATTACAGCACTGTGAGATCACTGGTGTATCCTGTGAACTCAAAAACTTTAGGGACTTTACTAAAAATAAAAACGGAGCCTAAATGTACTAATGCTTTCTTTTGCGACACCAGCGCCGTACACATCATTAATCCTTCGAGCTGTTTCTGCAGCACTGGTGCCACAGTAGAACTCGTACTCGGTTTTAAGTTTGTTAGTGCTTAGGTTAGATTTTATTGTTGTTGTGTTTTATTTTCCTTTATTACTGTGTGGTTGTTGAATAAAATGTTTTTTTTCTTTCTTTCTTTAAATATACCGATATTTCATGTTTTCCATTCTGCGGTAATAAGCGACGCCAAAAAAAATAATGAGGAAAAAACAAATGAATGACTGTTTTCAAAACTCAAATGTACCAGATAAATGAATTTATAAATTTGAATTTGGAATTCTTAACCAAAGAGGAGATATTTCAGATCAAAGTGGTCAGTACGACAAATCGCTAATTTCATATGTAAGGACCTAACAGTATTAAACTTATGATTATCGCTATTTTTCTTAAATGAATTAATATTTTTGTGAACATACATCAGATTTTCATAGATGTATTGACAAGGGAATGTCATAATATTTATTTCTTTAAACTTATTGCGTAATGATTCTCTGGGGCCCATATTATAAATTGCACGAACAGCCCTCTTCTGCATATATCTGCAGCACTCCCCCACAGCAGTATACCGTATGACATAATGCTGTGGAAGTAGCTGAAGTAAACTAGTCTAGCTGTCTAGTCTCTACGTCTGTAAAAAGACGGATCTTTTTGACTGCGTATGCCGCAGAACTAAGTCTCTTCGACCACTTATCAATGTGAGGGCCCCATTGAAGCTTATTATCTAGGGTTATACCTAAGAATGGCTTCGCTCAATATAATCAAATTTATGCTTTTATTGATTGACGACCGTGGTGCAGTGGGTGAATAGCCGGCTGAGACGCAGGAGGTAGTGGGTTCGATTCCTGCCGTGGAACAAATGTTTGCATGGTCTACAGATATTTGTTCCGGGTCTGGATGTTTCTTTATATATTATAAATATGTATTTACAAAAAAAAATGTACAAGTATTCTATCAGTTATGTGGTTCCCATAGTACAAGCTCTGCTTAGTTTGGGGCTAGATAGCGCTGTGTGAAATGTCCAGCAATATTTATTTATTAATCGAGCAAAGCGAGATCTCTAAATCAACTTGGGCAAATCGGCATTGTTTGTATACATACAAACAACGCCGATTTGCCCTCGGATCAAAGTCGATCGGAGGAAAGTTATCCTCGGATAAACAAACATACATACATGTATGAATGTTTATCCGAGGATAACTTTCGAAACGTTGATCCGAACATCGTGAAAGGAGAACGGGCATCCTGGTCTACAGTCCAATAAAAATGAGCAGCACATTTTCGAATTGGCATACAATAGTACATCAAAATATACTATTGGAACTTTCCCCAAAAGTCTGTCCGTTTTGAGTTACAGCCATGCAAACACCAGCATTTTTTGTTTTAAAGAACATAAAATAACGGTTTCACGATTACTATATCCATACATAAAGGCTCCTATACAATGCAGTAGCAAGAGCGAGAAGGGAGAAGAGCGATGTAAGGGCCGTGGGGAGAGGGATGCGTACGCGGGGGAGGGGAACGGTTGTGTACGCGCCGCGCCGGACGGCTACAATAATCAGTCGCATCGCATCAAGTGAGTGGCTACGTCACGTCTTGTTACGATAGTGCTGTGTGTGAACTTCTTTCTCTGTTTTTACTGACCCTGGCTTGCTTTTGGACCCTGTTTCTTTCCCTAATGTGTTAACTTTGGCTCGACTTATTGACTTTTGAACTGCCTACCGATAATGGAAGTTTTTCGAAACTGTGTGATGTGTCGTCGAGGACTTTACCGCGGACGGTACCAGCAGTATATCTTGGCTGATAACCTGCAAAGGGAACGACCAGAATTCGCCGCGTTTATACAACAACATGCTGTGTTGGAGGTTAGTTACCTTTTATTTTTATTATATTGAGTAGTTAGGCATAGGATTTATTTATTTTAAGTATTAATTGTTATTATTTTCAGGTGGTGTTCGACAGTACTCGAAGCTTGTGTCACCGATGTTGGCAGAGGACTGAGCGTGATCATAGACCTGCACAGCAAGCGGCGCGAGCGCCTGGTACATTGCACTCTCAAGAATACACGAGGGCACCGAACACTTCGGTGCATTGTATTTACAACAACTGTGCTAATATTACCCGTAATCATATACCAAACGCGATAAGAATTAATGTATTTTGTGAGAGCAAGCTTTTTATTCCTGATAGCGCTAGCGTGTGTACAGAACACTTACAAAATAATGAATGGAGCAACCTGCCGCAAATGTGTAATGTGACACATGATTTTAATGACGCTCAGTTTACATCGCTCTGTGACTTGATGAGAATGGCTGCTAACAACCAGCCCAGAATCGACTTCGAAAACAGAGGCACCTTGTCTAATGAAGAGATGCACTTATGGACTGGGCGCACTTACGATCCGTTCGAAGCTATATTAGCACAAACTCCGTCACTAAGTGAACGTTGTAACTAGCCTAGAACTGCATTAGGCATCTATTTAACAAAACTTAGAACTGGAGACTCTGATGAGAGACTGGCAACGTTATTTCATATGTCTCGTCGAAAACTAGAACGTTTTTTGCCTATAGTTCGAGAATGTCTGAGCAACGATTACGTTGTGCTGCATCTAGGTGTGGACCACATTACCAGAAATGATATCCTTCAAAGAAACTTAACAATTCCAAGGGCTTTATTTGGAAACGATGAAAACATCAAAGCCATAATTATATGTGACGGTACATATATATATGTATATTAACAAAAGCTCCAACTTTTTGTTTCAACGGCTGTCATACAGCTTACACAAATATCAAAACTTGTTGAAGCCGTTTTTAATGGTATTCACGGACGGCTATATATTAGATGTCAAAGGGCCATTTGCCGCTACCAGAACCGATGCCCAGATCATGAGTGAAATAATGAATAACGAAGATGAGCCGCTGCATTGGTTACTCGAACGTAATGATGCGTTTATCCTAGACAGAGGATTTAGAGATAGTTTGCAGGATATAGAAGCTTGTGGCTACGAACATCATGTGCCACCAACTAAAGACAGAAGAGAAAATCAACTCACTACAGAACAAGCTAATCAGTCTCGTTTGGTCACCATGTGCCGATGGGTGGTGGAAGTAGTAAATGGGAGATTTAAGCGAGATTTTAAACTTTTGCGTCAAAACTATTTTAATAAAACGTTGCCAAAAATGTTTGTTGACTTCAAAATAGCTGCAGCCATTCTAAACCACTTCCACGCCCCCATCGAAGATAGTTCACACGCAGCAGCCTTTTTGAATTCAATAAGAGCTAAAATACACATACCAAACACATTGCACAATTATGTGGAAGCAAAGAGATTGAATTATAGGAGAGCAGACTTCATGCGAATCGAAGCAAATGAAATAGAAAACTTCCCAAGGCTTAGTGAAGAACAAGTCATACATTTTGCCTTGGGAACTTACCAGTTAAAGCTCGCTCGATCATATTGTAGCGAGCACTTACAAAATGGTCTTTATATAATCGAGACGTATAGAGATAACGCTCTAGAAGACTTGGCACAATATGATATCAACGAAGAGGCTTGGCTATTACGTGGACGTATACAGTCTCGACATGTCCGAGCCAGGAAATATTTTTGTTATATATTAATCAATAATATTAATAACAATATTACACAATATTATTGTACCTGCTTGACAGGGCGACGTACTATAGGTACTTGTGCCCATGTACTGTCAATTATATGGTACGTAGGTTATGCCCGTCATGAAGGGTTCAATGAACCTGCATTGTTCCTTAACAGTATTCTCATCGATGATGATGATGATGCCAATGTTTAATAACATATTGTTTTGATTTTTTAAGAAGATGTTGTTTTTATTTCTATTACTACTTACCTAACTTAAATAAAATCATTACATTACACAAAATGTTTTTTTAATTACCACGATATTCAATGTTTGGCACTAAATATTATCAGATTCAATTTTTAGTAGAACTCAGATCGGACAATACTTAGAGAAATGCGACTTTCTACATATGAAAATACATAGAATTACCTTTATATTGACATATGACTCATTTTTATTGCAAGGTAGACCAGCTTCCATACACTTATGCCCGTTCTCCTTTGATACATAGGTAGGTAGTGATGGCACAATTTTGGTGTGACTAAATGAGCTAAAAATGTTGGGGGGTTGTTGAGATATTGGGGTTCAAGAGGGGTAAAAAAATAATAAAATGAGACTATTAGGTCAAGTGGGATGTCAAATGAAAGGTCTTCATTAGTACATTTAGGCTCCGTTTTTATTTTTAGTAAAGTTCTTATAGTTTTTGAGTTCACAGGGTACACCAGTGATCTCACAGTGCTGTAATTTGGTATGCGAGTAGAGTAGCTTAAGTGACACAAATAAAGGCAAAAGACTGAAATCCAGAATAACTGCAATTTATACCCCAAAAAAAATAATTAACCAGATACATGAGCTCCCGTTACCTGTAATTTGAATGAAACTGTAGGTCAAGTGATTTGGTTATTTATTTCGTGGCACTATTTTGATAGTCAAAGATTACGAAGAATATATTTTTGTTTTTATGGAAGACTAGCGAGATGTCAGTCCGGGGCGAACCACTAGTTAATTTTAATTTATAAATCCATTTAGCTGGTACATTTGAGTTTTGAAAAGAGTCATTCATTTGTTTTTTCCTATTTATTTTTTTCTTTGGCATCGCTTATTACCGCACAATGGAAAACATGAAATATCGATATATTTACGAGTACGAGTTCTACCGTGGCACCAGTGCTGCAGAAACAGCTCGAAGGATTAAAGATGTGTACGGCGCTGGTATCGCAAAAGAAAGCATGGTATGTTGTTGGTTTCAGCGTTTTCGTTCTGGAAATTTCGACCTTCAGAACCAAACAGGTGGACGGCCGGAGACCAAAGTGGAAAATGAAGAATTAAAGGCTATTGTGGAAGCGGATCCATCACAAAGCACTTCAGAGATAGCTGCAGGCTTCGGGATAAGTGATAAAACTGTATTAATCCACTTGAAGCAAATCGGGAAAATAAAAAAACTTGAACGATGGGTACCTCATGAATTGAGTGAATCGAACTTGCAAACACGCGTCGAGTGCTGTGTTACTTTGCTCAACCGACACAACAATGAAGGGATTTTAAATCGAATCATTACTTGTGATGAAAAGTGGATACAGTACGATAATCGGAAGTGCTCGTCGCAATGGCTGAACCCTGGAGACCCAGGCAAATCCTGCCCTAAACGAAAATTGACTCAGAAAAAGTTACTTGTGAGTGTTTGGTGGACTAGCGCCGGTGTCGTTCACTACAGCTTTCTATCTGGCCAAACGATTACGGCAGATATCTAATGTCAGCAACTGCAAACCATAAAGGAAGAACTAGCTGCTAAACAACCGAGATTGGTCAATCGCTCTAGGCCACTGCTGCTTCACGACAACGCAAGACCACACACTGCACAACAAACAACCATTAAGTTAGATGAGCTACAATTGGAATGTCTACGACATCCCCGGACCTTGTTCCAACAGATTACCTACAATTTTTTCCAGAATTTGGACAACTTCTTACAAGGCAAAAATTCAACTCCGATGCGGCAGTCCAAACCGCATTCGTTTATTGATTCTCGCCCCATTGTTTTTTTTAGTAAAGGGATCAATAAACTCCTATGAGATGGCAAAAGTGCATAGATAACAACGGTGCATACTTTGATTAATTAAATATATTTTACAAAAAAAAAATTGACTTTATATTCCTCCCGTACAAAACGCCAATTTCATAAGTAAGGACCTAAGTAAATCGTTTAAAGGGCAAGGTGTTCGCTTTTATAACAAACTCCCGAGTCATGTACAAAAATTGACAATTAACAAATTCAAAAAAGCAATTAAAAAAAATCTTTATAAAAAGCCTACTATAAAATATCGGTTTATTTAGATGATAGAGAAGCTTGAGGTTTAAACTGCTCCATCTCGTTCAAAATGTTACAATTTAGACGTAATTTATTTCCTGTATTGTTATGTATTCTAAAAAACAACCAGCCTTGTTTCTTGCCTTTTTTTCCTGGCTTGGTCGCGAAGGAACAGACAGTAAAATGGTCGTTTCAAATGATCCTTGTGATTTATAATGAATAAAAGATTTTGACTTTGACTTTATTGTTATTGATTATTAGATCGGATTTGTGTGAGAGGCTGAGTGCGTGTGTGTGTCCAAATTGCTCCGGCAGGGTCGATACTAGTTAATGGTTAATAGCGACTCATGTCAAACTCTGAACCTATGACCCATTATTATTTATTTATCATTTTTAACCTGTATTGTCCCACTGCAGGGCAAAGGCCTCCCTCCCTTCTTCCCAGTTTTTTCTGTCCCCTGCTGCAGTGGGACAGTCTGGTAAATGTACATCCAAGTCGTCGCGCCACGAATTGGCATACTTTAATAGACGGACGTCATATGGACGGGGACGTCGGTGTACGAGCGACGTCAATTTATGACGTATTCGTAAATACTGTTGGCACAATGGTCGTATTGTTTTCCTGTATTAATCATTTCATGCGTTATTACGATCATTGACTAAGGCTAAAGTTTAATGCATTGGAATAAGGTCTAATATTGAATGCATGAACGAAACGGTCATCTCTTGGTACAAAAAAACAACATCTGTATTGTACACTTTTATGATTTCTGAATGAGTTCAAAAGCTGTTTTGTATGCAGTGTAGGCTATTTGTCGTGGAAGGTTTATGCGTTGCATAATACTTTTTTTTAATACATTATAGGCTTGCGTTTGACCACGATCTCGCCTGAAGGTAAGCGATGATGCAGTCTACGATGGTACACGCTTGCCTAGAAGAAACCTATTCACTCGCGACTTAAAGATACCCAGGTTGTAGCTATCAGGAAACACAGACTCTGGCAAGTCGTTCCACTCTTTGGCGGTGCGCATAATAAAGGTCGAAGAGAACCGCTTCGTGCGAATGGGAGGTATTTCTACAATATAGCGGTGGCGCACCGCAGAGCGTCTGTTTGTCCGTTGATAGAAAGGAGAAGGTGGGATCAGGTTGAAAAGTTCCGCCGCACACTCCCCAAAATGTACTCGATAAAAAACCGAGAGGCTAGCAGCCTTGTGTCGATGCTCCAGGCTGAGGAGCCTTGCATCAACTAGCTCATCGTTGCCTATGAGCTTCTTGGCTCTTACAATCACACTAATATTATTATTGCGAAAGTTTGCATGTTATTTTATTTATTTGTTACTCAATCACGTCATAACGGCTGAACCGATTGCGATGAAATTTAGTATGTACGTAAATTATAACCTGGATTAACACATAGAGTACTTTTTATCCCATAAATCGGGTCCTATGGAATAAAAATGGGGTGTCAAAGTTTCTTTAGAAAAATAATTTTAGTCTTCGCGCGTGTGAAGACGCGGACGTAAACTAGTAAGTAAGTAAATAAATAAACAAACATCCAAACTATCGCATTTATAATATTATTGTGATATTGAACTCACCAAGTTTCTCCAAGTCTTTCTCATCCATCGCCATCATCTGATCGTAGCTGATATTGGTGAACAGCCACACGTACTTGTGCAGCCGCAAGCTCTTCAGCCACTGCGCCACCGTCGACATACCCGGGTGCTCCGTGAAGTTGTTCGACCTCAGCTCATCCAGTCTCGTCTCACTACCCGTGGTCCCGTACATCATCAGCGGCCTGATCTGCAGGCTGTGCTCACTGGACAGAGAGAAACTTCTAGGTTTCTGAACGAATTGCTCCTCACTCAAATTCTCTGCTGAAGAAGACATGAAGTTGCTAGAAGGCGGGGTCAGACTGTTCGACCGCTGAGACTTCGGTTGGGAGATCGTCGCGTCAAAATTCAGCCTTTCAGTCTCACTGCTTATATCTACATCTCTTCCATTTTTGGAAAAGGACTCTTGCAGAAGGTCGGAGTTATAGTCTACGGAGTCTACTATGCTTCTGAATTCGACGTTCTTTCCTATTGTCCTTCTGAAGGGGTTGGAGTTGGACCAGATATTCTCGGGGACGAGGCAGGGATCTATCCTCTGTTGCCAGACGCTTTCTGTGGTGCGGTTGCCGGAGATGTTGTTCTCTAGGTAGCGGAGCCATTGCGTTAGCGTCCTGAGGAGAAATAAAAGATTTAGGTTAAAGCTACTTTTGCTATGTTTTTAAAAGAAAATCATTGTTACGTCTAACGTTTTAGAGGGAAAACTACTGCAGAACTTGGCCTCTCTTCATTCCCTCTATAGGTCCCGTGTTGTGCTAGTTTAGGCCCATCCTAATTGAATGAGTCCAGCTCATCTCGCCATCACTGCCTGGACCTTCCACGTTACCGCGTGAGTTCGGAAATCATTAAAAGATCTTTTTTACTTAGAAAACTTTCGAGAAAAACGTTAGTCAAAAGATCATATTTTGTTTTCAACGCATTTATCCGTCGCAGCCCTACTTTAATTTCCAGGTTTGAGAGTTATATCTCTACTGGCTATTTGGTGTGTGCATAATGTCGAGATCTACAACATCAAACCTTACTGCAGATGTTCATTGCAGCAATAAAACTTACAGCTAAATAGAATAAATAAATGCATATAGTTTCTGGAATAACATATCTACTCTAATGTAGGTTTTTGTGATCTGGTTTGATGGTAGCATGAAGTGGCAGAATGTTCACGTCTAAGGGCCGATCCACCAAAGCTAAGCAAAGATGATAGGTACGTGTTAAATAAACCAATAGTAACACACGTAGATGACGCAATACGATTTTGTCGTGATTCTATTGGCTAAATTCACACACCTCTCCTCTCAGCTTCGATGGATATTGGCCCTTACTTGTTACTTGGTCGTTTTGGGGAACAAGACGTAAAGGGTCGTGCTAAACTATGGTATGCGCTCAGATCACTTTAAATGTAAATATCGTGTGATAGACATAACTGAAGGCTGTCTTTTTCCCAACTTGCAGTTGTAACTCATAAAGAGTGAGAAAGAGGCCGATAGACATACCTCTGGTCACTATGCGTGAGAGCGGGATGCACGAGCAGGTACGAGAGCAGCTGGCGGCACAGGTCGGGAGCGTGAACGCTGCGGCGCGGCGCGTCCACACAGCGCTGCACCAGCGCGGGCGCTGCGCTCACGTACACGTCCTTCACGCGGACGTTGTCGCTCCGAAGCAGAGGCAGTAGCGATAGCAGCTTGTGGAGACTCTTGTCTCCTGGAATATACACTTCAAATTATGGAATGACGGTCGAGCAGTAAACTCTGAAAGAAACCGATTCACTCTTGCTTTGAGGAGTCGTAGTTTACAGGGTAAACTAAAGTGGCTATCAGTTTGATCTATCAGATCAGCCATAGGACGTCCACTGCTGAAGATAAGCCTTCCCCAGAGATTTCCAGAGCGATAGATCTTGTGTGGCCTGCACCCAACGTCTTCCAGGAACATTTTTAGGTCGTTTGTACGCTTACATGATAGGTAAATATTTTAATTTTAAAATACCTAACATATACCCTTACCTACAAGTTTAGTCAGAATTTCAATTTCCTTTCCAATTGTTTAAAAATGAATCATAAAGAGGAACAGTTCCCAGTTGGATTGGTAAATTGATCACCATAAAAGTGTCCTAGACAGTTGAGTTAATATAGGTTCCTCTGTTCATAAGGATAATTCTCAAGAAATTACTTGCTACTTGACTACACACCATTCCGAGAAAAATGTGAATAATTACAGGTTAATGAATCAAGCACAGCGAGATTTCTGAACCTACTTGAGCAAATCGGCGTTGCATGTATGTTTGTTTGTTTAAGGATAACTTTTAAGCGTTTATCCGATCATCATGAAATTTGATATACTTCTTGGTGGTATATACTTATTGGTACAGTGATGGCACAATTTAGGTGTAAATATTTTTTTTTTATTCCCAGTGTACAATTCTTATTATACCCTAGTAATATTATTACAATCTAGCCATGTATAGGCTTATGAGTAATTTCATTTTGACCTAGTTTTATAGTATAACTTAAACAAAGAATGTGCCCAATAGCAGTTTTCTTACTGTCTTTAGTTAAGGGCAAGACACTTTGTTCATGTGTTCTTTATAGGTAGCACAAACACTTTCACCACTTTACACTATTATTAATTTACACTACATTGTCATATATCTATATTTTCTATATGTAGGACTACTTGCAGTTCGTTTTGGTGATTAAGCAGCCCATTGCAGTTCCAAGCAACTATTTTAAGTTTGTTAAATTTTTAGGTTTGGCTATAGCTATTTTGGTGCTATTTTCAATCTTCTTTAAGCGCTTATCAAATGTCATTAGCTTTAGAATTTCGTCCAACTTGGTATCATTTATGATGGGCTGATCAGTATGTCGTACAGTTGTTATGTTTCCGGCAGCTGCTTGAGCGTAGGAAATATTGGTATTTGCTGTTGGAATAACCTTTGGACTAGGATTATGCTGCTGAGTTGAAGGTGGTTTATCACCGGTAACTTGTTGATGCCGTGTAACTAGTGTTTTTTTTATAGTCTTATTTCTCAGTTTTTGCATCTCGTTAGCTATCATGCAGCCTCTATAATTTGCTGGATGTGTTTCTCTGCAATGCACACATCTGGGTTTGTCTTCAGCTGGTTTCTTGCAGTCTTTTGTTAAGTGTTTACCTGTGCATTTAACACATCTTGGCTCTTTAGCGCAGTACTTGTGTGTATGTCCATAGACCTGGCATCTCTTACATTGAGAGATCAGTTTAATTGATCTAAGGGGTTGTATATCAATATACTGTTTATTTGGTAGATCTTGCTGATTTCTTCGTTGTTGAAGGAAAGCATGAACATGTTGAGTGGCTCCTTGCTTTTCCAGCTCAACTTATTGACCGCATCTTCAATCTTGTAACCCTTATTTTTTAGGTGTTCAATGATTCTCTCGGGCTTGCAGGTAAAAGGTAATTTTTTTACCATTACTCTGATAGGCCTTTCTTGTTTGTTTTCGTAAGAATGCCAGAAACATTTACTGTCAGTCAATGACTTGGTTATAGCTCTGTACACTTCATCTGTACCAGCATTTATTTTGACGCTGTCTCCGTTCAACATCTTTATAGTAAAAGTGGCAGCGTCTAGTTTTAGTGACAAGAAGTCATAAAAATTTTGATAATTGTTCACTCCATCCACTACAATGGGAGGCGGTGCGTGAACTTTCTTTGTTTTTCCTACAGTATTTTTGTTCTTTTCTTGTGGTGAGAGTGACGGTGAGGTGTTCAGTTTCCTTTTCTTCCTTGATTTTGTTCTGATCCACTCTGTTTCTTTAGTGAGTTCCTCCTCATCAGTGCTGTGCTCAGCATGGGGAACAGAAGTTTCCATTTGTGGCGGTGGTGGGATCGTGGAGTTGGTTCACACCACGCATTTCAGCTGCTGTTGTAGAATTTCAACCTGGCTCTTCAAGTCTTCTGCAAGGCACTGCAGCATCTTTCTCTCTTTTTTTTCCTCCAGATAGAGGTCTTGTTGCAGCAGCACAATCTTTTGATGGAATGTAATCCATGTTAAGGCAATAGCGTCGCCTTAACAATAATATTTGTCGCCTGCAAACGAGCCTTACGCAATAATGAACTGGGTCATCGCGGTCAGGCCGTCCGTCGGTTGCGACGGCGTTTTTATGATGCGTTAGCACTTTACGCTGTCGGTACGCGCGCTTGCAAATAGCACAACTGTTCTCAGCGGAAAATGAACATACACTAATGTGAATAAATGAAAATGTGGGGGGGGGGTTCAAGTTGACAAAATTCACAGGGTACACCAGTGACCCCACAGTAGTGCTAAAATTTGGTTTGCATGTAGCTTTAGTGACAAATATAGGGAAAAGTCTGAAATCCAGAATAATTGCAATTTGTACCCTAAAAAATAGTTACCAATTAACATTAACTCCCGTTACCCGGTTATATGTACCTAATTGGTTAACTCCCGATTAGGTACATATAATATTTAAAATATTTTATAGGAGACTCGCGATATCTCAGTTCAAGGGGAACCACTCTCTCTCTTCCCAGCTATGTATCCCACATGGGAGTGGGGTCAGCTTTCCTGGTCGTTCTTCTCCACTTCGCTCTATCCTTGACGTCGTCATCAGAAACTTGGCACTCTCTCATGTCTTTTGACACTACATCTCTCCACCTTGTCTTGGTCTTGGTTCAGGGAAAACCACTAGTTAGAATAAATCTTACTTAAAACTCATTCCCTTAGTAATTACCCATTTACAATATCTCATTAAGGAAACTTGTCAATACTTGGATAATTTAGTGACCGGTGGTATTTAAAAATAATCAGATTACATTATGGTAAGTACCGAATTCAATTATAAGTAAAAATATTATTACAGTTTAAATGATCCTCATCATCATTGTCAGCTTAAGATCAAGCATGTTTGCCTAGAAAGAACCTGTTTACTCCTAAATAGACAAATTGGATTGGCATGCATTTGGGAAAATGGCCGATACTAATAACAATATTATACTCATCTAATTATGAAGAAACATCTATAATTAAACAGATAATGGCAAGTTCATTTTAATTGCTTCTAAACCTAAGATGCTACAGGTGAGACATCTCACTGTGCCAGAAACATTTTAGCACTTGTTTTGATAAGTTCAGCAATCAAAATAATAATAAACTATAGTCTACTGTAGACCTTGTCTCCAACAACTGTAATATTCAACAAATAGGATAGGATACTATTAGATCAAGCTATGTTATGGAACTGTGTTTGTCTACAAGAATGGTAAGAAATAAAATATAAACAACATTAAGTACAACAGGATGGAATGAACCCAAATAGGTACAAGTTGTTTACATTAAAGTCACAGAAAATAGTCCTGCTGGGACAGTTCTAAGACAGTTTCATATAGGCCAGTTCTAGAAGTCGCTTTCAGGAGGAACACAAAGTAAGGATCTGAAAGGGTAGGTACAGTACCTTCATCGTCATCATCGTCGGTGGCCTGCGAGAGCAGCGCGGCAGCAGCAGGCTCCTCGTTGGCCTCCAGCTCGGCGCGGTCGTCGGGCGCGACGCGGCGCAGCGCCTCGTCGACAGCACACTGCAGCAGTCTGAGCCCCGGCCACGGGACGCGGCGCGCCAGCGCGCACGCTACCACGGTGCGCTCGCATGCGCCCCATTGCTCGAATGCGCCCGCTACACCACCCAACTGCTCGTAAAAACTCCCGTTCATCTCGAAAACACCATCGGTGATGAAGATTTGTTTGCGTTCTACACGTCAACGGTGCGTGACAGCTGATCGCTTCCTCGGCCGCGGAAATGCCGCTTGTGTTATGAAAGGACGCCTACTGGGCTGCGGTTACGCACCGGCTCGCGAACGATGCGATTCGACGGACTGGCCGGGTAGTTGGGAAAATAACAATTTTTATTCCCAGGGTCTCGCATTATCAAAAACCAAAATGGCGACCATAGACAACGTTTGTTTTTGTTGACGTCTTTTCTGACATAACATGTACTTCTGTCTATGATCTGTCACTGTCGTTCGTAGAGTAGACGTACAGAATAGAACACTCGAGTTAAAATCACTCGGGACCGATTTTCTTAGAGAAAATAAAACATTTTAATTTTATAACAATCAAACTAACATTAGAGCTGTAAGGTTTACTTATTTTAATTGTGTATTTTTATAATGGCAATCAATTTATAGTTCTGCTACTTCACACAAGATGGCGTATGGAACCCTGAGTAATTTTGTACTGGAGTGGAGATACAAGAGGCCGCAAAAATCAATTCACACTTCACAGGAATTAATAATAAAAAAATGGTCTACTAGAAATAGTAAAATAGGTATATAAGTATAATTTTTATAATGTAAAAATCGGAAAGTCACACAAGTTCCTGGGCATCTAGTATCGCCGCTCTCCTCGACTTTCCAGAAAACTATAAAATACCTTGTAAGCTTTTGCAGAAGGATTGTAAGAAGTTTTTTATTTTGTGGTTGCAGTTTCGAGGAATTAATCAGATTTTCCCTAACTAGGCACGTTAACAGACAAAACTCACCTTGTAAAATTTTCATTTCTTGGCAGTCTTAAAATATCGAAGACTTAAAATTTACCTAGCAAGTTTATTTTTCATATTCATTATTACGCACTGTTAAAAATAGAAAAATAAAATAAAAAGATTCATGGTAGGTACACTGTAATCCGCTTAGCGCAAACCTAGAATCGTTTTGGTCAAACAATGGATGAGAATTGTACAGGCTGTACGGTGAAATGACTTTTGTTTTACCGTCGCGTCCGTCGATCTAAAAAAGATTATGAAGGTAGGTTCAATGCTGTGGTAAACTGCAGCCTGGTAATGGGAGAATTTATAATTTGTGATCAATGAAGATATACTTACTAAATACTAGCATAACTTGCTTGTGATTAGATGTGATTGTTATTTGCTCACCGAGTGGAAAATCGGGATTAAAAATGTACGTAAGTAGGTAAATAGGTACCGAAAACAACGCTAATAATTAGTAGCTTCCTCGTAAATCTTGTCATTTTTTTCTCTTTTTTTTGATTACTCATTCTCGTTTCGTGTTTGTATGAAATCTATATATTGCTAAATGAAAGTTTTTGGAAATCATCCCTCTGACGCGTTTCCTCTTAAAACATAGTGAGAGGGGCAGCAATTATAGCCTAGGTACCTACTTTTCTTATAAAGGTACCTTTATGATGTCGTTATTTTTATTACGTTAGATATTTTTGACGTACACACGGCTACACATCAAGCTATATTTTTCCAGTATAAGCTGACCTCGCATTGTGTAGGCTTTTCGTAGAATGAGAGGTCAGCTTATACTGGAAAGTATAGCTTGATGTGTAGCCGTGTGTACTTAATTAAAATGTTGGCTTTTATCATCTAGGTACCTACTAGGTCGAAAAATACAAGTCCTTTCAAAAATTATTTCACTCATGACTGATTATTTTTGGATTAGCTAATTCTATTGTTAAATGACATTGAGGACAGTCCTGATGGTCTACTCTTCCATTTGCATAACCGAAGACTCCTTTGAAGCCCGCCCGCGAAGCCTGCGTCAACACTGCATACGATATTGACCCTTAAGATTATAGCTATAAGGGTTTTATTGACCATGTAAGGCCGAGATGTTCGAGAAAGGATGCCATTGATGCAATGATTCCCTATGACAGGATTTTCCAGCTCGATGCTTGGATGAGGTTGTCCAAATAACGGATGTAGTAGCTTTGACGGTGGTCACCCATTTCTTTTTCCATTCAACACACTGGTTATTGTACCATGATCATCAACCCGGAAACGATGGAACAATACCTATAGTGTGAACCTAATCAGGCCTGCCAAGCAAACGAGGTTTTGTGTGTGATGAATGTGATGATGCACTTGTCCAAATTAAAAGACTAAATGTTTAGAAATCCCTAAATATTCTTATATACTATTTTTCTAGCATTTATTCCAATTTGCTTTATATTGATCATGTCCTGATACGTCACTCGCACAAAAGCCCTCAATTTGCACCCGCTCCGCTTCGCTATGAAAAAGGGTTTTCAAATGACAGGCGCGTGACATTTCCTATAACAGTGAATTTTGAACCTTTTCTAGTATAACAGAGAGGCGATTCTGCTGCAGTAAAGTGTAATAGGCAGATGTAATTTTATTTCCGCGTATGAGACCGTTATATTTTGAAAGGGTTTTTAGTTATTAACTTACACAAAAATTATGTATTTCATATTTGGACTACTTATTGGAATCGGAATAAATTGTTTAGAAAGGTACCAACCAGTGCCGGCGGTGCCCAGGCACAGGGCGCAGACCCTGGAGAGGCGCAGAAATGACCAGACCAGGGCCACTAACAATACCTATTATTTATACGTGTCACCTTATTTATAAACGCAATTTATTTGAACTTCCTTATTCAAAACTTCACCAAGTACTTAAAATTAAGTTTAAAACTTAGTTTTTGGATGATCGATTTATTTTTCACAATCCATTTTATTGTCAGAACCGGTTATGATTAGAAAAGGGTATGATTTTATCAACTACCTAATAAATACATTTTCAGGGACCTAATAAACAATATTTGTTCCTAAATTAGTAGATCTGTCACCTAAATTGAATCACCAAATAATATTAAAACGCTTACCTAAATATTAATTAAGAATTACTTTAATGAATTACAAAATTCATGCGTGTTAAGCCTATTAAGTGCATTCGGGGATACGAAAAGTTCTTTGAAAATGTAAATAATAAATTGTGTGTGTGTTCGAGATTATTATCGAAACCTAGCAATTGTGTCGCAGGAACTTTTCTATCTTCACTTGCAGTTATCTCGTACTTTGGGACCGGATTTGTGGAATACACTTGATGCTATGACATTTAGCAGATCAGAACTCGTGAGTAATAAAACATCCAGAACTCACGAATCAAAACTAAAGCGCCTTACTGGTAATGCTGAGCAGTTACCCATGGGTTGTCTAAGTGCGAACGATAGAACAGTGGTTAATTTGTCTTCTCAAACGATCACTAAAGATATGAATTTAGTGCTATCGAAGGGTTTCAACTTTGCACCTACATACACCACTAAAAGCATCCATAGAAACCATTATTACCAGCATTGAGAACGATACGAACGATTGAATACGATCCCTTCACATGACGCTGAGTGTTTACGACAAGACGTTGCATAAATGGCGCGTAAGTCTATTCTGCCTAAAGCTAATATTAGTAAGTCAGAAATGAACGCCTTGAAGAACTTACGTGATAACACAAGCCTTCTAGTATTACCAGCGGACAAAGGCAATGCGACAGTAGTTGTGGACACAGCTGCGTATGAACAGAAACTAGATGCGCTCCTTAGTGATGATTTGACGTATAAGCTGGTCAACTAGAATCCCACAGAGTAACTACGAAGTTAAGAGAGTTGTAACTTAAGTTGCCCGACGAACTCTATGGACGTTTAAGACCCATCGACCCAACTCCACCTAAAATCTATGGCCTGCCCAACATCCACAAGCCCAATTGACCACTCCGCCCTATCGTCAGTCAGATCGACTCACCTACATACAAAACAGCACGTTACATGGCGGATTTACTACTTCCTTTCACAGGAAAATCCTTTAGCTACGTGAAAGACTCAACGCACTTTACTCAACTCTTGGAAGGAATAGTAGTACATGAAGATGAGTGTATGGTGGGTTTCGATGTAGCGTCACTGTTTACCAATGTACCGATAGCGGACACAATAACCATTATACAGGAGCTGTTATAAGGTTCATCAACACCTATCGGATGCATGAAGGTAATTGAGTATCTGTTAACAAGTGGTTACTTTGTATGGCGGGGTGATTATTACATACAATTGGAGGCTGTAGCAATGGGATCACCAATAACACCAGTAGTGGCCTATATATTTATAGAGTGGTTTTTTTTTATTGAAATTTTATTAGGGACTTTTACATACAACATGGTATAACAGCCCCATCGTACCCTTTACTAATAAACAACACTATTACATCATATTAAATACTATTACATACATCGTATCTCACGTACATTGATAGAATCACCGATTCATAAAAGCTCCAGCTAGCAGATTAGCCGCTTCTGTAGTAGGTTCTGCTAAGATGCTTACAAATGTACCTATGTCAAGTCTGTTCAAATTTAACTTTTGCATCAGTGATTCTCTCTCTGTCCTGTTCTTGGCGTAATCCATCAAGAGGTGGTGCACATCATCTAGTGAACCACATACCTCACAGTTAGGGGAATCAATTTTTTTCATAAGGGTTCCAAACTTTCTAGATGGATAGTACCCAGAACGTATTCAATGAATAAATACAATGAAATACCTATTCAAGTTCCCCCTTACAAACCACGGTATACGCGGAGGCTGACATTGTATAGTTTTATACCAAATCCCTTTTTCTTTACTTCTTGCATCAAAATATTCTTTATAGCTATTATAGGACGATTTTCCACACTCAAACAAATATTTCTACTCCTTCTGTTATCGCTAATTTTGCCATGGAGTGGTTTGAGGACAGTACTGGATAGCATACCCTGTAGACCGAGATACTGGTGGCGGTATGTAGATGATGTGTTCGCAATAGTACGAAGAGATAGCATAGAAACCTTACTTAGCTATCTAAATTGTAAACATCCTAAGATATCCTTCACGAAAAAGATGAATGCCTACCGTTTCTGGACGTGTTGGTTATACGAGAACAGACAGGACGACTTACACATACAGTATACCGTAAGCCAACACACACAGTCAGGTATCTTAGAGCTGACTCGCACCACCATCCAGCTCACTTAGCCTCGGTACCGCGTACTCTGATTAATAGAGCACTAAGGCTATGTGCTTCTCAGTACGTGAACCGCGAGCTCTCACACATAAAAGGAGTGCTGGAGCAAAACGGCTACGGATGGAGACAGAGCTGTCGAATTGCGGACACATCCACAAGATCACGCATAACAAAGGTAAACAGAGCAGTAGCGTACTTACCTTTTGTGAAAGGATTAACGGATAAGATCGGAAACTTGTTACGCCATAAGTACAGCATCAAGGCGTATATATGATACCGTGTGACTGCGGTAAATGCTATATTGGTGAAACAAAACGAAACGTATCTACTAGGTTGACTGAACACATACGTGCAATGAAGAATGTCGACTCAAACAGTTCTGCAGTGGCGGAACATTCCCTAGATTCTGATTCGACGCGCTACATACGTTTCTACAAGGCCCGGGTTTTAGCGAGAGAGAAGTTCTTCGTTCCTCTCAAGATCCGAGAGGCGATAGAAATAAGTCGTGTGCCGAACTTTAACAGGGATAGAGGATGGATTCTACCGCCCGCCTGGAGGCCATGTCTTCATGATGCAAGTGACAGAAGAGTGAGTGAACCTGGTAGAGACATAGTTAGTGTTGTGTGTTTGCCTGTACCAAGAACTACCGAAGAGAGCAGCAGTGATGATAATGATAATGACACAGCGGGTCAACGCACTGTGCTTTCGTTGACCCAATCCCCACCACCCCGACCGTCCACTCGCGCGCAGAGAGCAGCGGCGCGCGCGCAGTGCGAGGCGAGACGTTATTCGGAGCGGATTGCACTCACCCTGATGAAGGTTCACGAATTGAACCGAAACATTGTCGGTCGAAACACCGATAAGACGGTACGTGATAAATCCCGTATATATAATAATGATTGAAATCAATCACGAAAGTTTTCTAAGTAAAATTGGAAATATTATCAATAATTATATTGGGTTTCAAAATAATAAAAGTGTCACTAAAATTTAATCACCAAACAATATAAAAATGTTTACCTAAACATTTATTTTTTTGGTGGGTTTGGAGGAAAAAGTGGTCTATGAAAACTTTGCTCCCCACGTTTTCATAGACCACTGTTTCTTCCAACCCCACGGACTCTGGGTGGGCTCTCGCTAGAAGCTCTTAAGGTCGCCCCTGAATGAAGCATCGACCTTCGCTCCGCTACGGAGGTCGCCGGCTCGCTTCGCTCGCCACCTCCCCCCTTCGCTTCACTTGGCCTCGTATGACTTGCTTCACTCATGACCTCCCGCGAGCTTCTGGCTCCCGCGCTCTTTATATACACTCTAGGTGTGTCACGCACAAGACCATGTGGGGTCGGGGTGCTCCGTGTCGATTCTGTCACTCTTTTTGAACCTAACCTACTCATTTTGGGGTGCCCCGTCTCGATTCTCGTCCGCTGCTCGTCACTTACTTTTTAGAGGACTGATCTTATAATCAGGCTATAGAAAAAAGTGATCTATGTATAATTTAAATTACATACCTATATTTTCATTAATTCGAAGATTCATATTTAGAGACAGTTTTAATTTAATATGATGACTAATATATTTCATGGGGATAGATATTATAATTAGGGTATTGCAGATTAGTGACACATCTAAACTTAGGTGACAGAAAATATTTCAAGGGCGCGGTTATAGCAGCTCGCACCGGCCGCATAAAAGGCTAATTAGGTACGGCACTGCTACCAACATAGGGTACACTAACCTAACCTACCTATATGCGCTCTTTCTATTTTGATCTTTTAGGTATATACACTAGCCGACCCGCGCGCGGCTTCGCACGCGTGGTCGGTCAATAAAAATATTACCTTCTTCTGCACAGTCGGGTACAAAGTAGCCTATGCCCCAGTCATAATCTATACAAAATTTCATCCAGCCTCTTGGTCGTGAAAACATAACAGAGAGACAGAGTTAAGTACCTACCTACTTTCGAATTTTTATTAATATGGGCAACTTGCGCAACGTTGCCTAAACGTATTTATTATTTGGCTAAATATGATTGAAGAAGTGTTCAAATCATATAAATACTTACGTCAAATTAAAACATGTTTGTCGCTAAATACGTTTAGAGATCGTTGCGCAAGCCGGCCTAAGTACCTATGGATGTCTGTCTAGGTAGGTTCGACGACGTTTTCGATGTGTTCTTTTACGCGTTCATATTTTGTAGTAAGTACAGTTTCATACAATTCGTCCTGGTCCTCTAACCGTTGTGTGTGACATGTCTTTATTGTAATTACCATACAGAAACAATATACCTAACACTAGACAATATCTTTTTTGAATGAATGGTTCTTTTCTTACTTTATTTGTTTGACCATCCATCATATTCCAATATTTTCAGTCATTTCCTTATTTAGTCACTTTTCAGTGTGTGGATAAGTCGATTTAAGTGGCCTACAGGCTACACTATAATGAGTGTAGTGCAGGGATCCCCAAACTTATTTGGACAAGTGACCCCTTTTCCAAAATGAACTGTTACCTCAGACCCCCATGGCCAAATTACCTACTTTTAAGATTAACCCCCTTATTCATAATGGTCCGCTAACTTAAAACAGCTGATACAGAGTGTTATTTTTCATTCTGACTTAGGTCAATAGAAGAAGACAGAGTGAGAATTAGCAATGCTTTAAATTAGTTAGCAGACTATTATGAATAAGGGGGCCTATCTTTCGTTTTTTCCTATTGATACAAAATACCTAGGTACTAAGGTACCAATTGGAAAACTTTGCACTTGGTTAAGTGAGTTAAGTTGACTTCATCAAAATTTAACAAAATAAAAAGACATACAATTCAGTAAATATCAAGTTTAATTTATAATGATTATTACAAATTAAGTACTTAAAGAATCTTAAGTAGGTAAGAAATTATATTTAAAAAAGTATTAATTCGCAAAGAGAAAATAAAACATTCAGTGTGATGGATGAACCTGGTGACTATCTACCAATCTAGCTACATCCGGTTCAATATTGGTGAGTTGTAGCCTTAAATCTCCACGTTCGTTGATTTTCAAACGGTTTCTTTGTTTCGTCAAAATGTTTGTTACCACACTGAAGCTTTTTTCAACTAGGTATGATGATGGAAAAGCGATAAGGTATTTTTCAGCAATGTTCCACAATGTAGGATACTGTGTTTCAATGTTGCGTTGCAACCAGAACTTCTGATAGCCTTGGTTGAACTTCTGCTTAAGCTCTTCGTCTGTGCTGATGGTAATCAACTCTTCTTGCATTATCACATTGGCTTCTTCTATGGCTGTGGTATTGTACGGATTTACTATCCATTGAGGAATTTGTAAATTTAAAAGATCCTCAAACCTCTCCGTAAAATCCTTGTGTAATGCGTCCAAGTGGGTGACATATAATAAAATGTCATCATCTTGAAGCATTTCTGGTAATTTTGACAAATGCGGAAACTGCGAATATTCTTTTCTGCCTAAATTTTGTTTATAAAGTATTAGTTTTTTCCACGAAGGCCGATATTATTGATTTTGTTTTAATCCAGTTAAGATCGTCACCCTGCAGCTGCAAATTAACTTTGTTGAATATTCCAAAGATATCAGTCAAGTAGTAAATATCTGTTTTACAATTGTTCAAATTTTCTTTCAAATTCGGATCTTTTTCTTGTAAAAACTCCAACACAGATTCAAAAATGCCTGATAATCTTTCAAAGCAAGAGCCTCTTGATAGCCAGCGAACTTCAGTGTGCAGAAGTAATCGAGTAAAGACTTCGTCGTTTTCCTCACATAGCTGAGCAAATAACCGAGAGTTCAAAGAATTGCTTCGAATCTTGTTGATAGCATTTATTACATATTGTAAAGACTTATGCAATCTAGGACTCAGCTTTTTTGCTACTAAATGCTGCCTGTGAATCACGCAGTGAATGACCAGTACATTAGGCAGTTGTCGCTTTAAGTGAGCTATAAAACCACGATGACGACCAACCATAGACGGTGCACCATCAGTCGCAACAGAAACAATGTTTTTCCATGGAATAGCTTTGTCAGTAAATAAATGTTCCACGGACCGAAAAATCGATTCTCCTCTGGTATTAGTCTCTAAATATGTAGCAAAAAGCAGTTCTTGGCACATATTTTCATCTTTGATATATCGAACATATCCTAATAACAGAGCTTCATTGCCGGGTAATGTAGACGTGTCCAATTGGAGAGAGAATCTGTTGGTCTGTAAGAACTTGTAGAAAATGTTTTCCACATCCCGTCCCATCTCGTCTATGCGTCTCTGAACGGTGTTATTGCTCAAAGGTATTCGTTTTAAAATATCATGTGCGGGTTTGTGCAATACATTGTTAAGACTGGTAAGATAAGCTGCTCTCCAATTGTGTGGGGTGTCCTCGACTTCGCTATTAGTAAAGATATATTATAGGACGCTCGTAAACCATCATCGTCTTTAATAGATGATGACGCAAACATCGATCTTATGGATGGTCTTTTGTCTAGTTTTTCTTTAAGTGCTTGAAAAAATTATAAGGGCTTACTTTTTTTGTCAGCATGTACCTACTCTTGATAAGTGGTCATCCATTTTTGAAGGCTTCGTGGCATCGTTACTGAATACTTTTTCACATATGAGACACATCGGCAAGTGTTTATTTGATGGAGATGCAATAAATCCGAATTTCAAGTAGTACAAACTGTATTGTCTGCATTTTTTTTTCGTGTCTGCCATCATAAAACTCAGTAATCCTGCAAATAAAAAAATAAGAAACTACCTAAATAAAAAACAATAATAAACTGTTAAATTTACTGGTAATTTTTTACAATTGAAACAACTAAGACAACTGCAAACTGTTGCAAACAATCTACACATAGCTCACCTGATCACTATCACACAGTGATAGCACACAGTGGCTGCATTGCCCCATTGTATGGCAATGC
The DNA here is from genome assembly GCA_918857605.2 of Philereme vetulata. Taxonomy (NCBI): domain Eukaryota; kingdom Metazoa; phylum Arthropoda; class Insecta; order Lepidoptera; family Geometridae; genus Philereme; species Philereme vetulata. The sequence continues at coordinate 12,808,056 of OU975431.1, read as the reverse complement.
TGATGCGCTGTGCCGGATAAAAACTGTTTGGTACTTACGTTGTTAACTTTTCATAAACTGCAGATATTGTATGGTTACGCTATTAACTCGCGTAGGGAGCTCAGCATTTTGTAAATTATTTTTCAATCACTTTACTTCACTTAATTTAGCAATGTTATAACTTTGTAATCTCTTGAAATAAATGAGTACTTATATGAGTTATTATCGTTCAAGCTCCAACGAATTTCAAAACGCAAATGAACTTTCAACCTAAGTGCAAGCTCGTTAAATAGTAAAATATCGGGAACATGTTTGGACTTGCAACTTGATCATGAATTCGTTCGTATTTAATCGCGTAAGCGTCAAATAGAGAGCAAGTCAAAACGCGCCTGAAAGACGTACGCTCGAACTCATTATCTTGCACAAACTTGTCCACACTGACTTGCCGAGTTTTTCATCTTATACGAACTTGAGACTTTACATTACTACAACAATGCTATTTCCTACAAAAATATTAATTATTCTTAGTACACGTAACACAACATAAACAATACAGTACCTACCTACCTATCTTGAAAGATTTAAATAAGAACTTGTGTTAATTAAATAGGGGTCGATTTTTAGACCTCGTCGACCCCCAAAATCAGTTTTCGTTTATGTCGACCCCTAGGAAACCGATATCGACCCCAAGCGGTCGATATCGACCACTTTGGGAATCCCTGGTGTAGTGTGTAAGAAAATATTTGTCACAACATACATTTTATTAGTCATCATCATCATTATCCACCGCCTGACTTCACCCATTGTTGGGTGTAGGCCTTCCCAAGTTTGTGCCATTTACTAGTCACTCTATAAAAAACTAAAACCTTGCTGTAGGTACATAAATATTTGTTCCGTAATATGAGCTGTTCCAGAATGTGCTCGTAACTCATAGTCACGAGAACATAACACGGGTCTATGGAAAATAGCATGGGGTGGCCGGCCACTGTACCTACCTAACCTAGGTGTTTTGGTAGATTCCAATAAAAGTTGTTTACTCAGTTTACCTAATAAGATGAGAGCCTAATGACTAATGAGTTATAATTAGGTAGGTTGGTTATTAAATCCTTGAGCAGTAGATAAACAAGAGTGGATTATCAGTCATTAGCAAAGCTTAGAGATACTTACTAGGTAGGTATTGTCCGAATAGAAAAATAGAATCATTATCAAATCAGTAGATTTGGCAGATATTTATATTAATATCCTTCGGCGCCTATAACAGTATCTAACCATCTATCGACTTTGGATATCCTCTTGCTGTTGATATTTGTTTAACTAAAACAGTAATACTTACCGCAAAGACTTTAGATAAATACGACAGAGCCCACTTTAATTTCGTCAAGTTCCGTTAGGATTCGCAGGTAGGGATTCAACCCTTCCTCGGCTCTCAGGGGTGATCCCTTATTTACTAAGCCCCGCCCCATCAGTAGCTTCGGCAGATCTCGGAGACGACAATCATTTGTGGTTTTAACTTCAAAGTGACAACTTCTGTTGACAACATGGCACTGTGGACGCCTTACGCTCAAGAAGCTGCGCTTGATCTAAGCAAACCTTCTGTGAAAACTGAGCTACATTCTCCAAGATCGGCTACGTTACCATTACCAGTGATGAACACTTCACCGGTTGAAGGCTACACGTACTCACAGTACGCCGCGCCCTATGAAAGCCAGCATGGATACTATTACGGATACCCGCATCGTGTGGAGCATACAGTGCCAACAGCTCAGATCTCTCCAGATTCTGTTGGAAGCGCTTGGTCTCCTTACCAGTCACTCAAGTCTCACAACTCCGCACCATCGCCACCGGAATCTCCAGATTTGTACGACAGCGAGTCTTTATCAGAAGATGCGGAATATCAAGCTTTCGAGAGAGACGCTTTGAGAGCGATGGCGGAGAAAAACGGAGGAACACTTCTTGGAAACAATCCCAGGATGCGGAGAGCAGTTCAAACCACCCAAACCGCAGACGACTCGTATAGAAAGCAACGAGAGAGGAACAACCATGCGGCCAAGCAGAGCCGGGATAGAAGGAAGCTAAGAGAAGTCCGTTTGGCTTTTCAAGTGACCTATTTGAAAAAAAAGATGGCTGACTTAAGAGCCAGGATCGCAGCGGGAGTCTGTGGACGTTGCCGACAGATTTGTGAATGTTGATCTAAAGTAATAAATCAAAGACTTTAAAGTGCCATCTAGAATATAAATTCTAAATAGGATAAACTGAATAAAATACTTTATAGGTTGGTATAAGTATAACATTTTGTAAATAACTCGTAAGATTGTATTGTTCATAAATTTAGTTGCATGTAGGTTAGAAATAAATATTTATTTGTAAATACCTACCGTTGTAAGAAGAAATTATACTTACGCGAAAGATTAACATTAGTACCTAATGTGCAATTGATAAACTAGAAAGATTTTATGAATAGGACGTAACGAAATATAATTAAATACTTATTTCAAAAATCCTTCTTTTCATTTTACTCTTAGTCATCCGGCCATCAGCCATTGTTTTTCTTAATTTCTATTATTTTACCATGAGCCCTAGGTAGAACTCTACTGTCAGGCCATTTTAATAGGTTAACATTTGATGTCTGTTGACGTCTGTCAGTTCGGTACAACTAGTACCAAACTCGTACTCGTATCGGTCATTATTACAATAAATATGTAATCGTAATTGAAAAAAGTTAAGCAATTGTGCAGTTCTGACAAACCGAAACAATATATTATTTTATGCCCGCCGTTACAAGGTTACGTTGTTGAATTTTGATGAATTGTCAAATGTTACATATTAAAATGGCCTGATTTTAAAATTAATCCCTTCAATGATAGCCGCTTCGGCGATAAAACAGTTTACATTTACTAACCAAAAAGTAAGTAGTTGCTTACTTAAATCCATAGAGTTGCTGAGCTGAAAATACTGACGATGGCCAGTCTCTATATTTATGAGCTGGCGACCTTTGTAGTAACAAATATGGACCTTTTTATGAAACGTAACAGCAAACGCCACAATAATAAAATTTGTTTTCCTCGTAATAGGACTGCTCTTTATAACAAAAGTGTTATCTGTATGGCTGCCAGGATATATAACAAACTTCCAAAGTCTGTATTAGATGCTTCAAGTCTGAATGTATTCAAGGCAAATCTGAAAAAAATGCTTGTAGGAAAAGCTTATTATAGTTGTAAGGAATATTTAAATGACAAGGATCTTGTTTAATAATAATTAAGTATGTATAACTAACTCAATAATTTTGACATTGTTATTAAGTACAATTATAACGGAACCTAATAATTAAGCTCGACATTGCATGCGTAAATCGCTGAATATGGCTGCACTACTATGTAACACTAAACACCTTGTACCTACCCATATTACGCAATAAACTGATTTGATTTGATTTGAGAGTATTTTTGTCTAAGGGTTTGTATTGTTTAAGGATTAACTATATAGGGCCAGATAAAAGCGAAGAATGACGCTACGTCTAGGTACCTGGCTGGATTGATCTAGAAGTCATTTGTAGGATATGTGACAAGTTGTTGGTACCTATTTTAAATGAACAAGAAACATAGTTTTAATACGAGTAGGTAGATCCCGTTTTCATTAAACTTAACGCATCCACGGCTAACATAACATAGGAAGGTTATCCGAAATTTAAAATTCCATGATTCATTACATTATTGAAAGATGAAACATTCAATAAAGTTTTAAATAGGTTAATATTAAAAAAAAATGTTGAGTCCGATAAAGATCACGCCCGTACATTATAATATGGTTGTGGTGCCTGCCTGACCGATTAAAATGATAAAGAAGAATCGCTCTGATTGGTATATCGCTAGAAGAATACAAAGTGCGACGCAAGCGGCCGGCGCGTGCCGATGCCGCGCCTCCTTGTTTTCTAAAGGAGGACTTCCGTCTTCAAAAAAAGGAAGAGGTTCTCGATTCGTCGGAATCTTTTTTTTTATTATGTTACTCGACTACGCCTGGACCGATTCCAGAAATTCTTTTTTTGTTTAAGTGTATAATAGCTGTGTGTTAGGTGTGGTTGCCTTCACAGAGTGAGCACAGGGAGCGCTTCTATTGTAATTTATTTTAAACGTAAGTCTGTGTATTACTCATTGGACATCCTTAATAAATAAATTAAATTATACTTTCCAGGTGCTCCCATCGGCACCAAGTCAGGATCTGATCATGGAATCCCAAAAAAATCGAGGGCAACCCTCACATTTTATAGGATTATGCATTGTTTTATGTTTTTACCTCAGAACTCCGTCATTTATCATTTGGAATATTTATTTAGCCAACCAACGGCGATACAAATTGTTTGGTTAAATAGTTTAGAACTAAACGTAAGGCTAATAACAGGTTTCTACGTTTGAACATTGTGAAAAAAGATGTCGGGAACAAAAACAAAACAAAAACAGCCTAGTTAGCCTATTTTAGAGTCACAATCAAAACAGTATTAGTCAGTTGTTCACTGCACCTTTACCTAATAAAGGGAATCTGATGTGAAATTATTGTGTTGTATGTTGTATGAATCATGAAAATAACACGAAAAGAAAGAAATCATATTTTTTTTATTTGAAAGGATATATTTACTTTCTCATAGAAAGTCATCTTATGGTCTCATAGAAATTTCATCAAAATCAGTTCAGTAGTTTGGTTAAATCGGTTATATTGTTAAAAAGTTACGTGTGTAATTTATTTGCATTTATAGATTAGGTAGGTATGTAATTAACCATAACAATAAATAGATAATATTTTTTTGCATACCTAATACCAAAAATATTTAGAACACAGAAGTGTAAACGCTGCTTTTAAAGGACACGCTTTCCCGGAAGAACGCTTCTGATATAGACTCCATTGAAATATTAATATCGTAGATCTCAATCTCGCTAGAAAAATATTGGCACGCGGCCCCGCGTGGCTCAGGCTACTCAGGCTAGGCAAAACATCGCTAACCTTTGAAAGGATTGACAGCTCATATCCAAAGAATTGTTGTTTTTGCGCACACGCTGGTAATATTAGATGATCTGATGAAAACGTGGACAATAATACACGGAACAGCTGCCAGATAATTTGATCTTTACCGTGTGATAATAGAAGAAACGTTTATATACGCAAAAGTTTTGTTAACCGAGAATACGCGAATAGTATCATAAGTACATTCCTAAAAATCCTTTAAAATTAGATGCATAGAGCGATTTTGGATTGACCTAATCACAAATTACAGGATAAGAAAAAACTCTTCCATACGAGCATAATATCACAAAAATAATTTTACTAATATCTGTTGGAGTTACTGGAAAAGCAGAAACAATTATTAGATACAATGTTTTGAAAGCAGATTTTTTAAACAACTTTCTACTATCGACAGTAACATCAGGAAACCAGTGTGCCTGCAAGCCGATCAATAAGTATATAGAAATGTTATGTCCACGCAAGCTGTCAGCCAACGCAAGGGTTAGCAAAGGAGGGAGCCACCCTCAACTCAATTAGACGCAACCCTCCATGCAATCACAGGGGTCCGAAATAGTCTGAATCCATGACAACATTGACTGGCAAAACTTACTAAAATTATAGCTTCGGTACTGACTGTTAGGTATCACGAATGAAATAGAGTAAGAAAAGTTTGTAATTACTCTATTTTCAACAAATATGTATCTATTAATCATACTTAAATTTACAAATGAAAATACTTTATTGTACACTTCAAAGAAACAGACTTAAAATAAAAAATCTCAAAGCAACAAGCACAATGGGCGGTCTTATCGCTTAGAAGCGATTTCTTCCAGACAACCTTTGGATGGAGAGGACTTTTGTGACTAATGGAGGGGGGCGTACCTACATTAACAAAACAAAAACTAAATTTTAGGAAATTATAATTATAATTTTAGGATTTATGGTTAATTAATAATTAATATCATATTAAATTATTTATCATACTTATATATGACGACCTCCGTGGTGCAGTGGGCGAATAGCCAGCTGAGACACAGGAGGTAGCGGGTTCGATTCCCGCCGCGGAACAAATGTTTGCATGACCTACAGACATTTGTTCCCGGTCTGGTTGTTTATCTATATATTATAAGTATGTATTTACAAAAAAAATGTATATATGTATTCTATCAGTTATCTGGTTCCCATAGTACAAGCTCTGCTTAGTTTGGGGCTAGATAACGCTGAGTGAAATGTCCAGCAATATTTATTTATTTATTATATTTACACGTAATTTTATCACTTATGTACTATTTCGTACTTACAAAAAAACGGGCACTTAAAAAAGCCTTATTCCCGTGAAGGGTGTGTCAGTTCACACCTACCTACTGGTTGTGCAACGTCGCTTTACAGTTCATTTTACCTAACTTCCATTGGTAAGGGGAGTGGCATGTGTTGCACAGTGTGTTTTTACGTGTCCATTCCATTGTATTTAATAATGGTATCTTATATTTAATTTAAGGCCACGTATTGCAGCTATTTACTTTAAAATTATGTACGCTTCGGACGTACCTACCTATATTTATAAATTTTGTATGGCTGGTTCATGAAAAATGTTACCATCACAACCATTCGTTACAGAATTGATGCATAAGTATACCTAACTTTAATATTTTATGATCTCTTCTCTTGGGAGTGCAGACGCAAAACCTCTTTTCTATAGATCGCAAATCAGATAAAACGAAGAATTCGCCAATTCATTGTCTCCGAAATGTACCGTTCAATTCGCAAGTTACCAGGAAGCGTTCTTTGTCTTGAAGGCAACCCTTCGTAATTATAATCCTTGGCAAATGTTTGACACAATACGATACACAATTTGCATATTGTACAGTTTCTATTCAGTAACTTTTGGCTAAGGCGGCTTTAGTCGTAGATAGTGAATGCGAAGCGAAGCTTTTATTTTGTTTCACGGATGTTACGAGAACTTTCGATAGCGGTGATAATATTTTCTTCTCAAGGTTCTGTCCTTTGTTCAATTTGGTATCAATTTGGAATGATTCACACAACGCCAACGTTAAAATGCTAATTTATATTTTATGTTTATCACAGTTAGTATTATTTCTCAATTTATAAATTTTATTAAAGACAAATTTAATCTTAAGTACCCACAGAGCAACACGATCCACCGGCGGTCCGGAGCGGTCCGGTCCGTCGGTGGCCGTGTTGCTCTATGTAAGTACCTAAATAGAGCCTAGCCTTTGAATACCAAAGGTCTCAAATATAACACAAATATCGTTTGTGGAATACTTTATTCTGTGAATATAATAATAAATTACTGGTGGTAGAGCTTTTGTGAACGGGCTCGAGGAAGTGGGCACCACCGCCTTACCTTTATCTGCCGCCAAATAGCAGTACTTGTGCTGCTGTATTCCGGTTAGATGGTAATGGTTTGTTCCTGTAATTACTGGCACATAGGCATAACAGCTAGGTCCTATAGTATGGCAACGTATCCACATAGAGATCAAGACAACATAATAGCTTGTTTTGAATTCAATGTGGATATCCATGGGCTGCAGTAGCCATCTAACATCTGGTGGACTGCATGCTCGTTTGTCATATAAGTTATATAAAAAAAAATCTTTAATTCAGGCAGCAATAGAAACGTACAATATGTTAAAACTCAATTCTACGGCCCATCTGACGCGTAAAGTCAGCGGCGTGTGACGCACTTGCGCTGTGTCGTGTAGTCGCCCGCAAAACGACGAAATAACACATCCCAAGCCATGACAATTTTACCACGGTCCATATTAATTGTACATCCATGTGTGGTCAGCCGATCGATCAATCTTCTCTCACACCCTTTATTTCCTATTGAGCAGATGCACACACATTGTGGATTATTTAATACGCCCACGAAAAGTACAAAAGCGCAAATTATTAGTGTTAGGCCATACCTACCTACTTCACTCTATACCTAGGTACATACATACATTACAACATCGCGTGAAGCAACCAGGTAGATACGGAGCACACTTCAAAATTTTCACAAAAAATGCACAAAATTGCATGCGTTATACGGTGAATATGGCCCATATTACGCAATCAATACAATTTGATTTGAATATTCCCATTGTTTAGAATAGAATTGAATATATTTATCTTAATAATATAATATTATTTTGTTTCATGTGTACAAGTTAGGTGTCAAAAGCACGCGCCGCCACCGTGTTCCAGCATTATTGTTTTACAATCTCCTAGCTACCAGGAAGGTGACCACCTTACACAAGATAACAGCCCTATTGTCTACTCGACTCGAAGACTGTTTATACAACCTAGTAGGTAGACAACCTCTTTACAATACGCCCGTACTTCGGGAATTATAGCAATAAAGTTATATTACCTATGGATGGTTCTGGATTAGGATAAGGTTTAAAAAAATTAATGCAAGCAGTTCTCACAATTTTGCAGTCGTCAATCGGATTAAACGGATTTGGGCGGTCGAGGAAAGTTTTAGAACTTGATTAGTCTTGCCGCTCCTTTTCAGAGTAAAAAAAATAAATAGTAGTAACCCCTATAAAATATGGGTTGGGACTTGGGAGGAATTGAATCGTAATCTATTTGAGACTATTTGCATGCTAAAATAGTTTTCGAAATTTATGTTTTTCAAAATAATTCTATCGTTTGTGATTACAAAACAGAAGGAGGATGATTAACTAAGCTTAGTCTCTCTCTAAGAATCTATCAAACTGTCAAAAAGTTTACAATAACATAAGTATCGTTATAATTTCCAATATTTTCTACAATAGCTCACTTATTTATCCACGATCCATCTTCCTTCCGAAATAATTAAAATCGTATCCTTTCGGCCATTGTCCAGTTGCCCGCAATCGGACCACCGTGCGAATCATAGAGTAAAGAGTTACAATGCAATGGCGGCCGGAAGTGACGTGACAATGCGAATGAGACGTCACGTTATGTCACGACAGTTGGAGAATCAGCCATGCGCAGATTTGTATGGAAAAAATATCGGACACTGGACATGCGCATGACTTGAGCGACAGCTTTTACTAATGATGATGCTATCGTAATCGTTTCATATTTTTTTGCTAAGATAATTATACTTATGCCGTTAAAAATACAAATGCTTTTCTTTTTTTTATCCTTCATCCAGACGGTAAGATTTTTCTGTCGGTGAAATTATCATTTCAAAATGATCCATACTAATGAATAATAAATATCTATTAAATTTGTCTATGGAATCGTAGGATCGCATAGACAAATCGCTTACGCGTAGCACTCAAACGGATGTACCGATTTTAATGCATTTTTGTTTCTATTATGAGATCGATGTCTTGCATAATCATAATTCTCATACATGTTTTTCCGGCTCAGTGACGCATCTCGTCTCGGGGGAGACCTGCCAATGTCCTGCAGTGGACTGCTATCATTTGATGATAATTATGTTCTATTTTGTCATATACCTATATATTAATGTATTGTTGTGCTTAACAGGTATATTTATCACACATTTGTGATACATATATTTAAATAAAATATTACGGAACGCAATAAGTATAAGACAATTTCGTTGAGATTAAGATAACATTATAAGAAAGTCATTAACTCATCACATCATTTAAAAATATCAACCATTGTGGGTACTTACCGACTATTGTTGATAAATAAGCATCATTACGTAGAGTAAAAAGTAGAAAACAAACTAACAACCTATTAGATATTGTTATCTTATTTACAAATTAAACTATCCTTATTGATATAGGTACCTACCTAAGCATTTTAAAGATTTTTTTACTAATGCGATATACGGATAGATTCACATTTTAATGTGTAGCAGGCACTATTGCTAAAAGCGATTTCTTCTAAGCAACTTGGATGGATCCCATAGAATATAAATAAAACTTTGTTTGTTTTATCCAAATAAACAGAAAAATCGTAAAGGTGATACCAAGTTGTAAACTAGTCAATAGAACTTACCTAGATTACCTATTTATTGGCAACAAGAACCTACACCCTATACCTAAATATTGACGATAAATATTGCATTTACTTATTCACGGCATTTTTTTCACCCACAGATCCCGTTGCCAGGTAGCGAGGGAGGCTCCCCCACTCAACAAGCCCCGCCCCTTTCCACCCTTAAGCGCTTGAGCAACCCCTCGATTCACCATTTAAATACAACCCTTTGAAGAAAACGCACGTATTTATCTTACTACAAATCGTACATTCAAGTGAAATTTCAAACCTAGTAAAGAATTTAAAACAAGGAAAAAACGGTAATCATTTTATCAAAATTCAACATGGCGCTCTGGACTCCATACGCCGATAACATCGCCCTGGACCTTACAAAAACCACAGAAGAAACAAACCAGCTACACAGACCAGAATTTACTCAAGACATCTACCATTTCGGGTACAACTACGACGCAGCACCGCAGTTATCACCTCTCTCTACTGCCAGCATATGTTCCTACGAAAGACCGTTCACACCGACCAGAATACCAACACTCTCACCTCCGATTTCTCCAGCATCAACAAAACGACCTTACAGCATGATCGATGACAGTTTATCAGACGACCCGGACTTCCAAGCCTTCGAACGAGACGCCCTCAGAGCGATGGCAGAGAAAAACGGAGGAACATTATTGGGGAACAACCCAAGAATGAGGCGAGCGGTACAATCGAAACACGAGTCAAATGGAGACTCTTACAGGAAGCAAAGGGAGAGAAACAATTTTGCAGCGAAACAGAGCAGAGACAGGAGAAAGTTAAGAGAGATACACTTAGCATTAAAAGTCTCTTATTTGAGGAGAGAGGTTGCTGGGTTGAAGGCGGTTTTAGCTTCGAGAGTGTGCAGCAGATGTCATCAGAGCTGTAGATGCTAAAATTTTGCAATGTAAAGACTTTTCAAAGACTTCTCTCAAGAAATACCTAATACATCATTTTAAAGGTCTTCATTACAAAAAGTTGATTCTGAAGACCGGCTTTATTTACCACAGAACATAAAAAAACAATTTTTCGTTCTTTAACAATTCATTGTTTTTTTGTGTTCTGTGGTCTTTACAGATTGTTATTTGTATTTTTGTATCTACCTCATGTAAAAGCGTGCAATTTTGTTAAGTATTAAGTAATTTATGGTAAGTTATATAAGATGTAAATATACCGCTGATATTAAAAATCTTTCGCTGATTTTTATCGTTTATTTTACTTTTCTATATCTCCCTTAGCAAGTAGGAGTGCTTCCAAAAAAGCGTTATAATACTAAAGCGGTCCATTCTTAAAACTAGCTATCAATAAAAAAAAACAGGAAACAATTTAGGCATCTTAATTTTTTTTTTAACACCTGCTTATTCAACCAATGTGTTCTGCCCACCATGACCTACGGTGCCGAGACATGGACGCTCACGCAGGAGGCTGTGTACAGGTTAAGAGTTGCACAGAGAGCCATGGAGCGTACCATGCTCGGTATCAGACTGTTAGATCGAGTTCCAAACGTCGAGATCCGTAGACGAACGAAGGTTAATGATGTTGGGATTCGAGTTATGGAGTTTAAATGGTCTTGGATGGGACACATGGCTAGACGTGGTGATGACAGATGGAGCAGGGCAGTGCCTGAATGGTGACTGAGGAGTGGGTATAAAGGGTAGGACGACCAGCAGCGAGATGGGTGGACATCGTATAGGTCGTGGACCGTCAGTGGGTGAGACTAGCGCAGGATCGTGGTGGATGGCACAAACTTGGGGAGGCCTATACCCAACAATGGGTGAAGTCAGGCTGTGGATGATGATCATGATGAAAAACTTTTATTAATCTTTACCTTGATTAGTTCAGAACTTACAAGTTTGGATGTTTATTACTTACTCAATTACGTCATCGTACCTAATGGCTGAATCGATTTCAATTACATTTGGTATTTATAGTTCGAATTTGAATTGGATTGAAAAACGGGTACTGTTTATATACAAACCGTGCGAAGTGTGAAGCCGCGTGCAGAAGCTAGGTTTCTATATAACATAAATAAGGCGGAGCTTGCGCAAGCGCAATATGGGGCGCGTCCAACCACCACACAATACAATCAAACATTTTACTTGTGTTTTGATTGATATAGTAGATACCTAACCTTATTGATCTTGGGCAAATCGGCGTTGTATGTATGTTTGTTTGTTTGTCCGAGGATAAATTTCGAAGCGTTGATCCGACCGTCGTGAAATTTAATACATACGTAGGTAGTGATGGCACAATTTTGGTGTGACTAAATGATCTAAAAATGTTGGGAGATTGATGAGATATTAGGGTTCCAGAGAGTAAAAAAAAAATGAAAATGAGATTATTAGGTCAAGTGAAACGTCAAATGAAAGGTATTCATTAGTAGGTATATTTAGACTCCGTTTTTATTTTTCGAAAATTCTTTGTAGTTTTTGAGTTATTAGCTATAATAAAAACGAATCTTTGACAAAATTCACAGGGTACACCAGTGATCCCACAATGCTAAAATTTGGTATGCGTGTAGCTTAAGTGACACAAATATAGGCAATAGTCTGAAATCCAGAGTAACTGCAATTTGTACCCCAAAAAAGATTATCCAATTAACATGAATTCCCGTTACCTGTAATTTCAATGAAACTGTAGGTCAAGCAGGTTGGTTATTTATTTCGTTGCACTATTTTGATAGTCAAAGATTACGAATAACATATTTTTGTTATTATTATTTTGACCACCTCCGTGGTGCAGCGGGCGAACAGCCGGCTGAGACGCAGGAGGTAGCGAGTTCGATTCCCGCCGCGGACCATGTGTTTGAATGCTCTACAGATATTTGTTCCGGGTCTGGTTGTTTTTCTATATATTATATGTATGAATTTACAAAAAAAAAAAGTATATAATTATTCTATTAGTTATCTGGTTCCCACAGTACAAGCTCTGCTTAGTTTGGGGCTAAATAGCGCTGTGTGAAATGTCCAGCAATATTTATTTATTTGTTTTTATGTAAGACTCGAGAGATCTCAGTTCGGAAGGAACCAGTAGTACCTACCTAATAAAATGTAAATTAAATTTTGTGGTCGATAAAATGAAACAATCCAACTATCCTTATTCTACAAGCTTAATTATATTTCTACAAAAACTACATTAAATACAATGAACTAACCCACACTATACTTTCTGCTTGACGACATGAGGCAGGTCGTATTTACCTCGCACGCACTTTAGCTTCACTCCGGGGCAGTCCTTCAATCTGCAACGCAAATTACAACATCAAACTATTTTGATTCATTAAAATATCTTCCGCGGTGTCGCTTTCCATCCACACGGATCCATCCAGTTACGACCTTAGCCCACCTATTTGGTTGCATGCGGGAGACATGACCCGCCCAATCCCACAGTGGGTGGGTGAAGCGGTCGGGCAATGATTTGGACGCTTTTTATAGGGACTGGCTGGATTTGGTACAAGATCGAGAAAAGTGGAGAGATGAGGGGGAGGCCTTTGCTCAGCAGTGAGACAACATAGGCTAGATAAAAAAATATGCGTTAATTGAGTACCTACCTACATAACTCGAACGAATTACATTAAATTTTCTATGTGTACTGATTCTCATGTAAGTGATAATTGTTATCTTTTTTGAGAATAAATGATTATTAATCCTATATCTAGTAGATGTTTTTCATAGTTTTTATTCACTGATCAAAGAGAGATATGCTCCAAACATGCCGGTCCAGAGCTGACTATCGCCTGCATGCAAATATATTATTAATAAATGTTCTTTATTAATAAATCTTAAATATTATTAAGGTTGCCTGGAAGAGATCGCTTTCAGCGATAGGGCCGCCCATTATAACTATGATTTAGAATTGTGTTTTCTGTAATATGTTTATATTTAATGGTGTGCAATAAAGAAATTATCTATCTATATTTTTAATCTTTCGTGTTGTGATTTTCTTTTAATTGGTTGCCGTAATCTTGCCGTAAGCTTTTCGACCCTCCATTCCCGTATAAACATTAACTTTGCCAAATGTCACGCTCCCCCGTACGCGCAATACGAGGTATAAAAATGTGTATATATTGTAGGTATTCTACCAGTTATCTGGTTCCCATAGTACAAGCTTTTGGGACTAGATAGTGCTGTGTGAAATAGGTTGAATAATTATTTATTCTCAAAAAGATTTTTAATAAATAAAAAGACAAATATCACTTAATGAGAATCGAGAATCAGTAGACATAGAAAAGATATTAGAATGTTGATTATTGATTTTTAGGGTTCCGTACCCAAAGGGTCAAACGGGACCCTATTAATAAGACTCCGTTGTCTGATTGTCTGTCCGTCTGTCACCAGGCTGTATCTCATGAACCGTGATAACATGACCGCAATTGAAATTTTTGTTGCCGCTATAACAACAAATACTAAAAACATAATAAAATAAATATTTTTTTTAAGGAGGGCTCCCATACAACAAACGTGATTTTTTTGCTCGTTTTTGCTCGATATTGATAACGGCAACAGGTAGACGCTTGAAATATTCACATAATATTAAGTTATATATTCACTTTAAAAATGAATAATTAAATTATAATAAAAAAAATACTTAAGGAGGGCTCCCATACAACAAACGTGATTTTTTTTGCTCGATTTTGATAACGGCAACACGTAAACGCTTGAAATATTCACAGAATATTGAGATTAAAATAAAATTAATATTTACGGGGGGCTCCCATACAAAAAAACATTATGTTTTGCCGTTTTTATCGATAACTAGCTGTGCCGACGACTTCGTCCGCGTGGTATAGTGTCTTTGGGTAGCATTTTTAATTGTTTAGGCTAATTATTTTACAAATGAGACACATACGTAGAAATACTTTATTGACCTATTTGGAGTGTTTCACTGCAAAGAGCTTATTAAATTATTTATACGCTGCACAGTGCTCATTGTGTACGGCGCGGTGCTTGGCAAGTTTCTTACTCGCGTTAACTTCACTTTCACATTTTGTAATGACTCCGTAAATGTTACATCAGAATAACTCTAATATTTTGTCTCTTGTTGCAAACTTATAAAACATTCACATATACCTTACATACTTCCATACAAACTTTCATCCCCTATTCCCTATTGTTATTTTACACCCTTGAGGGTAAAACTTTTAAAAACTTTGATTGTCATATTTATTTATATCGAATCAACAGCCTAAAAAATAAGTTTCAAGCTTCTAGATCTAAATATGACGATACTTCCATACAACTTTTTATCCCCCCCCCCCCTTCCTTTTGAAACCCTTACAACCCCTTTTTCGCATTTAAAAGTAGCTTAAGCCTTTTCTCAGGCTCTAGACCAGGGATCCCCAAACTATTTTGGACAAGTGACCCCTTTTCCAAAATGAACTGTTACCTCAGACCCCCATGGCCAAATTACCTACTTTTAAGATAAACCCCCTTATTCATAATGGTCCGCTAACTTAAAACAGCTGATACAGAGTGTTATTTGTCATTCTGACTTAGGTCAATAGAAGAAGACTAGTGAGAATTAGCAATGCTTTAAATTAGTTAGCAGACTATTATGAATCTATCTTAGTTAGGCCTATCTTTAGTTTTTTCCTATTAATACAAAATACCTAGGTACTAAGGTACCAATTGGAAAACTTTGCACTTGGTTAAGTGAGTAAAGTTGACTTCATCAAAATTTAACAAAATAAAAAGACATACAATTCAGTAAATATCATGTTTAATTTATAATGATTAATACAAATTAAGTACTTAAAGAATCTTAAGTAGGTAGGAAATTATATTTAAAAAAGTATTAATTCGCAAAGAGAAAATAAAACATTCAGTATGATGGATGAACCTGGTGACTATCTACCAATCTACATAGCTACATCCGGTTCAATATTGGTGAGTTGTAGCCTTAAATCTCCACGTTCGTTGATTTTCAAACGGTTTCTTTGTTTCCTCAAAATGTTTGTTACCACACTGAAGCTTTTTTCAACTAGGTATGATGATGGAAAAGCGATAAGGTATTTTTCAGCAATGTTCCACAATGTAGGATACTGTTTCAATGTTGCGTTGCAACCAGAACTTCTGATAGCCTTGGTTGAACTTCTGCTTAAGCTCTTCGTCTGTGCTGATGGTAATCAACTCTTCTTGCATTATCACATTGGCTTCTTCTATGGCTGTGGTATTGTACGGATTTATTATCCATTGAGGAATTTGTAAATTTAAAAGATCCTCAAACCTCTCCGTAAAATCCTTGTGTAATGCGTCCAAGTGGGTGACATATAATAAAATGTCATCATCTTGAAGCATTTCTGGTAATTTTGACAAATGCGGAAACTGCGAATATTCTTTTCTGCCTAAATTTTGTTTATAAAGGATTAGTTTACCCACGAAGGCCGATATTATTGATTTTGTTTTAATCAAGTTAAGATCTGCAAATTAACTTTGTTGAATATTCCAAAGATATCAGACGAGTAATAAATATGTTTTACAATTGTTCAGATTTTCTTTCAAATTCGGATCCTTTTCTTGTAAAAACTCCAACACAAATTCAAAAATGCCTGAAAATCTTTCTAAGCAAGAGCCTCTTGATAGCCAGCGAACTTCAGTGTGCAGAAGTAATCGAGTAAAGACTTCGTCGTTTTCCTCACATAGCTGAGCAAATAACCGAGAGTTCAAAGAATTGCTTCGAATCTTGTTGATAGCATTTATTACATATTGTAAAGACTTATGCAATCTAGGATTCAGCTTTTTTGCTACTAAATGCTGCCTGTGAATCACGCAGTGAATGACCAGTACATCAGGCAGTTGTCGCTTTAAGTGAGCTATAAAACCACGATGACGACCAACCATAGACGGTGCACCATCAGTCGCAACAGAAACAATGTTTTTCCATGGAATAGCTTTGTCAGTAAAAAAATGTTCCACGGCCTAAAAAATCGATTCTCCTCTGGTATCAGTCACTAAATATGTAGCAAAAAGCAGTTCTTGGCACATATTTTCATCTTTGATATATCGAACATATCCTAACAACAGAGCTTCATTGCCGGGTAATGTAGACTCGTCCAACTGGAGAGAGAATCTGTTGGTCTGTAAGAACTTGTATAAAATGTTTTCCACATCCCGTCCCATCTCGTCTATGCGTCTCTGAACGGTGTTATTGCTCAAAGGTATTCTCTTTAAAATATCATGTGCGGGTTTGTGCAATACATTGTTAAGGACCTCCGCAATGGCTGGTAAGATAAGCTGCTCTCTAATTGTGTGGGGTTTCCCCGACTTCGCTGTTAGTAAAGATATATTATAGGACGCTCGTAAACCATCATCGTCTTTAATAGATGATGACGCAAACATCGATCTTATGGATCATATGGATGGTCTTTTGTCTAGTTTTTCTTTAAGTGCTTGAAAAAATGACATGGGCTTACTTTTTTTGTCAGCATGTACTCTTGATAAGTGGTCATCAATTTTTGAAGGCTTCATGGCATCGTTACTGACTACTTTTTCACATATGAGACACATCGGCAAGTCTTGATTTGATATAGATGCAATAAATCCGAACTTCAAGTAGTCTAAACTGTATTGTCTGCATTTTTTTTTCGTGTCTGCCATCATAAAACTCTCAGTAATTCTGCAAATAAAAAAATAAGAAACTACCTAAATAAAAAACAATAATAAACTGTTATATTTACTGGTATTTTTTTACAATTGAAACAACTGAGGCAACTGCAAACTGTTGCAAACAATCTACACATAGCTCAACTGATCACTATCACACAGTGGGGCAATGCAGACAGCGTCCCCAAGACGCTGGCTGCATTGCCCCATTGTATGGCAATGCTGATGCGCTGTGCCGGATAAAAACTGTTTGGTACTTACCCTGTTAATTTTTCATAAACTGCAGATATTGTATGGTTACGCTTTTAACTCGCGTAGGGAGCTCAGCATTTTAGAATTCTTTTTCAATCACTTTACTTCCCTTAATTTAGCTATGTTATAACTTTGTAATCTCTTGAAATAAATGAGTACTTATATGAGTTATTATCGTTCAAGCTCCAACGACTTTCAAAACGCAAATTAACTTTCAATTTTTTTTTTCGAATGGACTTATCTCGCTGTTGGCCTCTGAGGTCGTTGCAGCCTAACCGAGCTTTTGGCGAGCGCAGAAGGCGCTCAGCCCTATAATTTTATTTTTGATGAGGCAACTAGAGCAAGGGCACCACTTAGGTACGAACCTCGGCTTGGGCTGTTGCCGGGACGGGGATAGGAGAGAAACGCCCGGGTACGTGCTTGTACCTCGTGTAGGCGGCGACTAAAGGGACTCTTCGACCTCGCCGGCGAGGTCGGTGTATTTGTGGAGTGTTTGCTCTGTCTAATGTGGATGACTCACCCGCATTAGCGGAAGTGATTTCGTCATCCGGGTCTCCGAGAACGTGTCTCGGACGACGGAGGGTTAATGAACTTTCAACCTAAGTGCAAGCTCGTTAAATAGTTAAATATCGGGAACATGTTTGGACTTGCAAGTTGATCATGAATTCGTTCGTATTAAATCGCGTAAGCGTCAAATAGAGAGCAAGTCAAAACGCTCCTGAAAGACGTACGCTCGAACTCATTATCTTGCACAAACTTGTCCACACTGACTTGCCGAGTTTTTCATCTTATACGAACTTGAGACTTTACATTACTACAACAATGCTATTTCCTACAAAAAAAATAATTATTCTTAGTACACGTAACACAACATAAACAATACAGTTCCTACCTACCTATCTTGAAAGATTTAAATAAGAACTTGTGTTAATTAAATAGGGGTCGATTTTTAGACCTCGTCGACCCCCAAAATCAGTTTTCGTTTATGTCGACCCCTAGGAAACCGATATCGACCCCTTGGGGTCGACCACTTTGGGAATCCCTGCTCTAGACTATCTGTGTAGCAAATTTCATTTAAATCGGTTCAGTAGTTTTGGCGTGAAAGCGCGACAGACAGACAGAGACCTAGTTACTTTCGCATTTATAATATTAGTAAGGATAGTAAGGATGGTATGGAACTCTTCGTGCGCGAGTCCGGCTTAGCCGGTTTTTATTTAAAGTTTTCTCTTAACTTATTTAGGTATATAATAAAGATTGTAATTTCAATGTGCCTAATATTATTTCATTGTGTGAATGATTTTAATTTATTTTTGTATTCTAGATATCCGAACAAAATATACTTAATTTATTATATATATATGTGTATATATATATATATATATGTTTGTTGGTATGTCATGCTGCATGTTTTCAAAGAACTGCCAGACTACGAGGCTATCATGGAGAACCTAGAGAATCTATTGGTTTAGACAGTCTCGGGTTTAGAGGTCAGGTCTCTCGTGACCACGGCCGATGTAACTTGGCCGAAACGTCGAGGTTAGTCAAAATTATAATTTTGATTTAAATCTGTGCGCGAAAAGACTCGTTTTGTCTTAAAAACATGAATGGTTTGTTAAATAATTTGCATATACGAATAATAGAGGAACAAAGCTACTGATGAAAAATTTACACAAATTCGTTAGTATCCATGACGTAAAGTACCTATACGAGGACTCGACCTATGCCCCCGTGTCTATAATTTTTATTGAATGTTCGCAGTGTTAGTACAATGATTAGGAAATAGATCGGCAGTTAGCCTTCCTATAGTTTCTATAAGATAGTTGTGGGAAGCCACCAGATGTCTTTTAAAGTATTTATTTAATTCCACTTACATCTATATTTACAGAATTAACTTAAAGCAAGTTTAGTTATTCGACTTTAATTACCTAACTCTTTTTACTCAAATGCATGCTCGATGAGCAAGTATAATCGAATATCGGTTTTAACGTAATGTGAGCATTTCGGTTCGACTTCGAACATCAGGCTTCTCTATACGTTCGATCTTGCTCAATTGGACGCACAAACGGCGAGCATGTATGCACGTGCGAGCGCTTTAAAAACTATTTAAGCTGAAGACCCACCTTCCGACCCTGACGAGCACAATATTGTGTTCCTGCAGGTTGTGCCCGATGCCGGGCACGTACGACACCATCTCTTTGCCGTTGGAGAGTCGCACGAGCACGCACTTGCGGTTCGCCGAGTTCGGCTTCTTCGGCTTCTTGATCACGGTTTTTAGAACTACACCCTGCAAATTCGAATAATAGAAGTTAGTACAAACAGATAGTAAAAATTCCAAAGTTACAGGCACATAAAAAACAACGCCTTGTAGACAGTTGTAGGCCATGTGTTTCCCCATTTTCCACATGTGGTTTTCATAATACATATTATAAAAAAGCTTCCGCCCGCGGCTTCGCACGCGTGGTTTGCCAACAAAAAGTAGCCTATGTGTTAATCTAACACATCCTGTGTTACTTACTTACATACCAAATTTCATCGAAATGCGCTAAGCCGTTCCGACGTAACAACATCATACATCAACCGAGAGTAACAAACATCATACATACATACAAACATTCGCGTTTATAATATTAGTGAGATAAGTGATTTATCCGACAATGTTTCGGTTCAATTCGTGAACCTTCACCCTGCTGATCGCACTCACCCGGATATTTGTAATAATGATTTAAATAAATCATGAAAGCTTTCCATGTATTGTTCTACCAAATCCCTGAGCCGTCTTCAACTCAGACTTCAATTCTTTCTTACCCATAGGCACTATATGCTTTCACGCAATTCATCCATCTATTTTTGGTCTAATATATACCATGAGATACGGATTCTGCAACTGCATTTTTCGTACCTTAGCGAAAGGGTTTCCCTTGAGGGGGTTTTTTGATTTCCGCTTCTTGATGTGGGGTCCAGTTTTGTGCATGTAGTTGAGAGAGGCCATGGCGCGAGCTAGCAGACCCATTGGCTGCGTTGGTGTAGTGGGGATTGGGCTCGATGCACCTAGGTTAGGTAGCGCTGGAAGATAAGTAGATATTACGTTTGGGGAGTTTTATTAGTTAAACGACAACAGCCAGAACACATCCACAGCCTAAGCCCATAGAATGTTTTCGATCGTTACAATAAAGATTACATTCTGTTTATTAAAGCTAACTTTGGATTAAAAGGTGTCTCTGTTGCGAAAAACATCTCATTTGACCACACATTGACCTAATATAGGAAGCAAAGATAAAATAACACGACGAAAGTGTAGTTTATGATTAAAATCCATAAAATAAAAAGTAAATAAATAAAGCCTTTATTCCCACTTAATAACTATTTACATACAATTTAATAATTTCATTCATTCCTTAAAATTAATATCAAATTATTAATCATTCAATTATATACATTACTGTTATTATTATTATTAATCAATTATATTAGTTTATTTCACTTAATTAATTAATTTATTTATTTTGGGCACCCAGAACTGGGTGTAGGCTTTACATTGTAATGCAATGTCACGTATGGCGATCTTGAGCGAGTCGTGTCCAGGTCTTGCCCGCAACCTCTACCAAGTCGTCGCACCATCGTCTTTTCGGTCTTCCTCTTGTGCGCACCGCGTCTCGTGGGTACCAATGGAGGATACGTTCGCTCCATCTTCTATCTTCTTTCTATCCTGTGCTCTAGAGATGTGGCCTGCCCACTTCCACTTCAGTTGGCAGAGCATACTAACTGCGTCGGTGACTTTCGTTACGGTTCTGATGTTGTCACTTCTGACTCTATCTTTTAGTCTCAAACCAAGCATTGATCTTTCCGTGGCTCTTTGAAATGTAGCTATCTTTTTTATTATTTCGTTTGTCAATGGCCAGGTCTGACAGCCGTAAAGCAGAGAAGGAAGAATTGTGTTGTCCATCAGCTTTTTCTTGAGGTGGACCGGGAGTCAGGTCTTGAATATATCTCTTGATTAAAATCCATACTAAATATATAAAAATGATCTATCTCAATCTACAATAGTAGGTATGGATTCGAAGTTGACCATATTATCTTAAGACACACCCATATCTGCAATTAGCCCTGCTTCTGATTTGTACAGATAAAAGGACGTCGTATATTTGACGACCCCCGTGGTGCAGTGGGCGAACAGCCGGCTGAGACGCAGGAGGTAGCGGGTTCGATACCCGCCGTGGAAAAAATGTTTGCATGATCTACAGATATTTGTTCCGGGTCTGGTTGTTTTTCTATATATTATAAGTATGTATTTACAAAAAAAGTATATAAGTAAGTAATCTATCGGTTATCTGGTTCCCATAGTACAAGCTCTGCTTAGTTTGGGGCTAGATAGCTCTGTGTGAAATGTCCAGCAATATTTATTATTATTATTATTTATTATACCTATATAACTATAATTTTTGGTAAGAGCTTAGCTAGATTTTATCCACAGATATGTGAAGATCAGATCTCAATGTGATACAATATAAGCGTGCTTATGTACACTTCTATCTTAAATTGCCATCGCTGCACCGTTACCCAAAACCACCGAACAAAAACATAGCAGGTGCCAACGCCACATTGTCGCTGCAGGGATTAACCCTTAGAGGTTCTATCTCCAAAACTATGCCTACTATCAATCATTCTAGCTAAGGAATTCTCGACCTTGCTAGCTGGTGATAAGGAGATTTCAAATGTAAAAGAGAGGTGATGGATAGAAAGGCATGACGCTGTACAGTTAGGCGTTATCCCAGTTATAGGGAAGTACAATTGCAGTTTTTGAGGCGTTCCCGCAATTCGGATTGTGTCAATTGTGCGCATTGTGGGCTTGCGATTAGATTCGCATATCGTGGTCGATAGCGGGAGGCCGAATGACTGATTGACATGTCCTATTCAAGGGTATGCAGAAGTGGCACGTGAATAGTGAGGAACTGTAAAAGGGAAGCAAAACCGTATGGGAAATAATTTGAAAATCTTTGACGGAAAGATAACCTAATTAAGGTTACTGGGAGCCGTTGGGTGCAGGCCGCACAATATCGTCGATCTGGATAACTATGGGGGAGGCCTATGTTCAGCAGTGGATGATGATGATCTTTGATAAATAATGGGCACACATAGGCTCATTTGTAAAGGTCTCTTTACACCAACTGAGCCGGTGTTCCGGAACAAAACTCAAAAATAAATCGAGTTTATCATTGCTTTCATTGAAAACTGTTAAATTTTACACTTGAGTATTGATTACCGCTTGAGCATAGTTTTAGAATAATAATTAGGCCGGCATCGCTGACGTGGGCATCAAGGTTGCAAAGCTGAAATGGGACTGGGCGGGTCATGTCTCCCGTATGCAACCCAATAGGTGGGCCTACGTCACAAGCATATGGATTCCTAAAGACGGAAAGCGACGCCGAGGAAGGTCTAAAAAGCGCGAGAGCTACAACTTAGTCGTCTTCCAAAGAGACTGGCGGGATTTGGCTCTAGACCGTGATAACTGGAAGGAAGAGGGGAGGCCTTTGCCCAGCAGTGGGACAGTAAGGGCTTGTAAAAAAATAAAACAACTCATGTCAAATTGACAGGGTTATTTCAAACTGAGTCGATATTTGGACACGCCTTAGTTATAATATCAAGTAGTCCTTTAATTGGGTAAGTGTAAAATATAGAAGTTACTTCTTGTAAAGAAATACGGAATTGAAGAGTTTAGAAAATGAAATGGCGTCATAACACGTAATTCAATAGTGTATCCCTAGAGTTGATTGTAATGCAGTTGTTTGTAAAGGATAGCAATTTCAATAGCACCATTGGCTGCCGAATAATTACCTATAAATACAAAAGTTTTCAAGAAGTAACAGAGAAATTGAAAATCAGAAAATATTTGAGCAACATCTAAAATAACAAACTCCCGAAGCTTGGTCACGTACATATTGGATGGTATGGTATGGTCAGAGCTGTTATTGTTTGGGATAATCGGTGTCCAGTCCCTGGGGATTGACAGGAAGATGACAAGCTTGCATCTGTCGCGCAAGCTCATATTTACCGCGGTACAAGTGATGGCAGCCGAGAGGAAAGAAAAAACAGTTATTGAATGTCTCTTAGTATACTATATCAACGGATCCAACGGGAACACATCACAGTGATATTGCACTGTCAGAGAATGAGAATCAACATTGATTGATTGAACATATAAAAACAGTACAAAGGCGAACTTAATGCTAAAGAGCATTATATTCCAGATAACCCTTGTATATTGCGGATAAAGGTGTATCACAGTGTGACAGTGCACAGAAAGCGATTTATAAAGAATTGCTTAATGTACTACATACTTAATAAATACTTAACAAGTTATATAGTTTGAAGTGCTAAGGAAAATTTTTCATCAGTTTGAACGAGAAGGTGCTTATAGATTCTAGACCTGAATACTTCTACTGAAGTAGCCTTGAATAGTTGGATGAGAAATTATTCCAGAGACCTTGTAGTGGAACAGAAGATTCATGTGCTTGTTAAACTAAATGATTAAACTTGATTAAACTAAACTGTTACATAAATACCTGCAATCTTGAGCAGGATTGCGTTTGATTAGATATCGTTGTTGTTTGATTATGTCTGGATTTATGACTACAAGCATTTGCAGCGCATTGAAAATTCACTTTCAAGGATTGAACATTAATTCGCGGAAAACTACAAGATTACGTTCCTCAAACTATCACATTAGTAAATACTGCTCCAGAAGACGAGGATTAAACTACGTAACTATAAAACGAGTTATCGTCTTATCCCTTGGACTAAACAACAACGTACCTGCTCTTTTTGTGGATTATAATCCGCTAATAGTGGGCATTGTCCGCAGATGACGGACTCACATTGTAAATATCCTTTTGCCAGCGTGACTCTGATTACTGCAGAAAAAATATATGGGACACCAAACATGGACAATCGGCAAGAGTTAGCGCATTGTCCGTTCCGGGAAGCGTCGTAAATCATACTTGTATGCAATAACTTTATCAGCCAACTGATATTGAATGCGTACGACATTGTGAGACCCGCATTTTCGCAATAGAAGCTAAAGCTACTACAATGAAACACGGAATGAATAACAGATTATAATAACTGAGAAAATCCTGATTATCGACAAGACCGTATGTTTTGAAATCATAAGGAACTTGTTATTTCTTAGAAGGGTATGGCACGCTTTGGGGAACGGGTGGAGCATTATCATTTTTATTAAAGGATATCGGGCAAACACATTATTTATATTAATATTTCAACAATTGGTGTTTCTTAAACAAACATACCGCATTTCTCACTCAAATATGATAATTTCAGGGAAATTTATATCTACCATACTACGCAAGCAACCGAATTCATTACAATGAGTTTCATACTTCCGGATCTCACAGATTGTGGTCAAGCAAAAAAACATTTTCACCAGAGCGATTCTTCGGAAGCTCAATCAAGGATGACGCTAGTTTTATCATATCTATGAGAAATGAATGGATATCCTCCTTTCTATGAGAAAGTTTGCACGGGGCGGTCTCACGATCAACCCATTCTCACATGTTGGTACACAGCTTAAGCATGTTTTTGAGATGATGCATTAATGTGGCATGAAAAGGGATTGGAGGACACCGACGGTATTTATCCATTGAGGACCGTTACCTACGTTAGTGTTTAACGTAGAGATAAGGTAGAATCATTAAAACAACATGGCACGCATAACATATAGGTATTTCAACATTCACATACAAGTTAGGTTAGACAGTATAGATTGGATAAGTTAATAAGATATGGGAAGAGAAGGCTCACCTGAAGCTAAATCTTACAATAGTAATGTCGTTAGACAAATATTTTTATTTTCCAAATCAGAATTAACATATATGTAGTACATAATGAGCTCCGCACTAGGTGTAACACCTGTATCGCGGATGCCCTGTATAGGTTTGCACAAGTTAAACATATTAGATGCGAGACCAAACCGAGTAAGTATACATTTTGACAATTAAGAGAACAGAGAAACAAAAACAAATTTAATTTAAATAAAGATAAAAGATAAGCATTAATATTATAGAATTACAAAACTACTAAGACAAAAAATTGGGGACTCGTGTAAGTGATGCATTTGAGTGTGTGAGTGCGTGTGTAGTGTGTGTGGGAGACAGTGTGCAAACCTCAGATATTTTATTATCAATCGCGTCTGCAAATTAATAAGAGCCTTAATCCGTTATGGATCACACCAATACATTATACATAAGTGGTGGTTACGTACAAAATTAATAGTAAAGATATCAAATCAAATCAAAAACATTTATTTGTGAACAACACCAATAGTACAACAGAACAAACACACACAGGAGACATAAAGAACAAAGAAACAATAACTAAAAGATTAAAATTAAATGAAAATACAAAATATTGCAGTGTGTGTGTCTCATCGCACCCACTGTATGTGTCACAAAAAGGCTTTAACTCAGCATGTGCTGGGTTGCACTGGCTACCCAGCGCTTGTCTTCCGTTAGAGCCTCTTTGAGTAGACCGCGGATATCCGCCCACTAACTAAGCATTGAACAACTAAATACAATTAAATACACTATGGATAAAAATAAATAACATAATAAAATACAATAATAATAACGCCTACCTATTTACTGTGAAGCCGGAGATATGACTATCTCCGGCTAACGCGGACTATCTCCGGTTGACACAAGAACTAAAATAGAACACACGACAAGATAGCCCCACAACAACGCACTAGCTGACCACCCACTCATACGAACCTACTCCTACCTACTAAAGTGTAGACACGTTTAAATGAAGGACACGTTATTTTTGAGGTGTTCGCATGATTCTATGCATTAATTATAGGAGATATGCATAATTCTTTTACCATACATTTCTCTTTAAATTCATCTATATATTAATTGAATCTGGTCACTGACCGATTATGGAAGATTTGGAGCCCAATTTGAGTGGTTATAAATACCTACAGTATTTGGATACCTAATACTGACTGCATAATGTTAGATGTTAAGGCTCTTCTGGGCCTCCAGTTGTATCTAAATTTTGACTCTGTTTTATCAATATGTGGATTATTACTTATATCATATTATGAATATTGACTCTTACAAAATGATTATTGTTGCGAAATAAATCAAATAAAAATCATGAGATTATGTAGGTACCTACATAACATACCTACTGAACATCGGATGAAATCGTAGATGTAGATATAACATTAAAACTATTTTGATTAATCGGTATATTATGTAAGTACATGTGACAATATATGTTTTGACGAACTCCGTGGCGCAGTGGGTGAATAACCGGCTGAGACGCATGCGGTAGTGGGTTCGATTCCCGCCGCGGAACAAATGTTTGCATGATCTACAGATATTTGTTCCGGGTCTGGTTGTTTTTCTATATATTATAAGTATGTATTTACAAAAAAGTATATAAGTAAGTATTCTATCGGTTATCTGGTTCCCATAGTACAAGCTCTGCTTAGTTTGGGGCTAGATAGCGCTGTGTGAAATGTCCAGCAATTTATTTATTTATTTATGTGTATCCTGTCTGTCCTAAGATCAAATGGTCAAGTAATCATGGTCATTGACAGAGCTGCACAAGTCCAAGCTCAAGATTTGCCGAAGGGCAATGGAACGCAGCGTCCTAGGATTCCGGAGAACCGATAGGGTGAGGAATACCTACCACGCTTCGTTCATTAACTGGCATTGCCGATGTGGGAGACAAAACCGCGAAGCTCAAGTGGGATTGGGTTGGACACATAAGTCGAATGCTTCTGGAGGAATGGGCCAACATCATAACACCTTGAATACCGGAGGATGGACAGCGACGTCGGGGTCGACCGCGAAAGCGTAATAATAAAAAAAAATAGTACAAAAAATGTAGGCTAGTAAACAAAACAATGTGCTTACATTGATTCGACATGTGAATGCCGTCCTGCCTATTTGTAATTCTCAAAACAGGATTCTAAAATAAAATACGACTGTTTGTCTCTCAAACATACATTCTAAAGAGTTGAAATGATATTTTTTCTACATATTACCAAATTCCTTGACCAAAATATGACAATTGCGAATACAAAACCCTTTATCTAAAATCTATGAAAATCCCAATTGATGTAAGAAAGGATGAAAAGCTGTCAAAATTGGCATAACGTAATCTGGAATAGAAATCTCAAGTCATGCAGCATCTTACAAAGGGACAATGGCCAGGAGGTGTGAATGGAAGAGATCGGCCAAGTTGTACTTGCTGAATTTCTTTAGGACACTTGACAATTTTCACAGGAGCAAGTCGCATGTCCTAACTATTAAAATTAAATCATCATCATTATATCAGCCGTAGCACGTCCACTGCACATACGCCTATCCCATACATTTCCAGAGCGACAGGGCTTGTGCAGCTTGCACCCAACGACTCCCAGCAACCTTTATCAGGTCGTCTTTCCATCTAGTGGGGGGCGATCACGTTCCGTTTTATCGGTGGTAGGATTACATTCTAAATCAGTACCTATTAGCAACCGAATCACCCCCTTTATTGTTTACTTAGATACAATTCTGGGACGCCTTGTACCTATTGTAATTGCGGCAGTTGGTAGGTGCAGTTGTGATAAATAATAATTATCTTCGGGTTTAGTTACATTAATTCACGTTAATTTGACGACCTCCGTGGCGCAGTGGGCGAATAGCCGGCTGAGACGCAGGAGGTAGCGGGTTCGATTCCCGCCGCGAAACAAATGTTTGCATGATCTATAGATATTTGTTCCGGCCCTACCTAAGCCAAATTTTGCTCTTGCGTCGCTATCGCTAGTCAGGCCATTCTTTTCACATGTACAGTACGTACCTCAAGTGTGAAAGGGATCGCCTGACTAGCGATAGCGACCCGACAGCAATTTGGCTTAGGTAATAAGGGGGCCGGTGTGGTTGTTTCTCTATATATTATAAGTATGTAGGTATTTACAAAAAAAATGTATACTTATACGTAAGTATTCTATCAGTTATCTGGTTCCCATAGTACAAGCTCAGCTTAGTTTGAGGTTAGATAGCGCTGTGTGAAATGTTCAGCAATATTTATTTATTAATATAATAGGCATGATAGGGAACCTTACCTATCTAATCTGCCTATATTCCTAGACGGCACTAGGTAGGTACGTGAGCAAAGTAATCAGCAGATGCAAAACAACTTTACTAACCCTTTCTTAGTTGAAAATAACTAGTAAGTTTATTTGAAACTAAACATTTATATTCTTATAGTTAGGTAGGTAACCTACTGGCCTTCCTTTGCAAATGTCTTTTGACCAGAACTAAGTCTGTAGTATTACGGCAGTTGTACACACGGCTACACATCAAGCTATACTCCCAGTATAAGCTGACCTCGCATTGTGTAGGCTTTTCGTAGAATGAGAGGTCAGCTTATACTGGAAATGGATAGCTTGATGTATAGCCGTGTGCACATTAGCGGTGGTCAGCGCTCTTGTGAAACGCCGAGTCATCATCCCTTGCAAAGCAAAGTTAGGGTGGGGTAGGGTCGGCAAAAGAGTTGTTTGAGCCAGAGGTCAAGGTCTGTAATACCTACTAAATTATAAATTCAAAAGTAACTTTGTCTCTCTTTCCTTCTATCTGTCTGCCTGTCTGTTTGTTACGTTTTGGCTGGACCGATCTTGATGAAACCTAAAAATACTGTGTATCATGAGAAAGGACATAGGATAGTTTTTGTTGGGAAAATTAATATTTTTTGCCTATATTAGCAGGAGGTAGCGGGTTCGATTCCCGCCGCGGAACAAATGTTTGCATGCTCTACAGATACATATTTGTTCCGGGTCTGGATGTTTTCTATATAAGTATGTATTTACAAAAAAAAGTATTTAAGTATTCTATCAGTTATCTGGTTCCTATAGTACAAGCTCTGCTTAGTTTGGGGCTGGATAGCGCTGTGTGACATGTCCAGCAATATTTATTTATTTATATTTCAACATTTTACTTTGTGTTTTTATTTTTATGTAAGTACCTATATCGTTTTAGTTGCACTGAATCCTTTTTGGTGTTAAATTTTTTGGACGTCATTGTTCGTCTTAGGTAGGTAAATTAATAAAAAAAATAATTTTCTAATTAACAAAGTAAGTAGTATCTTAAATTGGTCATTAAAATATTCGTCATGGTATGGTAGATTTTAGGTAGGTTAGGTACCTATTTCAGTTGTTTTATAATTGCATGCAACATCTTTTACAAATCTTATAAGCACACTCAAAAATCTCAATCCAATGCAAATATTGCGGCCCAACGTATCATATTCCCAAAAACCGTTATTCCGACCATCTCATATTACGAGAATAATAACACCTTTTTTACGATCAGTACCGTCCCTTAGAGTTAGCAGTTAGCACGTAGGTAATCTCCACACGGAAGGGTTTCAATATGACAGGCGTAAGAGCAACAACAAAGTCGCAAATATTATTCTTGACCGCATAAACATTGCTATGCAACTATACTCTTTCCGCCTATACTCCTTTGATATACAGTTGCAAATCCAGCGCAATATTTTTTTTAATGAATAATGTGCAGGGGAATTATGGTGTTTAAGTTGAAGATATTAGAGTGAAAATTGGAAGTTTAGATTGTACAGCTGTATTTCGCAGATGTGGTCGCTATTTATAGACAGTTATTGAGTTCCTATTTACCCACTGTTAAATAGGGCCCATGGAACATTATATTATTTCCTAAATACTATGAAACCAGGATCTACTGTGGAAAAATATACCTTAACTACCAAATTTCATGAACTAAGAGATAATTAAATTTTTCTTTCAAGGATAAGGGCGTCCACTGCGTTGTGCGGGTCCAATGCACACGGACCTCGCGTTTTGTGGGCACAACGTAGCGACCCTCTTTCATCTTCCAGAAACAAACCCGCATGCGGGCCGCTCGCGCGTAACCGCTAAACGCAAAGGACGCCCTTAACAAGCTGAAGTGGGAGTGGGCAGGGCACATAGCTGGAAGAACTGACAGCCGTTGGGGCAGAACGGTTCTGGAGCAGAGACCATGCACTGGAAAGCGCAGCGTAAGACAGCCTTCCACTAGATAAAAGAACCTGATAACGGTTACAGTTGAGTGCAGCCTGCACACAATTGGTCTATGTTCAGCAGTGGATATCCTATGGATGATATCATCATCTTTCTTTGTTCTTATTGCTAATTACTATTTCTTTTATTTACTCAAAACAGACTAGTCCTATGAGATTGTTTGAATCAAGGTAAATTAACTTGTTGTAGGTAAAACTTACTGCACACATGGGGCATTTCATTGCAGTGGAGTAACTACATTGATAACAGCCCGGTTACTTTTGGACAGTATCATATTATATTCTTTATTGTACACTTGAAAATATAATTAAATAATACAGAAATAGAGGACATGTACAATGGCAAGCATAACCATAAGAAGAGTTTGCTTCCAGCAAACCTTTGAGGCTAGAGAGAGATAATGTTAAAGGTAGGTGAGTGTTCAAGATCATATATAAATATATATACCCAAAAAATATATGTCTAACTTTACCTAAAGTATGCCCTAAGTATAATATTATAATCATAATAAATAAATTAAGTATAGAGTAATAAACATACCTACTTTATTACAAATAATAACACCGAAAATAAATACACCCATAAACTAAGCTATGGCAATACAATACAAACGGTCATATATTGCTGAGGACAATCTTTTCTAACATCCAGATGTGTCACAGTACCATGGTAATAATTATAACTCCTATGTAACAGTAGTTTACTAAATTCAGCGGGGCAATGCAGCCAGTATCTTGGGGACACCTCCGCCTGGTAGTGATCTGGAGCCGTTGAGCTATCTATAGATCATTTGCAACGGTCTTCATAAGATTCAACTGTTTCTTCTGTATTTTATTGCAAATAATTGTATATTCTCTCTGTTATTAAAATTACATATCCTGTTTACTAAAGGCGGGTTCCCATATCTGTCGGTAACCGACTACGCCTCGTATCTCATTGAATATGTGTCAAACTAGTGTCAAACTTTTGACAGGTTTTCAAGGAGAAACGAGTCGTAGCTGGTTAACGACGGGTACAGGAACCCACCATAAATGTACTAATCTAGGCATCCTTTGAATGGAACGAAATCAGCAAAGCTATAGGTAACGGTTAGTATTATCTCTCAGCTTATGTTTTCTTATTGGCATTAAAATAATCCCAACAAAGTAAATAAAGTAATTACGTACCCATGTAAAGTTATGATTACAAAACATCGCTGACTGAAGTAAATACGTAACAAATGAAGTGCACTAAACCTTGCAATATTACCTCTGAGTTGTGTACATTGTGTTCTGATTCCAGTGGAGAGCAACGAAAATCCTTTACGGATGAAATTCATCTGAAAAAAGTAAACATAAAGTTCGTGTGATGGAAACATACAAAAGCTAGAGCTGAGGTTGAGTATCGTACGCTTTATTTTACCTTTTTGTGAGCCAAAGTAAGCTAATAAAAAATATTTGAGATAATTTCTCTACCATACACTGTTTACAAAAATTATAACCTAACTTTTTGCCTAACTGGCAGGCTGGCAGCTGACAGTGACAGACAGCTCATAGAACAGCTGACTTTAAATCAATCAAAGTGTTACAAGTGTTGCTATTGCAAAAAATGTTTTTACTGAACTCTAGGAGCGAGTAGCATCACTGTTTTCTTCCAAAGTAAGCATAGTGGTTCATAAAGCTATCAAAAGATGGCATTGTTTCAAAAGGATCTATCAATACGTTAGATGGCGCTGTCCGGGGTTTAAATATATTTTTCCCTGTTGAATTTTAAAAATAATGAACTGCGTGATAAAGCTGTAAACGTACCTAAATTACAAAAGTTTTTGTTGTGTTGCTTGCACACTAACAGTACTTTTAAGTAGGTTAAAATTTTATGTGTGTAACATAAAATTCTGAAATCCGAATTTGAAATAAACATTGTTATATCTTGCCAAACCAAGTTCAAGCTAACAGAACTGGCGAGCAGCACCGTGTGTAATATTACACGAACCATTTGGAGCCACTTTTGACCACCTCTTATCTCAAAAACTATTTCACATAGACATGTCAAATTTGGCTCATATATTGAAACTTAATTGCGAGTTACAAATGTGCTCCAAATTTCATAAACAAACCTCGAACGGTTATTTAGATATTAACGTCCAAAAAACGTCATTTTTATCACTGACTGACTAACCAACCCATAGATAGATCATAGCTCTAACCCAGTTCCAGATGATCTAGAGCGTTCAAATTTGGCATCCAGATAAGAGCTATTACGCACTGTCGACTTGTCACCGGCGACTCGGTCGCTCGGCGACCAAAACATAGGCAACTAGGCCCAGGAGGCCAAGCCGAGCGACAGTATTCCAAGTACATTCGTGCAGAATGGACGTCGAAGAAGCTGCTATAGTAGCGCTACTAACCAAGAGAAAGAAAAAAATAGAAAATCAAGAGAGTATTGGGTACATCCTTTGTTACAAGAACGGAGATCAAAAGGAATGTTTAAAATATTCTATGAAGACGTGAGAAAATACCCTCGTAAATTTTTCAACTACGCAAGAATGTCTGTGCGTTCGTTTGATGAGCTATTGTGTCTTCTGAAACCACATATAACTGGCACAGATAGAAATATGCGACCATGTGTTTCTCCGGAAGAAAAAATATTTATAACACTAAGGTAAGTGAAAACTTTATTATTTTAAAACCAGAGTGTTTAAGTAACAGTGCTTGCTCGACTTGCAGTGGCACTACCGTGCCTATGTCAGTGTTACTGACATTTCACTGTCATGGGTCAGCTAGTTTAAAAATAAATTGTAAATTTGTAACATTGATGCTGTAATTTCAGTAAATAAATAAAAAATAATAATTTGACATCATCTATTGATTGTTATACTAATTTCTTATATTTACGCGAACACTCATATCAAATAATACAACTTTTAACGCATTTAGATCGCGGTTTATTATACATATTGATTTTATTTATCCCGACGTTTCGAACACTTTACAGCGTTCATGGTCACGGGTAGACTAAGATGTTATCCGTCTCACAAGTTATTTCAAAGACGGATAATATCTTAGTCTACCCGTGACCATGAACGCTGTAAAGTGTTCGAAACGTCGAGATAAATAAAATCAATATGAATAAACAACCCCGATCTAAATCCGTTAAAAGTTGTATTATTTGGTATTTATTTATTGTTTAACTAAATCAATACTATATAAAGTAATTTTAAATTGAAAGCACAAAAAAATAAAATAAAGATTCAAAATAAGTCCAAATAATGAGAATGTTGCGAGGCACTTGAAGTGGCAATAGAAACTCGCGACTCTGAGCGTTCTTGCGGTGAAGGAACTGAAGTTGGTAGAGTATAGTAATTCTGTTGTGTTGGTGCTTCAGAGCGTAACCGTGCTGTTTGACTTAATTGTTGACTTGGTGCTGTAGAAGACCCGGCCTCCCTCGTTCCAAAACATCCGCGGTATTTTTACGAGTATCAATACATTTGTTTAAAGTTTCCAATAATGCTCTTGTACCATCATCTGAAGGTTTTTTCTTCTTTCTTCCCACTATATTTTCCCTAGAGTACGGCCCTAAAGATTATTGATCAGTTTTCGACTTTTCTTCTTCCGTAATTTTCTCTGTGTTTAAATTACCAACAGTATTCTTCAAAAACAACAGCTGTTTAAAATAAATATCGGGAGTTTTATGAGAAGCAGCAGACCCACTTTTGGTATTTTTCATTCTTCGTATTTCTCGAGCAAAGCAGCTTCTTATATTTTTCCATTTTTTCTGAAGTGATTCTGATTGACCTGTAAATAAATTATATGTAACATGTATTTTTTTATTTCAGATATCTTGGAAGTGGCTGCAAATTTGTAGATCTACGTTACTCATATAGACTTGGGATTTCAACTATTGCTGAGATAATAAGAGAAGTTTGTCATTTTATATGGGTTTTACTGAAATACATGTGTTTACCACAACCTACAACAGAAAATTGGTTAAAAATCGCAAAAGATTTTCATTTACGAGCCAATTTTCCAAACTGTATAGGTGCCATAGATGGTAAACATATAAGAACTATAAAACCTTACAATAGTGGATCAGTGTGTTATAACTATAAACACTTCTTTTCTATAACTTTGCTTGCCATTTGTGACGCTGACTACAAGTTCGTATACATAGATGTTGGTTCCTATGGAAAGGATAGCGATTCTACTATATTTATACATTCAACATTTTATCAAAACCTAATGAATAATGATTTACAAGTTCCGGAACATCAGCCTATTTCATCTATAAATCCTATACCAGTACCGTTTGTCATTGTTGGTGACGAAGCATTTGGACAATCTGACAAAGTTATGCGACCGTTTGGTGGATCAAATTTAACAACAAAGAAAAAAATACTTAATTATAGGCTTTCTCGTGCTCGACGCTATATCGAATGTTCATTCGGCATATTAGCAAATAAGTGGCAGATTTTTCACAGACCTATTAATGTGAATTTAGATCTAGTAACAAACATCACCAAAACATGTTGTGTTCTTCACAACTATGTTCGAGAAAGAGACGGATATAAATTCGAAGATACCCTGTGCATTCCTGGCTTAGAAGAAGTGCCAACAGGTATTCAAAGAGCTACGCGGCGTGGTATGTCATACAGAGATATGTTTGCGGATTATTTTATGACTGAGGGCCAATTACCTTGGCAGATGAGCAGAATTCATTAAAAAATAAATAACATTTTTAACTTACCTGTTTTTTTTTCTTCTGGTAATCCTTCACCTCCAAATAACTCCACTTTTTCTTCCCACTGTTTTTTTCTTCAAATCCCGATTAGAATATTCGTCACTCAGTAAGTCCCAAATAGCTTTTCGGGATTGTATTTTCATTATAAATTTCTCGGTATCGAAAAACTGACCCATCTTTGTGCGCGACGTCCGGTCGTTACGACAGTTGCTCGCAGTGTGAATGCTTCCATTTGAAGCCGTGCGTGCTCCTATTGGTCGCCGGCGACCGGCAGTCGCTTGTGCGTCACCACGTCGCGGCGGATCGCCCAGTCGCTTGGGCGACCGACGACCAAGTGCGTAAACACCTATTTAAACTGTAGTAAGTCACAGTCGCCAGCGACCGAGTCGCCGGCGACAAGTCGACAGTGCGTAATAGCTCTAAGTAGTTGGGTGAATACAAAGGAATAAATCAGAAACTAGTAAATTTTAATCATTTTATTATAATTTTGCAATTAATTGATTCTATTATGAACACTAGTGCCTACTTAACATGTTGGCTAGCAGATTTTCCCGTTGTACTAAACAAGTTAAAGTTATGGTTGTATTACATTGTAGCCGCACGGATGCGGCACGGCAACGACACAGCTGCACCACAGCACCGCCTCAAATTTCGGCTACCGCTCGCCGCCCGCGAGGTGCCAGCTCGTTGGCAGCGCGCCGATCGCGAGGTGCCAGCTCGCTGGCAGCGAGCCATCCGCAAAGTGTGTAGCTTACTATCACCGCGAACACGTATTCGTGAATGAACACGCCTAGGACACGGCTCGCAGTCGGCGCACTGTACGCACGCGTTCTCCTCGCTTACAGTGCGCGGTCTCCTCGCTTACAGCGTGCGGTCTCCTCGCTTACAGCGCGCGGGCTCCGCGACTAGTCGTATGGTAGCTGTAAGCGCGCTGCCTGCCTGCCGGCGGCTTTTTATATTGACATTACGAAATATATTATACGACACTGGTTTTAATGCTCTAATTTGAATGACAAGTAAATTACTGGGTTGGAGCCGTGCTGGATCCGTGCCGTTATAATGTAATACAACCTTTACGCTTTAAAAAGCGTACTGTCAGCACTTTTACATGGAAAGTCTGTGGGTCCGACATACTAAAAGATCATTGGATGTCCTACGCATCGAATAT
This sequence comes from Philereme vetulata, assembly GCA_918857605.2. Classification (NCBI taxonomy): domain Eukaryota; kingdom Metazoa; phylum Arthropoda; class Insecta; order Lepidoptera; family Geometridae; genus Philereme; species Philereme vetulata. The sequence goes on along the minus strand of OU975431.1, from coordinate 12,771,263 downwards.
ATTAACATCTTCCGGATGATGTTGCAGTTGCCCCCATACTGCAGTGAATCGGGGATGTTTGCCACTATCACACAGATGGCTTTCACGCCATCATGCGCAAAAAAACAGTATCGCTGATGAGCAGAGTTCGGGACAATCGCAACAGCAGCCTGAGGACGGTGGCTGAGGGCTGCACATCTCCGCTCTGGATGTATCTTGTGCAAAGGGTGGTTAATTAAGGAAATAATTTCCTCAATTAGTCACCCTTGGCACAAAATGGCATTTTCTATTTTCACCTAGTCCCTATTTTATTCTTGTATATTTAATTGTTCTTGTTATGTTATTTTCTGTGTGTGTTTTAGTTTAAGATATGGGCTGTATTGTTGTCTGAAATAAAGTATTTTTATTTATTTTATTTTTATTTATAGTACCTACCTGTAATGTCAGAATTAGCTATCAAAATACTGATAGAAAATAACACAAAAAAGACAATTATACCCAGTAAACGTAGGAAAATACGGTAGATTAACAAAACCTTTTGGTATTAATTTTATTACAAAATTAGAACCTACTAATAATTTCCGTACACTATGTAATGATATCCCATCAAAAACATAAATGTTAAACGAGAGCCAAGTTCAATGTAAGTATGCCTACAATATACGAGTATGTCTTGGTTGTTGACTTCAACGACAAAAGAAGTGAGATCTAAATGGGTGCCAAGTTCAATGTAAGTATGCCTACAATATACGAGTATGTCTTGGTTGTTGACTTCAACGACAAAAGAAGTGAGATCTAAATGGGTGCCAATGGGGAGGCCTATACCCAACAATGTGTGAATTCAGGCTGTGTATGATGATGATGATGATGATACTATATTTTATGTTGTTATACTTACTTAAATACATTTCAGGACTGACCATTGAAGGCACCCATTTAGATCTCACTTCTTTTGTCGTTGAAGTCAACAACCAAAGCATATAGGTATAAGTATTGTAGGCATACTTATATTGAACTTGGCTCTCATTTCTCATTTATGTTTTTTATGGTATTACTAATACAAATTAGGTTCAAGCTTTATATATACACAAGCTGTTGCCAGCGGCTTTGCCCGCGTTGTTCTGGGGTACAAAAATACATATGGAAACTATGACATCCTAATTTTATCCCATGGAAACTGATTTTTGGGATAAAAAGTAGCCTATATGTTAATCCAGGTTATAATCTATGTACACACCAAATTTTATCGAAATCGGTTCAGCCGTTTTGACGTGATTGAGTAACAAAGAAACAAATAAATAAACAAAGATCCAAACTTTCGCATTTTTATTATTAGTGTGATGTTTTATGTGCTTGTTGTCTTGTGTGCCTGCCTTGTCAATCAAATGATCTGGTACCTACTGCATAATTAACATTAGGAACTTATCTAAGTTATTTTCATGGTTGCCTTGCTACCTATAGTACTCTGTGCCCTACTATATCTATAACTACCTACTCAAGTAAGTACCTACTCACAAAATACGTTGAACATAATGTCTTATTTGTTCCGAAACAACACAAAACACTGGCAATAAAAGTGTCGTTTCGAAACACGACACCCGAATGTATAAAACAATACCCCGACTGAGCCTTCCTCATACATTTGGGATTAAATTAAAACTTATGTCGTAATCCCACCAACTTTTATTAGACGAATATTTGACTTTCTACATTTATATTGAAATTTTAGCATAATCCGTGGAGTCATTGTAAAGAAATTCTTTCTTCCGGTTCAAAATAAATTAAAGTTGTAAGGCAACTAGGTACACAACTTTGGTAGAAAATTAAAAGGATTTTAAAGAAAAGGTAGTAAATAAAATTTGGCCTTTCTATATAGTTAATATCTAAGAATTATTATTTTTATTGTATGTGTCCGATAGTACCTAAATCTTTACATTTCTGAACAATTTTCTGTTGTCTAGCTTGTAAAGTATTATAGATTTATTTTTATACATTATAGGCTTGCGTTTGAGCACGATCTCGCCTGATGGTAAGCGATGATGCAGTGTACGATGGATCACGCTTGCCTAGAAGAAACCTATTCAGTCGTGACTTGAAGACACCCAGGTTGTAGTTATCAGGAAACACAGACTCTGGCAAGGCGTTCCACTCTTTGGCGGTGCGCATAATAAAGGTCGATAAGAACCGCTTTGTGCGAATGGGAGGCATTTCTGCCATATAGCGGTGGCGCACCGCAGAGCGTCCGGTTGTCCGATGATAGAATGGAGATGGTGGGATTAGTTCGAAAGCTCCGCCGCACACTCCCCGAAATGTACTCGATAAAAAACCGAGAGGCAACCTTTCGTCGATGCTCCAGGCTGAGGAGCCTTGCATCACCTAGCTTATTGTTAATACGAACTTCTTGGCTCGTCTCATTTTAATTAACTCATTATTTTCCAACTATATATAAATTGTAGGTATCTATTTAGGGAATTAAATATTTAGCTTATAATTAGACGTCGCAACCACACCGATGCGTCCTACGAGATGATAGGAAAGGTGTACGACACCACAGCTCTGTTCTCTCTCACCAACTGATTATTTAGTTACCGGAAGTAGGTAAAGCGAGCAGGTATTACTTCTTCTTAACTCGCGATACAAAAGGAGTTTGTTGGTTTTGTTGTCTTTTTCGAATTATGACATCGTAGCTCCCAAACGGATGAACCGATATCAAAGGGTTTTTGAAAGCTGAGCAGTTTGCAAGGTCTTTAAGTGTGATAGAAAACTGATGTAGCCTTTTCCGTCCGACTATGGTTTAATTTTTTTTAATCTAACTTATGCTGTCCCACTGCTGGGCAAAGGCCTCCCCCTCATCTCTCCACTTTTCTCGATCTTGTACCAAATCCCGCTAGGACCATCCCGTTTGGACTAATGATGAATCGATCAAAGTCTTAAATTATGACCAATAACACGAAACGGTGGTGGTAGACGGGCAAGAAATACCTACACTATGTCGATGAGTACATCTACTTGGGCCAGTTAGCTTCCTTCGAAAACAGGCAGGACAAAGAAATCGATCGTCGTATCGACAATGCCTGGATGGAATACATGGTCCATAAATACATTCATGAAAGGCGACCTTCCATTATCACCAAAACGTCAACTCATCGACATATGTAATCTGCCTGTTCTAATCTACGGTGCCCAGTCTTGGTCCTTGACTGAATCTCAAAAGTCCAGGCTCGGGGTTTGCCAAAGAGCGATGTAGCGCAGCATTTTGGGTGTCAAGAGAATAGACAGGATTCGGAACACCTCGCTGCGCTCAAGGACCGGCATCGCTGACGTCGGTATCAAGGCTGCCAAGTTGAAGTGGGATTGAGCGGGTCATGTCTCCCGCATGCAACCAAATAGATAGGTGGGCTAAGGTCGCTGGATGGATCACTGTGGATGGAAAGCGACACCGTGGAAAGCCTAAGAAGCGGTGGCGCGATGATTTGGACGCTTTTTATGGTTTAAATAAGAGCGAAAATTATGTTGTAAGAAAATGGTTCACACACCAGTCCAGTTAATAAAAAAAAACTTATTATGTAAGACTTTTTTATTGTTTTATATAAATCACAGATCGGAAATAACTTACAAACTAGATAAACTACACGTCCACCTGGCACAGGAAGGGCTGATGACGGGAACACCAAAAGTCCCTGAAACCAGGGTTCTGGGCATCAACTCCTACGCAGTGCGGCTGTGATGATTCGTCACTGGAACCAAGAAGGACAAGAATGCAAACACGAGTGTAAATAGGTACACAGAGCAATCCAGACATTTGGTTATGTAATTTTACGTTTATGAATGACTATTACGTGATATCTAGGCATTTTTATGACATTGCCGAGTAGGTTTTTCGATAGGTACCTATCCTATATTATCATCTCATATAGTTCTCAATGTTAGGCATCAAGTAAATGCCTAGACACTAATGAAAAACTGAAGCTTAAAAAATACGTTTGAATTCAGACCACTGTGCAGTGCAACTAGTCAAGATAATACGCTAATCCCATTTAGAATCCAGTCAGAAATAATCAGAATGCTAATGGCATTGCATAGTTTGCCCGTTACTATCCTGTCTGCCTTGATCCTAGGTGTTACGGTGTTAGTTATGATACAATTCCCCTACACTAAGAGGTACGCACCATTCGACAGGATTGTTCGGTACTTTACTGCAAATAGCATTGCACACTTCGCTTTGAGGATTGGGCACAGGTGACCGCTCTCACCAAGTGGGCTATTACTTAAAACTTACTCAAAAGCGAGATTTTACAATCACAATTTTAACTTAGATAAGTTTATAATCTAGGGGCCAATTTAAGTACGGTAAGGTATGTCACAAAAATATGAGACTCAGATAAAGTTTGATTCGGAATAAAAGCGGGCTTTCTCCCTGAGGTACCCTTTGATTTATACATTTTGCTTTTTATTCGTCTCATGGGAATTCTATCGAAGCTATGTTTTTGGTGCAGGTAGTAAATTATACCTCGGTGGTTAGGAATAAAATATTTGTTGTGATATGAATATGAAACGAGACGTGCCCCTCATCCATCTATATCACAGTAATAAGATACGAGTACTATGTGACATTAGATTATAATCATAAGTTCGTGGTGTTTACCTGAAAGCTTCACCATTGTGTCCAGCCCACCGGCTGAAACCGGTGTCTTCGATGTTTACACCTGAAAGAAAATTAACAATATAATAGAGGATCTCCCTGGCGCCATGGGCAACGAGCCGGCTGAGACCCGGGAGGTTGCAGTTTCGATTACCGTCGCGGAACGAATGTTTATATGATCTTAGTACATTTATTTATTTATTTGTTTCGGGTCTGGGTGTTTTTATATATTACTTTATGTTTATATAAAAAAAGTATATAAGTAGGTATTGTATGTAGTTATCTGGTTCCCTTATTATAAGCTTGATTTAGTTTAGAGCTAGAAAGCGCTGTGTGAAATGCCTAGCATTATTTATTTACCTATTTTAATGTTTATATATTACTATTTAAATGTTAGTACCAAAAAGTATGAAACATCTTTAAAATTTTTATTTTTTGATAAAGGTATTTTTCAGTATTTCCTTACCATCGATGGTCTTCCACGTGGTATAGTTGTCGAGGTTGCTGATGCCGAGCCAGACCAGCAGCTTGTAGTCGGAGCCCACGACCTGGTGGAAAGACATGCCGCGGACCAGCTTCTGAATGAATGAGAACTCCTCCTGGAAATGAGAGGTAGTTTTAGAAACAATAGTAAATTTCAGAAATTTGTAGGAATATTATAATAAGATCTAATAATGCAGCCGTAAAATGTATATCCAGCGGAATTTCAACCCGCAACATACATGTCAATAAACGATTTATTAATTTTATAACACATTTGTGAACGAGAAACCGGTGCAATCAGGAGATTAGGAATGCTAAGCGCCGTAATATCTACGGAGCTATTGAGAAGTGTACTCCAAATAACATCTGGAAAGTGCTCAACAACTTAGGATTTGGGAAGAGTAAGGCTGCTGTAAACCCAACGGTCGATATCAATGCTCTCAACAATCATTTTTCAGTTGTTCCCTTTAAAATTGACAGCATTGTTAAGGCTGACACCATTATGCAGTTGGCTAGGCAGCCACTAGGAAATTATACACCTTTTTCTTTTGGACAGATAAATGAAGGTGACGTTTCAAAGATTATTGCTTGCATTAGCAGCAAGGCGGTTGGTCATGATGGTTTCGGTTTAAAGGTGCTATCTCCGATACTTGAACAGATTCTTGCATATATCACACATATTATTAACTTTTCATTAGCCATTAGCAATTTCCCTACTATATGGAAAAAAGCTTTCATCATACCCATTCCCAAAAAGTCTAACAGAACTGAACTTAAAGACTATCGCCCAATATCTATTCTCCCTTTCCTCTCTAAAATTCTTGTAAAAGTTGTGCATCGCCAGCTTTCATCTTTTTTCCATAGTAACAATCTTCTTAGTCCGTTTCAGTCAGGCCTTCGCCCTGTACACAGTACCTGCACTGCCCTTATTAAAATTACAGATGACATAAGGCTTGCTATTGACAACCGTACACTCACTCTTCTTTCCCTGTTAGACTTTAGAAACGCGTTCAACTGTGTGGATCACGATATTTTACTGGCCGTCTTACGCTCTATTAATCTTTCTCAGTCTTCTTTAACTTGGTTCGGCTCATATCTCTGCGGACGCGAGCAATGTGTTCGTATTAATGATCTGTCCTCTGACTGGTGTAAAATCGAAGCAGGTGTACCTCAAGAAGGCGTTCTTTCACCTCTCCTCTTCTCTATTTTTATTAACACTCTGGTATCGGTAATACATCACACATCCTATCACCTATATGCCGATGATGTCCAGTTATATCTCAGTTGCAATCCCGATGAAATTCTATTTGGAATTGAAAAGCTCACTAACGATCTAAGCGATGTGTATGACTGGACACAAAAATTTGGGCTACTTATCAATCCCAACAGGACGCAGGTCATAATAATTGGTGGTAACAGACAGATTGTCAAGATTAATCATAACACTCTTCCTCCGGTTAAATATAATAAAATTCCACTGCAGTTCTGCAAGGAGGACTTGGGCCTATTCATTACTCATAATTTGTTATGGGACCATCATATTACCCAGATTAGTAGGAGGATGTATGGTACTATGCATACTCTGAAACGCTTAAAAAATTTCTTGCCCCAATCTACGAGGACCACACTGGTTAATGCGTTACTCTTACCCATTCTAGATTATGCAGATGTATGTTATCCCGATGCTACGGAAGAGCAACTGAACAGGTTGAAGCGTCTGCAGAATCTCTGTATTCGCTATATCTACGGCCTACGAAAATATGACCATGTCTCGGTATTTCGTCAGCAGCTAAAATGGCTTGACATCAGAGCTCGTCGAGATGCCCCCATGCTATCCCTCCTGTTTAGTATTCTTCGCAACCCACTGTCTCCCAGCTACCTCAGAGAGCGATTTACGTTTGTATCAACTGTGGACAGAGCTGTGCGATCGTCTCGTCGTTTCCAATTGATTACTCCACAGCATAACACGGCTACTTACTCTGACTCTTACACCATAACCGCTACTCGTCTCTGGAATAATATGCCACCAAATTATTTCGAGGCTACTTCAGTGGAAGCATTCAGATTGAAAATCTATAGGCACCTTCTCGGTCAAACCGACCAAAAATGAGCAACTTAATCGTTCCTTATCACTTCTTCTATTGTTATGTATGTATGTATTTTTATTTGATAATGGTATAGTTTAGTATATGATATAAAGTATTTAAGTAGTATGTACCTATGCTATTTTTATTAGTCTTGTGCAAATTTTTCTTTAGTTCCCTTTCCTGTGCACTACCTACACATCTTTATCTACAATACACAACGGTTATCTGGAAGAGAATGCTCTTTAGCATTAAGTTCGCCTTTGTACTAGTTTTATAAGTGCAATAAAGTATTATCAATCATACAATCATTTGCTCGTAAAGGGTCTCTTATTTCACCAATTTCAATATCGTAATGTATGTCATTACGTACTTGTGCGTTATTGTAATGTAAAACTCACAAGTTTAGTAAAACGAACGGTTTATCAAGATGCTCCGTCTAAAACGTACGGTACTTTTTTATATCTTATCAAAGAGTTTTTATGTCAGAAAAGTGGTTAACATTTTATGAATAAAATTAACTTTGGGAGATAAAATATGAAAAATAAACATTTAATTCTTTAATTTAATTAATTTTGACAATAAATTACAACCACCTGTAACAAAAACAAAAAAAATATTAATTTACTTTATTAGTAATACTGGCTGTTTTAGTGCGTTTGTCTAAAAAAAGCGCTGATGCGCGCGCTTTTTCTTTTCGCTGTATTGAGTCATTAAAGATTTATTCGCTTAAAAAAGTCCGAGTTTTATTTATTTCCTCGCAAATATGTTATAAAACGTCGTATGACATACGTGCGCTTTGATAATTACAGCCTCTGCTTTCTAGTAGCCGTCGCCTACGGCTCGGGCTAGCAATACCGCCACGGCTGTAATTTTCAACTTACTGCACTTGTATCATAATGTACTATTATTCGATTATTTAGTGCACAGAAAAAAATATGTGCAAGAAATGCTACACAGCATTTTCTACCAGTCATATAGGATGGGTTTAAAGAAGGGGAAGGGTTCCAAAGTTTTAAGGAGGATTGAAATTTCGACTCTGAGTTAAAAAATATACAGTCTTGAGGAAAATAGGGATGGAGAAAAACTCTCATTAAATCCACCAATACTCTTGAAAATTCTTGTGATTAGATTCAGCATTTCTCAAAAGCTGGAGCAGGAATTCAGCTGATTTCTTAGGCCAACGACCCTGTGTGGTGCCAAACTGCTTAGCCTGAGCGCATCGGCCTACACCACCGTTGAAACGGCGGAAAGGAATGCATTCTTTCTTCTCTGTCACATTCTTGAGGTAACGGACAGCACGGCGCAGAGGCAGTTTCCTAATTGCCATTGCCGTCTCATAGGTGTTCTTGAAATGAACGCGAAGGTTTGAGCCACGCGCTTTGCATGACTTCGCTGGGTTATCCGGTTCCTTCGAGTAACGACCCATTTTTGTTTCTCCCGGGAAAAAAATTGTCTAAAAACTACTAAAAAATGTGTTTTAGTGTTAAAAAAAGTTATGTGAACAGTTGATATATTTTCTTCAACTTATTGATCTCGTCAGTCGATCCTCGCCTACGCCTACGCCGGATTTCGCGCCCACCCTGACTGCACCGGAGATACACCATGTCAATCCAGAGCCTGTGGATGCATCGTTCAAACCCAGAGTCTCCGTGTTGGACCCGGAGGGTTGGTGGCAGACCTAGGTACATTATGTGCCTGGTGTGATATTATATTATGCACCTCAGATTTGGGCACAGCGAGCTTGGCTCCCTCCTGTACGCATATCTCCTTGGCCTTCTCCCAGGGTTGCGCTTGGTACATCAGCCGGTAACCTATACCATTGGAACTGTTCACGACGTAACCTGGAAATAATACACATAGTTATTTACTAGTTTCCACACGCGGCTTCGCAAGTGTGGCTTCCCTATAAAAAGTAGCCTATGACTCAATTCAGGTTATAATGTATCTGTACCAAATTTCACCGAAATGGGTCAACCGTTTGGTCGTGAATACGTAACAAATAGACTAGAGTTGCGTTCGAATTTATAATTTAGAAGGATATTCAAAGTTAAATTATTTTGTGTAATGTAAAACTTCCCAGTCGTAAGTTTTATTGATCTGGAAAATAATTACCATTATTAGGTTTGCCGCACGCTTCCATACAAGCTATAGCCGCTACGAGAACACACACCAAGAAGCTCCTGAAATCAAATATATCACGTCAAGATATACATTAAATACAGATATAAGTACATTAACATATTCATTATACTTTTAAACGAATACCTACTTTGTGTAAATGTAATCGACGGAGACCTTCCCCGACCTTCGTAGGCATGCTTAAAATACTTGTGAAGTATAACCGTATAATACAGAAACGATTATGAAACAATAAGGGTCCAGGGAAAAAGGTTGACAACTTTTTGTCTTGAAGGTAAGCATATATACAGAGAGCCGAAAGCTTAAAAGGATCTTAATTTTATTTCCGAATTGCTTAATCTAGGTAATACCACAGTGTAATACTGAGGACTTAGGAAGTGAAAAATACAGCGACGGTTTTATACATTTAAGAGCAAAAATGTAAACAATGAGCTTACTTCATGTTATATTTTGAAGTTTTTTTAAATTTCCTGTTTGAGGTCAGTCAAATCCTGTAATAAAAATAAAGAAACGTGAGTTATTTATTTTATTAGCTTCTATTTTAATTTCAATATAAGCTTTTTGTTGAAAAAATACTTTTTCAAAACAAGCTTTTATAAAATTCAAAATTGGAACCGCAAGCTCAAATGAGTCCAAACACTAGTAGCCTACTATATCCATTCAGAAGTTCCGTTGTTTAGCATCCGTCTCCATCATGAGACCACCTCCATTGTACCATTATATTGCATTGTCACTGAAGTTACATAATATGTACTTATTCTAAATTTCAGCTCAAACGGGTTTAAAATTAAGTTGCAAGATTCCACCCGGACAAACATACACACATTGCAAGAATACATACACAGAAATTCCACAAATAAAATAATATTGCAGTTTTCGGAGAAAAGTGTCGCAGGTCCATTTAGCACAGCGTCTCGTCCCGCACTGCTTCTTATGACGGCAGAGGGGTGCTCACGCGAATATCGAGTATCGATTACGTAAAAAAAATCGTTATTAAGAAATTAATTTGGAAAAATAAGAAGGTTCCCTTGGTATTCTTTTATTTAATATGGTGATGAAAATAAAATAATCCTGTGATTGATAGTTTACGAGAAAAACCGTAGTAACTAAGAATACAGATGGTACTTTGCCCAATTATTTTTGAAATATAAATTGATTTTTTTTTCATTTTTGTAAAGAAAGGGATCTGCCTTGTATGACATAGATTATTATGTATTTTTTTCGAAGCATTTTAGATAAAGATGACGGAGAAAAAACGTTTTAATATAACACAAATTACGTCCAATTCACATATATCGCCGCCTTAACAAAAAGCTTGTAAAATACTGTCTAGCTAAATCAAGCGGTGTCACAAAGGATGTGACAATATTTTACCAAACGTGAAACTTTATTGTTAGAACATTGTATTTGTACGTAGTAATATAAATATCTTTTGATATTAGCTTTGCCTAGAATATTTATATCACAGACCTTACAACTTTCTTAGTGTGATACTTATACCATCTTGAATAGTAACTCATGAATTTGAGTAAATTATCTCCGTGTTGCATGTTGCATAGACATGTACTTATATTAAACTATGTTTTGAACGTTATCATCACTCATTAAATAAACGAGTTTGACCGGCGCAGTTCAAGGTTAGATAATATTAGGTGGTACAAGTTCTATTAGTCTGAACTAAAGTAACAGTTATTATTCTTGTCATTGACATATATTAATCAAAAACTCATAATGCACTGGAGCTTTTGTGAGGTAGACATCCGTTTATGCTTTCCTTAGCATCAATCACAAGGTATCTCTTGGTCACTGACCTGACCCAACACAAACCCACAAAAAAAGAACGTAGGTTGGGTCATTATCACTTATTTATAATCCTAATCTACATACAGCTACTGCACTACACCTACCTAAACATAAGAATTTGACTCCCATTACTATCACATAACATAACTTTTCCCTAATATTTTTCAAAAAAATACAAAATTTATATATAGAACGTAAGCGTCTAACACATTTTGTTGCATTCTCTACAAACGTACGAATCTGCATATTTCTTTATGATGTTTACGGGGACAGCGATCGAATGAGGCTATCTACCCCAACACAGGTTTTCCTAGGGTGGGAGCTAGCGAGCCCGTTTACAAATTATACTGTTATTTCTAAAACCAAATTGTAATCTGTAACTTTATACTACGTACCAATACTTGTTCCAACGAATACACTTCATATACTTTATACTTTTATAATTTTGTGGACGGATGTCACTTGTACATGCTAGGGCATATCGACATTAGCAACATTATGAGGTAGGTATCTAATATAGCTACCTAGTTTAATACAAAGTGGTCACAATTACAGATACAGTCTTTAACATTACTTTACATATAAATAATACCTACTTATTTATTTAACTAGTGCCATAATTATGATAAATATGTTACCCAAGTGTGAGCTTTAATAAAATATTAATTTTAAGTCAAGGTACCTACTTGTTTAACCACAATAAATTATTTTCCTTATTTTAGGTTGTCCTCCGTAAGTTATTTTATAGGGTAGTAACATTATTGGATGAGAAAGCATTGATGTTTGTTTTTATTTAGAAGAAACATTGTATAGAACAACAAATTGAAGAGACACGACAAAGGTCACTCCCCTCGTTTCGATTCAGAAAGAAAGTCTCAACTAACGCAGATTGATCAGGACCCAGACAATGTTAAAGGAAATAAATCACTCACCTACTAATTAATATACGTCGAGACTTTCTCACTTTTGCCACAAAAACACGGATTTTAAAACGAATGTGTGTTGTCTTTGAGATATAGTGGATGACTGGTGTCAGCTAACGGTATTCGTTAACGGGCACTCTTTTTTAAATGGCTTCCTTTGTTATCGGCAGATAAACTTATGCTACCCATTCATTTGTAACGTGTCTGACGTGCTTGGTATTCGTTGTACTAGCTACGTGTTCCTTATGGCAAACTAAACGGTCCCTAGAACTGTATTTTAGGTATTTTATTGTGAGATTGAACTTTATGGATAATCATATTTACTCAACCACCGATGTTCTTGAATGAAGTTTGCGGTTAAGTCGATCGCTGGAAGCTTAGTCTACCATTACTCCTCGTTTAAAGCCCTCAAAAGCTAACTATATTACTGAATAATCCAACAGTAAGTTAACAAGTAAAAACACAATTTTTAAGGCAATAAGGAATCTATTCTTTATATAGGTTGTTTGATAATATACGCACAAAAATGAAAGGGCTTATTTTGATGAGCATAATAGCATAATAAATAAATTTGTGAAATGTTTACCACAGAAATGTGAAATTTATTTTGACATGTAAAACAAACACTTTATTGAACTTATGTTGTGCTATTGCATAATGCTTGCCATCTAACCACAGATATTGTATTGCGTCCATGGAAGTAATAAGTACTACATACAACAGGAATGAGCTGTTGTCGCAAAATTGAAGCCGAAAGAGAGCTCAGTAACTGTACCTCTTATCCCTCTCTGGCGATGGTGACCATATTGAAATATGATTTAAGGACAATAATTATAATAAATGATTTGTGATCTGACGTCAGCAGATCATTGCTTCAGATGGATTTTAATCGAAGATGCTAATGATAAACTTGCCCTTTGCGGTACTATACATTTCCTGTTTTTGCTTGCTTTTCACACTCGCGTCATATAGGTAGGTACTTACCTACTTCTCCTTGTGGGACACGACATGCAGCTGGACTGAGATAAAATTACGATAAGCTACCTATTGTGGTATATTTCATTAATTAGGTAAGAAAAAACAGTTAAGTTTACATTTAAGTTTAATTCTAAATCAGACATTGCTAAATAAAACAATCTTGTGAAGTTTCTGCCGCAAACCCAGCTTATTCCTTATATGTTTCATTGATTCCAATTTTGCATTATAAGTTAAACGTAAATTGAGATATGAATTCGCTAACGCATTCACCAATTGAATATCATGTGGATCTTCAAATATAGATTGAGGAGGATGTGCTGAATCTAACAATGTATGTAGTTTGCTATAAAATTCTTGAACAACATACATGAAAATTTTATTTTTGTGTACGTTTTTTAATGATTGATTTGATAATGTAATAAACAGTTTTTCAGTGTACTTCAGAATTTCAAATACAAATCTGGAAACATGCTTAAGTTTTCCTTGATCAATAAAAGCAGTAAATGCAGAAAATTGTGATATGTCGACACAGTAATTAGTTGTGATGTCTTGTGATTCAACAACACCACACGACAATTTGAACAAGTAATTTTGCAATCATCCCATTCACGATATATCTAGCAATATAATAAATAATGTTCAGTTTAAAATCTGAAACACAAGCGTTATCTACGAGATCCAACAAAACATCAATAGATGTAGACTGATCTTTATTACATTCTTCCACAATAGCCCTCTTTTTGTTCCTAAATTCGAGTACAGGAGTCAATTCATAATCATCAGTGGTGCAATTGGCATTTATGCTGGGCTTAATACTATTTTTGTACAATAACTTTCGCAAAATATATCTAAATTGCATTGCACTGGGGTTATCTGAAATTGAAACAAAGTTATTTTAATAGAGAAAGGAATAAAAAATGCATAGGTATTTCAATTATTTGTTCTTGAACTAGGATTGGATAGGACCGTAATTCTTCACTAACAAATTATGTTTAAAACTATTACCTGTGAAAAGATCAACAACAATGAGGATAATACTCGGTTCCGCAAGCCTCCACGACACAAATTCTCCCCATTTTAACTAAAATTCTTCAAAAATATCACGAAATCAAAAAACACTCCGCCATTAACGTCCGAGTAGGCGATTTCATTTGGGGCATGGATGCATGGAAGTAATACAGTGTTGCCAACGAAGTATCAACCTCCCCACCAGAATCGACCTCTAAAACCACCAGAAATCCACTAATAAAAATCACACCATCTTAAAAATCGCTCAACTTTATTTTTGGCAGATTTGTGGTCCTTGCGAAAATCTGCCAGAAATAAGAAAGCAATGTTTTTAAGATAGATTCGACACATTTTTTTCATTAATTCCACATTTTCCAAGAGTCTATTTTTTATTTCTTCAATTAAACTCACTATAAATTGCATGCACCGAGTTCGCATTATTTCGTTTTCTTCCGTTGGTAATCCCTTTTCTTGCATTTCGAGTAGGTATTTTTTTTTCAAATCGGTATCCCAGATAGCATTTTGGATCCAAAAAGTCGCGGATATTTTGGGTAAAAATATTATTTTGTGTGCAATTATCAAACATCCGGTTACAACTTTGTTTTTTGTTAAAGCTTCCTAGCCTACATCCCATGCGTTTTTAAATCTCCATAATAACTCCGTAAAATCATTCCACAAAACTTGCATTTCGGTACTTGACCAGCAGTACTTTCAATTACTTGAAGCCAATCTTGTGGGTCCTGAAGCCAATAATCCCGAAACTGTTGCGTATACTGTAGTTTTGGCATAGTTATCAATGAGGAAACACGAAACAAAACCACCAACACCAACACACGGAGCGCGAACTAAAATTGAGACTTGAGAGGGAAAGGGAACACGGGGAATCCCCGATAATAATTTATTGACATTACTTTTAACAGTTTCTGGCCTTGATGCACATCCTTTTGGCCGTTTTACTCACTATATGAAACAGTGCTGCCTGCACGATGAAATTAAACTCCAAAAACGATACGAGTGGACCTTATAATTGTTGATCCAATGTTCAAGAAAAACAATTACTAAATTCTTAAATTCCACTAGCCACTAAAACCCATATTTATCCGCTAATAGGTAAGTCAAAACCACCAGATTTAGTGGAAAATCCACTAAGTTGGCAACACTGAAGTAATAAGTACTATGTTAGAACGGGACACAGCGTTCAGTGGTTGCCCTCTCACTCGGCTTCATTTTTATTTTGCGCGCAAGAAGATTCTTACGACCTTGGCACAAGGTTTTATTTTCTTTATTTTAGCTGCAAGATGCACAAATAGAGCTCATTCCTTTTGTACGTAGTACATAATACTTCCATGGTGACGTCTCGAGATATCTCTTGTTGTCCCTTTCTAATCCAAAACCCGCAGCCATTTCCGAAAGAGATATCGAATCGGCCTTTTTGGATGTCGATTGCAAGACTAGGCAGTATGTTTTATATCGAATTAATGAACTAATAACTTAGACGATTTTATTTAAAATTTGATAATATAACTAGTAGTTTTTTTTTCGAGAAGTCTGTTTTTTATGTTTTTGAAACCGTCACTATGTTATATAATATACTAAATATCGTCAGTATATTACCAAACACTCTGTATAATAAACATTACTGCATTGAATTGTAAATTATGTAGGTAGATACTTAGGTATTTGTTAACAAAACCTTTTTAAACCAAATGAATTGAAACTTATAACAATGCTCTTGTTTGTGCAAAACAAAGCTTTCGAAGGCTCTGTTATTGTGCGCTTGTTGTATTTGCTTGCCTGTAAATAGTTATGAACTTTACTATTCTGGTAAACTGTCATAACAGGACCACTAAAATTCACATGTTTTCTAGGCACTTTACAGCCCATTTATCTCAATTTGTCAACGTTACAAAGGGAGGGCACCCAAAAAGGAACTAGTAAGACCCCAAACGAACCTATTAGGAATAGGTTATAGGAATATAACAAATGAGTAAAACAACACCATTAATAAAATAATTTAATAGCCCAACATTCTAAAAACCCACATCTACTTTCCATATGCATAGAACCCATGCCCCGAACCGTGACCCCCAAAGAAAAGCCCCGTACCATGACCCCCGTAGAAATTACGGTATTTATTAGACGGTTCTTGATCCTCTTCTTTATTCTTCTCCACCCTGTAATGCCCTAACTTTTCCACTTTATGTCTTTGCAGCGGTACCACTGATAAATCGTGTACGGGGAGTAAGTGACTGTGAATCGGTATTAGAACCGGTATAACTGAGGAAGAATGTGTGACATTCGCGTTCGGAGAGGTGTGTGTCACCGAGTGATGGGAGATCACTGGTATTTTGACATTGTCTTTTGTAACATGTTGTATTGCACTTTCAATTATATTCTGACGTGGTAGTACATGTAGTTTGGAATGGAAGAAAAACTGGGAAAGCGGGATTGGGGCTATGAGTGGTATATTATGCCCGTTGTTTTTGAAAACGATATGTTGAGGCAGGACCGACACGGTGTGAGTACCGGAGTTCTGAGCGAATACCGGGATTAAGCGGGTACCGGTACTAGCGGAGTAAAGTATTGGTTGGGAGGTTAGCGGGCCTACATCCCGTGGAGATCGTTTCACTCGGAGGGGCGAATTGGCAGCGCTGTGCACCTGGATGATGATGATGATACTGCAAAGTGCCAGTCTCGTTACCATCTGAAATAAAATAAAAGCTGCTATAAGACACATTTTCTCAGATGGATAGATTTATTATCTTTATTGAGCTGGAACAGAAAGAAAAATCCGATTGCAAAATATTAGGTATACACAAAAGGTATCAGAAGTACCACGGGCGCATTTATCGCTGAAAGCGATCTCTTCCAGGCTAATTTTCAATTTAGATTCCGTAATTTGTAAACTTCAGTATTATTGTAAATATGTTATTATATTGTTTATTTATGTTATTTACAGGAAACAGGCAAATCAACTTAATCTTTATAATCTTAACTATATTCATTATAAAACAAAATTAATGTCCAATTCACTTCAGACCACAATGCACAAACATATAGATTCATTTATTTGCGACACATGCCATGATCAGCATACAAACATGCAAAATTAATTAACAAATATACATTCAATTATACATTCAAACAACCTTTCCCAATTATATTATTAGTAGTATAATATGACTAGGTGCGGGCTATATTCGGGCCATATTTCATTCCTCTGTCAGACTGTAGCCGACAGCCGACAGCCAGTGTCAGGTGGCTGTTAATAATGTCACTCATCACTCGTGATAATGATCTCAGGTTAAATTAGGGTTGCTACAATATAGGGGTGGGATAAACGCATATTACGTTTTGCATAATATCTATTTACAAGAAAATATCCTTTGTCAGGCTCGTATTCTCATTGAATATTGTATTTTAATCGGTAGAGCTATGTAGAGTCTTTCTAAAACAAAACGGTAACGGTAACGTATATATGTAAGCTTATATCATAGCTTATTCGTGGACGAACCAAAGTCACTGACATATCACAAAGAATTAGAAGCTGAAGTGGCAGTGGGCAGGGCACATAGCTCTAAGAACCGACGGACATTGGGGCAGAAAGGTTATCGAGTAGAGAGCACGGACTGGAAAGCGCAGCGTAGGATGGCGGCCTCCCTCTAGAATCTAGAGGGAGGCCATCGTCAGATTGCTGGGAGGGCTATGTTCTGCAGTGGACGTCCTGTGTGTCCTGTGATTGATATGATGATGATCTTATAAGATCGTAAGTTTCAACTACTTCTATTTTCACTTGTAACCATTATGCCTTATTAACTATTGACAAGCGTGGAATCTCTCTCAATCTCTCTAGATTCTAGAGGGAGGCCATCGTCAGATTGCTGGGAGGGCTATGTTCTGCAGTGGACGTCCTGTGTGTCCTGTGATTGATATGATGATGATCTTATAAGATCGTAAGTTTCAACTATTTCTATTTTCACTTGTAACCATTATGCCTTATTAACTATTGACAAGCATGGAAAGAGGAAAGGGAGGAGGAGGGCTTTGCCCTAGAACAGTGGGACTACAGGCTGAAATAGATATAAATAACCACTAAGCCTCATGTATGAATACAGCCTCCGAAATATCTAATCTGAATTACGAACCGTAAACATCCTTAGCGGTTTTGATATTAGGGTTACGCAAATATAAGCCGCCCATTATATTTGGGTCTCAGCGGATTTTATTAGACAACCCTAAAACCTTAGTCAAGGCTCATAACTAAAATTAATGTTGTATCCCATACCGCATTCATTTCTTCTATAGTTGGCAGATGGTCTTGTCTTGTCTCCTAATCAACTTGGACAAATCGGCGTTGTATGTATGTAGGTTTATTTGTCCGAGGATAACTTTCGTTGCGTTGATATGATCATCTTCGAATTTGGTATACAGATAGATATGACCTGCATTGAGAAATTTACTTTTTAACGGGAAAATGGAGGTTAATATAATTAAATTAAATCTTAACTTCGTAACCTGTAAAGCAACTTAGTTTCCGCTTAACATAAATACATTAGTGTATAAAAAGTACATTTAGACCTAGATCTGGCAAATCAAAGATAAACGAAAGAAACTCTTTGTCATCTGAATTTAATGTTTTAGTGTCTCATCTGTTCGCTAGAAAATTAATTATAAACTGCGCAAATTATACTCGGTAGCACACGAGCTACTCCCATAAAATATCGCCACTGAGATGCGGACTGCATTTTTCGTACATTTCATATGAACTCGCCTCACACGGTTCCTTCACGCCACAGGACGCCGCTTCTCGCTTCGTGTGATCGTGTGGCCACTACCGACAGAAAGTGAAGGAATATAGTAAAACAGTGTTTATCGCGCTTCCGCTACTAAATAGTCGCTTCCAGCTTCATGTGCAGGGCCGGATTATCCATAAGGCGGATTAGGCAACTACCTAAAGGCCCCGCACCGTCTAGCGGCCCATGGGGGCCTAGTTAATGCGGGCCACGCACCAAAAAAAAAAACGTTTCATTCGTGACATTCCCCATTATTTACACAATGATTTTACTAACTGTAATAAGCGGTGTCATCAACTTTCCCGAATGTAATAATAGCATTGCAAAATATATAGAAGTCCGATGATATCAAACGCCACAGGTAAACGAAATTTTTCGAAATTAAAATGAATAAAAAACTGTCTTCATTCTACAATATCCAAGAACCGTTTAAATTCATTGTCGATAATGGCGATTGAAAATGATGTGTTGGAAAAGGTCAACTTCCAAGATGTTTTAAACGATTTGTATCTAAAAAAGTTAGAAGAGTTACTATTTAAACTTATTGTACCTACTTCACAAAAATATTTTCTTTAGTTATACAATATATTATATTGCATTTAACAAGATCAAATTTAAAATAACCACATCGCGTCTCATTTCTTTTTCCTACTTCATCATGAGACCTGGATGATCACTTATCTATAACTATTAATCTATTCATTAAGATCATGGTGACTCCTTCACAGTACAAACTGTGCGACTGTGGAACGCCTTACCTTTGTCCATAAGGTCGTACCAATCTCTTCCTATTTTCAAAGTCAAGGTATACAACCATTTCCTTTCGTTGTCTCGTAACTGCTAGTTAGTGTTTATGTTATATTATTTGTTTATTATTGTATTATTTTTATGTTATTTGTGGGGAAACAGGCTTACGGCCCACCTGATGGTAAGTGGTCACCGTCGCCTGTTGACACTGGCAACACCCGGGGCATTGTCGATGCGTTCCCTACACTGAAGAAACCTCTTTACATTTCTCTTAAAGCGTGCCATGTCGTAGTCTAATGGGAAAACCTCAGATGGTAGCTCATTCCACATCTTGCAAGTATGGGGTAGAAAAGATCGCGTGAAGCGTGTGGTGCGCGATACCCAATTGTCGATTATATGTGGATGAGCTTATGTCTGTAGGTACTCTTACACCGCCGTCTTTTGATTTTGTTTATCCTGTCCATCCAAAGGTTGTCTGGAAGAGATCGCTTTTAGCGATAAGACCGCCCATTGTACCTTTATTTAATGTTTATTTTCATTATTACTGTATTTTTGTTTGGTGTGCAATAAAGAGTATTGCATTCAATCATTCATCATTTCAATGAAAGAAAAAAGCAGGAGTCGATCTGATCGACTCGACTTTTGTAATAGAAAAAATATATTTTAAAAAGTAAGAAAAGGGTAAAGGAAAGGGCCCCGAGAATTGCATTGCCTAGGGGCCCCGATAGGGTTAATCCGGCCCTGTTCACGTGGTAGCGTTTTGTGGTTGTGGCGCGTCGCTCGTGTGCGGGGAGGCTTAAGGCGGAAACATATTTACGTGTCGTGGCGTGTCGTGATGCGCCAGAAGCATATGGGTTTCATACATTTAATATGGTTAGGGACATATTTGCCTGTCGTGTCACAACAGGTTCTGTCGTGGCGTCGACTGCTCGCCACCGATTGCGCCAGAGCGGTGGTGGGGGTTATGACGCGACACGACACAACAGGCAAATGTGTTTCTATACTGGCGCGTGGCTCGTGGCTGACTGACTGACGATCTAATAGAACTTGTACGTCAACGAAAAGTTATATTTGACTCAAAGTGTAAAATAAATCCTTGTGTAAAAGAGTACAAGGATCATTTGATCAGAAATGCTGCTTGGGAAGAAATTGCTGAAATTTTGAAAGAACCAGGTAAGTCAATAAAATAGTATTTTACTTTATTATTTATTTGAAAAGGGATAAATCAATAATTATACAAAATTATCGATTAGGTAATACCTACTGTTTAAGAATTTTGTCTACCTCGGCGAATCATTTCTAATTGCCATGGTACTCTCCCTTCTTGACTTATAAAATACTCTTTGTATTTCTCTCTGACATAAACAGCGTTTTGTGATGGGTTTCTTGGTAAAGATTCAATATTAAGTAGACAATCGATGTTGCTGCTATGGTCACTAGAATCCATCAAATTTTCTTCAGGTTTGTCTGTGCTTAGCAATGTTTGTGTTCTTAAAAAATTATGTAAGCAACAGGCAGCTAGCACAATCTTGTCTACCATGTCCGGCTGGACTTGCATAGGTCCATGAAATACTCGAAATCGAGCCTGTAAATACCAAATGCATTTTCTACACACCGGCGTGCACGTGATAAGCGATAATTAAATATTTTATTTGCATCATTGTTAACTAGCTTGTCTTTGTGATAAGGTTTTAACAAATATGATTTCAACGGGAAAGCTGCATCAGCAACAATAGTGTATGGCATAGGCTGTGAGTTTACACTCAGTGGTTCATCCTGTGGTACATTTAATGCTTTCTGCTCAAATAATCTTCCCATCAAAGATTTGTCGTATATGTCACCGTCACTGTTTCGACCATACGCACCTACGTCAATCATGATAAATTTGTATTGAGCGTCAACTAATGCAAGTAAAATTATGGAATGTTCTTGTTTATAGTTATAGAAAGTAGAACCTGCGTTTATTGGACAAATTATGTTAACGTGTTGTTTAACGTTATTTGCAATATCCTTCCACATTTGTTCTGAAGGTGTAGGCATTACAATAGGTGCCATATTTTTCCAAATGGCTTCACACAATTTTTGTACTATAACTCTCACAGTCGAAAATCCCATGCGATAGTTGAACGCCAACGATCGAAAAGTGTGTCCAGTAGCTAAACATCTATAAAGAAATAAACAATTATTATTTGTTACAGTAAATAAATGCAAGGATGACTGGGCGAAACTAAGGAATACTTTCACCAGCGATTTGATGCGACGAAGGTACAAGACAAGTGGACAGGCTGCGGCAGCGTTAGTGCCCTGGAAACATGAAGAGAGCATGGGTTTTCTTCTTCCTTATATGGAATGTAGGAACACAAAAACAAATGTAATGTCTACACCGGAATCACCACCTACAGAGGACTCTCTCGACGAAAGTTATCCAGCAAGTCCAAGTACTACTCGAAGTCAATCTCAATCCAGTTCGTCACGTGGAAAATCTAATCACGGGCCCAAACTACAAGAGTTGTACGATTTAATGGAATCGTCCCAAGATTTAAGACGTCAGAAACAAAATGTTAGACAAGACATGGACGAAACTGATTTATTCTTCCTTAGTATGAGCAAAGAAGTAAAAGCGCTGCCAAAACTTGAACAAACAAAAATAAAATTAGACTTGCACACCGCTATTTCCCAAGCAGTAATACGGCAATTGGAACACAGAGACCAGATTTTGAGAACTCAAAGATTCATCCAATCAACTCCACAACATCAGTCCTGAACATACATCCAAACTCCTGCAGACGTTCAAGCACCAACATACATCCAGTCACCTATACACGCTCAGTCACCAACATGTATCCAGTCATCATCATTTCCATCCAGATCAAACTCAAAATCTGTTGTTTCAGATGACTTGAAGGCATACTATGACAGTATAAATTTTGATGATGATGAACTTGAAAATGATGGTTGAACTAATGATTTAATGATAAAAAATGATTGTTAAACTAATAAATAAGACAGCAGTGTGATTACTTAAATGTTGATTTCATATATGTTAGTTTTATGATAAATGATTGTTCAACCTAATTCATACAACAGCATAGTCAAGAATTATATTTTTTTAAAACAATAAAACTTACCTTAAACATAACGCAAGTCTTTCTTTGGTACCTATGGGTTCACGAAATTTAATATGTACTTTTTTTATGTCTCCTTCAATCAGCGAATGGACTTCCTTATATTGTGCTTTGTTCATTCTTAAGTACTGATGAAATTTCTCTTCGTTGATGAAACTCTCTAATTCTTTAACAAGACGATGAAGTTCACCTTTGTCTTGTCTCCCTCTGTTTATAGGGTGAACCCAGTATCTTCTTTTCTTTTTTTTTGCTCTCAAGAAGTTTCATTGCTAAGAGAAACTGAAGGTCTTCATAAAAATCACTATCCGAATCAGAAGAAAACATTATGTATGTTTGAACGCTGCAAAGGTTCGTTAAGCAGTGTTCAAAAAGTTCGCCACGACACGACACGTTAGTGTGCACACTCACCGTCACGACAGTAAGCATCACGACACGCCACGACACGTAAATATGTTTCCGCCTTTAGGTGAGCATTGAGGCACAGTAAGCCGCGCTAATTACTTATAGTTCCCATCCGATCGCAATTGAAAAAGTTCATCTTTACAAAACGCTTAGTTGTAACAAGTTGGATAAAACTTTTATTGATTTATTACATCGGTTCTACAGATATGTTGGAACTTCTTCTCTCTACCCTGAGAAGTGAACTATCATTATACAAACTGGTGTGGTGAAAGGCGCGAATGTTTTTTTTTTATGTAAAAGGGAAAAGGCTTACGGCCCACCTGATGGTAAGCGGTCACCGTCACCTATTTAAACCAGCAACAACCGGTCCCGGGCTTCGGGCCCCTTAAAATTTCTACACCAGAGTTGACTAACTCGTGCAATTTTTGTAATTTTTAGTATCGGTACTCAACAGTCATAGTAATGTACGAAAGTGTTAAAAAAATGTAAGATAAATAATAGTAACGTGAAATGGTTCATCATCGGACAGGCAGACGCTCCGCGGTGCGCCACCGCTACCTGGTGTAAAGCGGTACTCTTCCACCTGCGCTTCCACCAAGGAGTGGAACGCCTTGCCCGAGTCTGTGTTTCCTGATAACTACAACCCAGGGGTCTTCAAGTCGCGAGTGAATAGGTTTCTTCTAGGCAAGCGTGTACCATCGTAGACTACATCATCGCGCGCCATCACGCGAGATCGTGCACAACGCTAGCCTATAATGTATATAAAAAAAGACAAAAAAAGTAGATTGTCAGGTAGCGAGATTGAAACTTGATGCAAATAAATGTTTTTTTTTGATCGAGCGAAGCGAGATCTCTAAATCAATATGGGCAAATCGGCGTTGTATTTATGTATGTTTGTTTGTCCGAGGATAACCTTTCGAGGCGTTGATCCGATCATCCTGAAATTTGATACATAGGTAGGTAGTGATGGCACGATTTTGATGTGACCAAATGAGCTAAAAATGTTTAGGGTTGTTGAGATTTTGGGGTTCAAGAGGGGTAAAAAAAATGAAAATGAGACTATTAGGTCAAGTGGAACGTCAAATGAAAGGTCTTTATTAGTGTGTTTAGACTTCATTTTTATTATTAGTATAGTCCTTATAGTTTTAAATTATTAGAGTTCCGTACCGAAAGGGTAAAACGGGACCCTATTACGGAGACTTCGCTGAATGTCTGTCTGTCTGTCTGTCCGTCTATCACCAGGCTGTATCTCATGAATCGTGATAGTTAGACGGTTGAAATTTTTATAGATGATGTATTTCTATTCCCGCTATAACAAAAGTACTAAAAACAGAATAAAATATATATTTAAGGGGGGCTCCCATACAACAAACGTAATTTTTTTGCTCGTTTTAGCTCGATATTGATAACGTCAACAGGTAGACGCTTGAAATATTCACAGAATATTTAGTTATATGTATATTCACTTTAAAAATAAAGAATTGAATTGGAATAAAACAAATATTTAAGGTTAGCAGCTCCCATACAACAAACGTGATTTTTTTGCAGTTTTTATAGATAATGGTACGGAACCCTTCGTGCGCGAGTCCGACTAGCACTTGG
Organism: Philereme vetulata; assembly: GCA_918857605.2. Taxonomy (NCBI): domain Eukaryota; kingdom Metazoa; phylum Arthropoda; class Insecta; order Lepidoptera; family Geometridae; genus Philereme; species Philereme vetulata. The sequence goes on along the minus strand of OU975431.1, from coordinate 12,746,552 downwards.
TCGGTTTTTTAGCCATAATAAAAACTGAACTTGACAAAATTCATAGGGTAGGGGAGAAGGAGACACATTAGGACACTTTTTACATAATAGGTCCTAGATTTTTTTGTATTTAAGGTTTTTGTGCATTTTAAGCAGTAAAACCTATATTTGTATTTTACCTTTAGAATACAATAATAAAATTAACATATTTGTTGAGTAGAATATGTAAAATTTTAATTTTAGTAAGCTATTGACAATGTCCCAATCTACCCCCCAAGGGGGGCAGTTTGGGACGCCGCTACTGGGCAGTTTAGGACTGAGGATTTAAATGGCCATAATAGTAATAAAACATTTTTATTTTAAAACATGCTTATTATTGCTGAAATGTATTTGTTAGGAACTATAAATTCTTCAATTATCACAATCAAATTCGTACATGATATCAATCAAACTTACAAACTATGTAAAATGCAATCACTTATACATGCAATCATTTAACATTTTTATCATTATCTGTCATTTCTTATTTTGTTATTAGGATATATTACCCGAGTTTAAATCTAGAAAAATCTAATCTAAAAGTAAGCATACCAGCAATTCTGGAAGTGCTTCCAACTTCATTGGGTGATGGCAGCTTTGCCAGGATGTCCAATACTGATATCGTCCACTTATCTTCTTTTTCGGGAGAGAAAAATTTATTACCCTGCATTTTTCTTTATAAAATTAACTGCCAGTGTATTTTAATTTTTTCATCTACATTGGCTACAAAAGCCAAAGCTCTGTCCATATTTCTTGACGCTCATTGAATTAAGTGAAAATCCTCAGGTTTTATGGGTTCCATTCTCAATTCTGGCGCGTTGTCCATAGTAACGCCTTCTTCGTCAGTTAAGGCTCAATCAGTGTCACTGTGGACAGAGTAGTTAGTTTGGTCGGAATCCGAGTCGAAAACTTCTTTTAGATATTCTATTAGCTTTCTTGGGTTTCAGTTATGGCACATTTTTTTCAATTTTCGTAGTCCTGATTTTTTTAATCTTCTCCGTGTTTCCAAATAAATTGCTTCAACTTCATTCTTCTCTGGTGTTTCTGTTAAAATTCTCGATTTCCCTTTCTACCCTTTGTTGATGTCTGTCGAGGTGGTGCTTGCGGATATGGCATTATCATTTCAGGTGTCATGATTGAGTCCGTGATAAGACTAGCGTTTGACTCTTCATTTGTTTTATGTGTCACATTCGGTGGTTTATCTTTTATCGATTGACTACGGTTTCCCTCTGTTTCTTATAACTGCGAACCATTTTTGCATCGGTTATGCAACTGAAACAAATGAAAACTTTTAATATTTACAAAGGGGCACATTAGGATATGTCCTAATGTGCCTCCTAATATGGGTCCTAACCTGCCCCAAGGCACCATTTAAAAAACTTTGTGTCATAAAACAATTTTTATTTATTTTGAAACTAATATGTCTGGCTCTATCCATGCATAGATACCCAAACTTAACAGAAACTATAAAAAACATATAATTTACGCTTTTAATAGTCAAATAAACACTTACGTAGTCCAGATGAAATATTTACACCAGCCACCGAAAATACCGACCTGCTAATAAGCCAGTTTGACAGCTGACAGCGCGGCGAATGACATGTGATGGTTGGTAGTACTAATGTTGCCATACTAAAAATGCATTTTCTGCCAAAAAAATGTCCATGGTTTTGGAGAAATCTCCAATGTCCAAAGGTGCCCCTGTCCTAAGCTACCTCCTTCTCCCCTACATCAGTGACCCCACAGTGCTGTAATTTGGTATGCGTATTGCTTAGGTGACACAAATATAGGCAAAAATTTGAATTCCAGAATAACAGCAATTTGTACCCCAAAAAAATACCAAAATACATGAACTCTCGTTACCTGTAATTTGAATGAAACTATAGGTCAAGTCTTTGGTTATTTATTTCGTGGCACTATTTTAATAGTCAAAGATTACAAATAATGTGTTTTTGTTTAAATCGCAGACTCGCGAGATTTCAGTTCGGGGCGAACCACTAGTTATACATATTAGGCTTGTGTTTGACCACAATCTGTCGCGGGATTAGGTTGAAAAGTTCCAACGCACACTCCCCAAAATGTACTCGATAAACCCACAGAAGCTTGCAACCTTTCATAGATGCTCCAGGCTGTGGAGCCTTGCATCAACTAGCTCATCGTTGCCTATGAGCTTCTCGGCTCTTCTCTCAATTGATTCCAGAGCTTCAAGTTGGTACTTCGCTGATCTGTCCCAAAGGTGAGAACAGTACTCCAAACACGATCGGACTTGTGCTTGGTACAAGTCGAGCAACTGTCCCGGTGTGAAGTACTGCCTCACCTTCTTATTTGTCTTCTTAAATCTTGAATCTGGCAATAGAGATGCCCCGTAAAAAAATCCTTGTTTGTTCCGTAGTATATAAGTAGTTAGATGTTTAGTGCTTGTTCTAAGAAAAACTAAATGATTGTCTATGTCTAAAGAGCCAGGGTAGTGCCGTGCAGTAGACTTGTAAATGCTGTTTCCTAGCACCAACCTTATTAATCACATACTTGATGATTAGTCTACAGCGGTTTGGAAACAATGTGGTGAAATGATTAGGAGCATCTTGTAATGCTCCTTCCTTCCTATCACATACCTTGCGGATGATGATTATACCGCAGTGGTTTAGCAATTGCAAGCTCGCGTCTATGCAATCAGGTAAACAGCACACTATTTTGAATGCAAGCTTGACATAGCTTGTCTGTTATTAATAATAACACACAAGACATAGACGTACATAGAATTGACACAAGAATTGACGTACATAATTCTAAATCACCCTGTCGGTCAGATTCATAATAACTTATTATGAATCTGACCGACAGGGTGATTTAGAATTATGTACGCAGGGTGATTTAGAATTATGTACGTCAACCCAGGAGTGATTCTACCTGTGAACTCGAATAGTAAACTCTAATTTTAACAATATGTTTTTAGAAAAAAGTTTTATTTAAGTAAGTATTATGATGGATGCGTCAATATGGTGGCGATTCTGTTGTTTACGCTGACTAACTAAAACTGTGTAAAATACGAACGGTCTTATTTTGATTACGCTAAAGATCAAATTAGAATGGCTTTTAAAGTGACATTTCTAAAATTAAGTAATTTTTACTAATATGGCGTGTTTACGGGCTAGTTTTAATCAACACCAATTTGCCTGTTGACTAAAACTAGCCCAAAACACGCCGTCTTAGAAAAAAATACTTAATTTTAGAAATGTCACTTTAAATGTCATTCTAATTTGATCTTTAGCGTAAGCAAAATAAGACCGTTCGTATTTTACAAAAATAACTTAGTGTAAACAACAGAATCGCCACCATTATGATATTATTTAGATATTAGGTATTATGAGTCAATGAGTCTTAATAATACTCGATGCTTTACATCAGAATATTGACTAATAACAGCTGCTAAGTGTTGTGTTTCTTGGTCGAGTGGTGTTTGTTTAGTTTACATGTTTTGTAGTAGTTTACTTTGTAGGTAACTTTGTAAAGAACATCACATTTCAAATAGTGGCAAAACCTACATTGTTTTCATACCTAATTGTTCCCTTTTGAGTTCTTGTACATTTTCGAAGCCCCCTGTCTTCCACCTCTAGATAAGGTAACTTAATGTCTACCAAGCCAGACCGCACGTAGACATAGCGTATATTTCAAGAGCAGATAAGATGTGATGTCGGACGCTATCTGAATAAAGCGTCCAACTTTGGCGCAGTTCCGATGAAGAATCACGAGGTATATCCGTGGAAGAGTATTAGCGTGGTCGGTCAAAAAATGTGGCATTTAAGACGATATTCAGTATTTTAAAAGCTAATCTTTATATAAATAATTCTTCAGTACGCAGGAGAGTAATGTTTTTATTGATAGACCTCGCGTGCGCAGCCTCAGGCGGAGCTAGGAGACTACAAAATACGTAGGTATATGGACATGTAGTTACTAACTGTAACTTGTTACTTTAATAACAGAAAGAATATACAATTATTACAATAAAATACAGAAGAAACAGTTGAATAATCTAAAGACCGTTCCAAATATCTATAGATAGCTCAACTTCTCCAGATCACCACCAGGCGGAAGTGTCCCTGAGACACTGGCTGCATTACCCCGCTGAATTGCAATGCTTATGCGTTGACCCAGATTAGCGTCAGCTCTCGGATCACACGTCGCTTCGACCAGACAGACGCCCAGAAAGAGTTTTGGAAACGCGATGGGCCCCGATACCCCATGCACCCAAGGTCTCGACCCCAAATGACTCACATACGTAAGCTCTGTCGAGACTTCCATATTTGCGCCGCTTGAGATCTTTGTCTAAATTTGCCGCCGCACCGGCCCTAACTGCTGTACCAGATAGATGAGATGGCGCAAGGGTATCGACGCACGTGGCGTCCCACACCAAAGGCCTACCCTTCTTCCCAAGGTATAAGAGTCATACCATAAATTTCTGCACAAAAAGGCAGAACTTAACAATTGTAAAAGCCATATGGATGTTAATGTTTAGCAATCTGTCCGAGGTTTTCATAAAGTTTTGAATTTTTTCATCTATGAAAGCCGGAAAAGATTCGTTCAGAATTGTTGAACCCAGGAGGTAAAGCGAAAATTTATCAACAATTGTTATGTTACAAGCCAAATTATTAAATTTTGATACGGTGGAATTTTAATCTGAAAGTGTATGGGAAACAAAACGTTTGCATTTTGAATAGATTGTCATTCAAAAACAGTGTCCACGTCTCCGCCTAAAGTTCCATCATCCAAATACCGTAACTTGTTGATACGCCCGGCCTGTTAGAAAACTATTTTTATCGTCAAAAACTAAATGAAATCCCGAAGTGAAATTGAAACGGATTTATAGCAGAACTTTTAATTCGGCGTCGCCAAATAAATTATTGCTATTTGGGAAAGTTACTAACTTAGAATTAAGGATGTTTTAGCCGAGGTCAGATTACGATACTCCGTAATTAATTAAAGTTTATTTATAGTTCTCCAGCTGTTGAGAAAGTCTAAAGTTTTGTCTTAATTATAGCTTTAGATTTTAGATTGCCTTATAAGTGAGGCAAAAAAGTTTCTTGTCTTTTAGTATTAAAACCTTTTTTTACAAAGTAAATTGAGTTGTTATTCTGTATTGCATAACAAACAATAGTACGTTTTTTTTATACGGATAGATGTTTGTTTGACCCCAATCTCACCTGATGGCTAGCGATTTGGTTGATAAGGTTGAAGCACGAAAATCTAGAAGAAACCTATTCACTCCCTTAAAGAGGCCCGGATTGTACTCTTTAGGAAAAACAGACGACGGTAATGTGTTCCATAATTTAGCTGTAGAATGTTTCTACATTCTTCATTTTCTACATTTTGTGCATTGTTATACAAGGGCTGTAAGAGGTCTATTGTACACCCGATATATTTTGGCGTACGAGGACGCTAATCGAGGGTGTTATTGATCGCTCACATCCGAGTATAACACGTAATTTTTCATAACAAATGCAAGAAAATTAAATAAGTATGTTTTTGCTAAAAATAAAATTTGCTTTCCCGGTATCTATTGCTTTTTTCACTAAAAGGTCTCTTTCATTTAGTAAAAATAAGCATTGGTCATGGAGGTTGTATTCCAATAATAGAAGATTATTAAACGAGGGGATAAAGCAGTGTCTTGCGTCACGGGCGCTATATTGAATCCCGAACGTAACGAAGGATTCATTTTCAGAATCTCTGCATTCAGAAGAGTGCAGAGAGGGATATAAGCACGCCCAAGATGCAGACGTTTTTATCCACGAGGAGAATTCTCTATATTTCACATTTTCTGCGAGACAATAAAAACCAAATCTAGTGGGTGCATTCTGTGCAGGTTAGACCGATTTACGAATAAGTTTTTATTGTGTGGGTCTTTTTGATTCAAATTTTAATACAGATGCGGTTCTAAATTTAATTAATATTATGCCCACAAGAGCATAATGCAATTTAGTACAACTTTATTCCTGGCTCAGCTGTAGGGATTTAATCACCTGCTTTCGGTGAGGTTTATATGACATATAATTTAACATAATCGAGCAGGTGGTTAAGCCACATTCTTAACCACCTGCTCGATTATGTTATACCTCTTCCATTTTTAAATAGAAATAAGGATTTGTCAAGGAGGTTGTGTTTAATTTTAGCATTTATAAATGTAACCTCTTTTATTTTTAAATAGAAATAAGGATTTGTCATGGAATGCACCTCATTCTATTTTCAAATTTACTTACGGCTATAAGGCCTTAAATCGCATTTAAGAAGCCGATATCGAGTTTACCATGACCAACTTTCCGTGATGTTATCCAAATAACATTTATATTAGCTCTGATGAGAATATACAGACAAACAATCAGATAAACGTAAACATATACAAATATAACAATGACTAGTCCATCCCCATGGAAGATATAGCGATAAGACCGCTGTTTTTGATATAGTTAAGTTGTTTGATGTTTTATCCATATGTGGTGTACAGTAATGTGTTTATTTTATTCTAAATTATTAATAATTATTATGAACCAAGCGAAGAAATTAAAAAACTTGGAGTTTACTAAAAAAAAAACATGTCTCGCAAGCAATCCCGTTACGAAAAGCATGTATGTATTTCCAAAAAATGCTAATACAATTAAGCGTGCATATAACACAGATATACCGTACCGTTGTCAGTCTGTCACTGCGCGATTTATTTACATGTAGACAAACAGGTAGGAGCGGTCTGCTTTGAAACCATTCACGATACAAGGATAGCGACAAAGAATATGTAGGAGAGAGTGTTTGCAGAAAGTGTACTGCCAACTACATCATCAGAGTAAAAATACCTAACATAAACACAAAAAGAATACGAATATTGTATATGTTTATGAGTAGATGAAGACTATGCATTAGAGTGTTTGTAGATTGTGAACTTCCAACAGCATTGCCAACGTAAACTACAAATGAAAAAAAATACCATTTATTGAGGACGACAAATCACACTAATAATAAAAATGCTAAAGTTTGAACACTTGTTTATTTAATTATTTGTTCGTTACTAAATCACGTCGTAACGGCTGAACCGATTTCGTTGAAATTTAGTATGTACGTAGGTTATAACCTGGATTAACACACAGGCTACTTTTTATCACATAAATCAGGTCCCATAGAATAAAAATGGGGTCTCAAGTCAAGTTGCAACAGCGAGCTTAGCTTTATTTCTAGGTTAGCTACATATTTAGTAGTGTAACGCGTACGAATTCGCGGGCAACAGCTAGTAATACATAATTTAATTCTATATGACATGTCATTTGCACGCCGCTATGGCTGAATATGGTGAAACGATTTAATTTTGTAACATCTGTATAATTCTACCCATGTTCTGGCAAATAAATAACTCTTTATTAATAACTAGCTTCCGATAGTGGCTTCGCACGCTTTTTTGCCAACAAAAAGAAGCCTATGTTTAAATCCAGGTCATAATCTATCAACACACAAAATTTCATCAAAATCAGTTCCCCCGTTATTGAGTTATTGAGTAACAAACAAACATACAAACTTTCACATTTATAATATTAGTGTGATAAATTAACTTTATTGACTCAAAAAACACTTTGAAACAGACGACGACATAGACTACTTTTTACCAGACTGCGCAGAAAGAAGGTAATGTTTTTATTGACAAGCCACGCGTGCGAAGCCGCCGCACAGATGCTTGTATTAGTATAGTTCTAACTAGCATGGTGCCCTATTTGTAAATACATAAATGTAGAGTTACTGTTCTTTGCCGACATTCACTATTGCTATCCGAAATATGCGAGGTATTAACTACTCTGCACTTGCTATTGCAATCACGAACTAGTTTTAATATTTACAAACATTGCATATTAATAAAACGAGTACAGCCGACAGCGAAAGTGCTTTTAGATTAAGCGAGTACTGTCGAGTTAAAAATATTTATAACTTTTGAAACTATCATGGTTATGAACACTATTTACACTAAAAACGGGATATTTACCATGATTTGTGAGTATTTGAGTATCCCGATATTTCGGCGCAGTTGCATGCGCCATGATCACGGGTAAACTGAAGTCTTTGTGAGTAGGTAGTTATTGGCAGATATAACGATGTACCCTCTTTCTTAGTCTCTTGCTAGGAATGAATTCGCTAATTCTATTACTACCACCGGTTTCATTCTCGATCATAACTCGATTCCGACACACAACACTCACGGTACCAGGACGCGTAATTGACACTTCACTTCTTCGGTTCTTACACATTCTCACCACAGGGTTCCAGGCTCCAGATAATTGAAAACCATCTTCACGGTTGACATTCTTGTGTTTGCAATCTAAATTGCCTCTTGAACCAGTCTTGGCATGTAATGTCGCTCAATTGAGATTACTTGTGGGTTGTGTAGCTCGATCCAGTAGTTTGAGCCTGAGTCCAGCAGATGTTCCGCTATGTCAGACTTTTGTCTGTCAACATTCTTCACCGCCCTGATATGTTCCTTCACCCGACAAGCTATTGTGCGTTTGGTTTGACCAATATAAGAACTCCCACAGCTACAGTCTATTTTATACACTCCTGGTTTTTCTAGTGGAAAACAATCTTTTGGTGAACGCAGGTAGTGTGTAAATTTCTTTAAAGGAGTAAAGATGGTCTTAAGTGAAAATTTTTGTAGAATGTTTGCGATTGTATCTGTCACTCCTTTAACATATGGTAGAAAAGCAGGTTTTCGTTCCACTCTGCAACTGTGGGCTTTAGGTCTTGGTCGAGCTGGTAAGGACCGCAGTTTATAACCGTTCTTCACCAACACATTTCGGACATGCGTCAATTCACTCTGAATGTGATCCTCATCGCACAGGTCGAATGCACGATTGGTAAGTGATGTTACCACCGAATTAAGTTCTCGAGGGTGATGATGTGAATCCGCATGTAGGTATCGGTCCGTATGTGTAGGTTTTCTGTAAACTGAATGGCCCAAACTACCATTCTCTCGAACCTGAACCAATATGTCCAAACACGCCAAACGTCGATCACATTCTTTTTCGTACGTAAACCTGATCTTACTATGTACGACGTTGAGGTGTGCCAAAAGAAGTTCCACTTCGGCTGTTTTTCCTTCTAAAATACAGAAGACGTCATCCACGTACCTCTTCCACAACTTGATGGGTAAAGGGGCAAACGAGATGGCTATATTCTCGTAATACTCCATCCAAATGTTGGCCACCACGGGAGCAACAGGACTACCCATAGCTACTCCATCTATTTGAAGATAGTATTGCCCTTTATATATGAAGAAGTTGGTGAAAAGAACATGCTCCAGAAGCTTGACATACTCTGCCGGAATACCGTCTTGCTTTATTTTTGTCTCAACTACCCTCATACAATCAGACACGGGGACATTCGTAAAGAGGGATTCTACGTCAAAACTAACCATCATCTCATTATCATGTACCTCTGTCTCCTTAAGGATATGTATGAAATGCCGCGAGTCTTTTACAAAAGACGATGTTCGTCCCACCGTCGGTTGTAATACTTTAGCTACATGTTTCGCTAATTCATAAGCAGGAGAATCAATTTGACTCACTATAGGTCGTAGCGGGGCATTCTGCTTGTGTACCTTTGGCAGACCATACAGTTTAGGCGGCTGGATGTTTCTTGGTCGTAAGAGAAAATTGGTAACTTCCACTCCTATGGCGTGTTGACACTCCTTGATTAACTTTTGGGTGTTGATAACTATTGATTAACGTTGCGTTCGACTTGTCGGATTATAGTTAACTAGCTTGTAGGTATTGGTGTCACTAAGCAAGCGATGGATTTTATCCTCGTATTCTGTGACGTTCATCACCACTGTGGCATTCCCTTTGTCAGCCTTAAGGATTATTAGGTCTTTATCTTCTTTTAACGCACCCAACTCTTCATACGTGATGTTCAGTTTCGGTTGTTGGGCTTGATCATATGTTATACGATCGCACACATCGCCGAAAATATCTGGATACTCAAATACTCACAAACCATGGTAAATATCCCGTTTTTAGTATAAATATGAATATTTAAATGAATATTCATTGTGTTGTACAAGATAGACAACAAAAATAAATAAATATATTATGAGCAGTCTTATCGCTACATAAAACGATTTCTTCGAGGCCTTATTTAAAAATTTCTTTACGGCTAATAGTCTATATTATTATTCGGAACGGGCCTGGTGGGTCGGTTTGGTGGGCTCGTTGAGAATAAGTCTTCTACAAAAATTTACATTCACTTAAGAAATAAATAAATGATGCTGGACATTTCACACAGCGGTATCTAGTTTCAAACTATTAACCCAAGGATCCAAGAGGAAACATTAAACCCAATAATACAAGTAAGTAATAAATTTTTGAAATTAATCAAAAAACCTAATGATACTTAACTTTTAGAGATGGAAATGACGACAGATTATTATGAAAATGCAACTTTGAAGCTTTTATTTTGTAAACGGGTTCATGTATCAAAAAAAGGTTGAGAAAACCTTACAATGTTTTTGGAAGACCTATTCAACGACATCATAAACGTTCGTCAGTAAAAAAAAGCTCACTACCGTACAGGAGGATCCCTAAAACTATAAGGGAGTCAGACCGCGGAACCTTAAAAACGAGCAAATAATTTACAAACGTTAAACTTAGTCACCAAGGCCAAGGTAAACACAGCTTGTCTTCTAAAACATCACAGGAAAATGACAATTGACCAATTAGTTAGGTAAACACGCCAAATTATTCTAGCCCCACGCAAACTCTGCATAACTCTAAGAATGTAGGAAGTTAGAGGGTCTCTCCGCACAGGAGTCATAAAACGCCGCCACCGAGATGCTGATTGCATTTTATATGAACTTGCCGCACACTGTCAACGCCGCTTCTCGCTTCATGTGGTCGTGTGGCAGCCACCGACCGAAAGTGAAGGTAAAAAGTGGCTGACGTGCGCTACCGTTACTAATTGGCCAATTCCAGCGTCAAATTGCGGCGTTCTAGGGTTGTGGCGCGTAGCTCGTGTGTGGCGACGCTTAGTGTCAGTCAGTAGGCAAAGTCTTAGTTGGGCGTAACCCTAATGTAATTTTTATAGGCAGTGGTAACTTAACATTAGATGGGCCCTGAACTTGATGTCATTAAAATAAATTAATAATTGGCCAAGCGCGTGTCAGATCACGCACTGTGGAGGGTTCCGTAGCTGTACAGCTGATTCTAGTCATTTAAATAGACATAATTTATTTTGAAATTAATTTTGGTCATTTTGGAAGTAGCGGGATGAGGCGGACTCGTTTGACCGGGACTGGGAAGTGAAGGCACAAGATCGCAATAAATGACGTGAGTGGGAGGAGGCCTTTGTCCAAAAATACAGTAACATATCAAATCTTACTGACTAGTTGAGAGACAGTCCGGCACCCTGTAGGTAAGGGTGGAACCATTATATTAAGTATACATTGACTTAAACTTTGACTTTGAAAAAAGTCTTGAAGACTTGCAGACTGAACGTGGGCGGACTGTAAAACGAATTTAGAGGTCAGAAACAATAACAAAGTTGTTTTTGTCCTTTTTCCGCCATAAGTAATCTAGAGTTGCACATGGCTATCATCACTTAGACTTTCTAAGTTGTAGCATTACATTTAGCCAAAAGTATATATCAGGCAACACTGGCTAGCAGCCCGTGGGCCCAGTCTGCACCCTACGAAAAAATATCATTCTAGTGTGGTCATTTGGGCCCTTAAGCAATTTGATTATAAAATGCAGCTAACATAACAGTAATCTATAATAACATGAAAGATCGAAGGAGGCCTATTTTCAGCAGTGGACGATGAGCTGATGATGAGGCCTACCGTTACCGCTCAGCATCTAATCCATTGACAATTTTAAATTGCGTATATTGAAAGGTCTTAGGGCGGTTAACAAGGGTTGAATCCTTTGGGACATTTGAAAATATAAATAAAACTCACTCTCGTCCTTATCCTGCAGTGAAATCTAGTAGCATACTACTATAATAATATAGTATTTAGGTATTAATCTAGAACCTAATATTGTTTTGCTCTATACTCTTACCTTATAAATCAGATTCCAGTTTTATCCAAACTTTTCACAATAATCACAAATTCTGTTTTTACTCGAAAACGGAGGACTCAGGAAAATAATTGTTAGGTATCAGAGCTTGGTCACTGGTGTTATGGACCACCTCTAAGAGTCTACTGCATCTGATCTGGTGCCACACAATGACAAGGTAGGCTGGGCTTTACCGTGTCTTGAGGCCATGGTTGTAGCGGTTAGCGGGTGGAGGGTAGCTGGTAGCGGGTAACAGTGATGACAAGCCCAGCTACCACATCAGCATAATGTGTTATACATTCTAAAATGTATGAATGTATATATTGTTGATACAAATAAATTATTTTTTACTTTTGGTTGGTACAGTTGGTAAAACATGTTTATTTTTAGCTATATGTAGCACGCTCGCGTATGCGATTATTATATTTGACAATGTTTTTGTTATAATAATTCTCATTTAAGTAAATTGCAAATTCTTATGATAATAAATGTCTTAAACCTGAATTCGCTCGACTGTGCAAGGGAATTGTGCAATAGTTGTCCGTCACGGGACGCTCGGCAGATGTAAACCATCAACGTTGATCGAGAGCGGTGGCGTAGAGGGGGCATCATGGCACAAGAGAGCCCCATTCTGTTTGCCATCACGGCATACATGTCGGTTTTACTGCCAAGGCGCACCCACAAACGTGCTGCGATACACAAACTTGCAAATTCAGCAATGAGCTGGCAGAATCGCCTTTACACATATTAGGCGAGTGTGGTCCACTAATGCGCAAACGTAGCATTCATCTGGGCAAACACATCCTCAGCTCGGAGAAACTAACAGTTATCCCTCCTTAGAATATCCTTCAGTTTCAAACGGGTGTAAGGCTTAGTGGTGAACTTAGAACCGCCCCTAGTTCATAGAGGCGGTTTATACACAAATGGCGATCACAATAGTAATACAAAATCCGCAAAACGAATAAAAAGAAATAAGTTTTTGTAGAAAAAATACTTTTTTAAAACAAGCTTTTATAAAATTCATAATCGGAACCGCAAGCAGATTCAAATGAGCCCAAACACTAACCTACTATAATCTATTCAGAAGTTCCGTTGTCTAGCATCCGTCGCCATCATGAGACCACCTCCATGGTACTATATTTTTGCAATGTCACCGAAAATACATAATTATGTATTCCAAATTTCAGCTCAATCGGTTGAGGGGAACGGGTTTAAAATTCAGTTACAAGATTCTACCAGGACAAACATACATACATTGCAAGTTAATAAAAACCTTGTAAAAATGCCATTAGATGTCAAAACGACATCAAAAAGCAGTGGTAACCGCTACGCGCTGTGTTGGTGGCCACACTGCTAGTAAACTAGTAGTATGCTGCCGGCGTATCGGGGAAGGTCGCGGTTTGTATCGCGTCGCACTGAGGTCCTTGCTTATGATATGAATGTAATTGACTCATTATCATAATTTATTATTTTTCATTTTTATTTGTTACTTATGGCACACAAAACAGAACACACCCAGCAAATAAGAAATACTAGCTGTGGTCCGCGACTTTGTACGCGTTACGCTACTAAATGTGTAGGTAACCTAGAAAAAAGCTAAACTCGCCGTTGCAACTTAACTTGACACCCCATTTTTATCCCATGGGACCTGATTTATGGGACAAAAAGTAGCTTACGTGTTAATCCAGATTATAATCTACGTACATACTAAACTTCATCAAAATCGGTTCAGCCGTCACGACGTGATTTAGTAACAAATTAACAAATAGATAAACAAACAAACATCCTTGATCTTTCGCATTTATAATATTAGTGTGAAATACATTATAAAGAATTTACAACTAGGAAATATTCCAAAATATGTGCACAGATCACAATACTAATTAGTTATTATCAGAAAACATGTATAAACAAATTTATAAATATTCAGTGATAATCACTCTTTTCCAAGAGCGATTTTATATTTATTTAATTCTTATTTAAAACATCTATTAAATTGCTATGGTTGACTAACAGATCGTTGTACAGGCGGCACATTCTGACCAGGGGGGCAATCGCGCTCATTTTGAACGATAATACCAAAGAAAAACCAAAACAAAAACGTTACGTTATGCACATTTCGTAACGCGCTGACACGCGTGACATTACTCAAACTAACGTGAAACTCAAACCAAACACGTTACGTTCGAACGTTGACACGTTCAAAATTATCGCGATTGCCCCCCTGTGGATTAAATAATGATGTATTGTTTGTATAGACATTGAGATAGATAGATTCTAATGCACATGTAGGTCAATTACTTCTAGTGTTGCGGTCCAGTGTGTCAAATTTCGGAACGGAAGGTTAACAACCGGGAGTTTGTTTTTCAAATCGGGACAGCTACGGTTTTTTTTAGTCGCGAGTGAATAGGTTTCTTCTAGGCAAGCGTGTACCATCGTAGACTGCATCATCGCTTACCATCAGGCGAGATCGTGGTCAAACGCAAGCCTATACTTAATATATAAAAAAAAGCTACAATGGTTACAAAAACAGATTTTTGTAACCATCATTTAATTTTATCGGATGTCTAAATGTATCTAAAGAAATACCTACTGTTTATAACTAAAACCAACAGCAAAATTAATTTTGTACTTTAATATGATTAAGATACAGCTGTAATAGCTACGGAACCCATCAGTGAGCGGTTCGACACGTGGTTGACCTATTTATTTGGTAGATACACACTTTGATTAATAGAAAAACACCCAGATCCGGAGCTGTAAATCTTGCAAACATTTGTTCCGTGCCTACTGCGTCTCAGCCATGTTGGCCACCAGATCCCCTAGCCTGATCCCCAAACCTGATCCCCTATGGGATCCCCGTGAACTCATCAGTTCATCAGAATCCCCTTAGACAAAAGTAGGTAGGTAATAAATTTTCTTTCACACATAGTGAGAAATAATAATTTATTATTTTGATAAACCTGATCTTTATTAACTAGGGAGTAAATAAAATCTCCTCTTTGTTTAAATGACGTTCATTTTTACGCTAGAAATTCCGGCTACTCGTATATGCCCACTGCACCACGGAAGCCAGACAACTCAGAAAGAAAGAACAGACGAACTTTTGTAGAGAAATGGAGGTTTCATTATCATTGATTGATTGATTGAAAATACTTTATTGCACTTATAAAACAAGTACAAAGGCGAACTTAATGCTAAAGAGCATTCTCTTCCAGATAACCTTTGTGTATTGTAGATAAAGATGTGTAAGTAGTGCACAGGAAAGATAACTAATAAAAATTTGCATAGGACTAATAAAAATAGCATAATATAGGGACATCATACTACATAAATAAACCTACTTAAATACTTTATATGATAGACTAAACTCTACCAATACCAAATAAAATACATATTTAACAATAGAAGAAGTGCTAAGGAAATCATTATCATCATTGACGTGATATCAGCCATAGGGCGTCCCGGCAACCTTTCTATCATCGTCTATCCATCTAGTGGGGGGCTGTTCTACCACTTCCAGTACGTGTTCTCCCCTTGAGAATCTTTCTGCCCCAACGGCCGTTAGTTCCTCGAGCTATGCGCCCCGCCCACTGCCATTTCAGCAAAAGTAGGTTTATTACGAGTTTAGTAGGGGAGACAAGTCAAAAAAGATTCCTTGCGG
Source organism: Philereme vetulata (assembly GCA_918857605.2). Classification (NCBI taxonomy): domain Eukaryota; kingdom Metazoa; phylum Arthropoda; class Insecta; order Lepidoptera; family Geometridae; genus Philereme; species Philereme vetulata. Next base: position 12,730,802 of record OU975431.1, on the reverse strand, counting down.
TAAAACGAAACTCGGTTTAACGAAACTAACAATGCCATTTATGATATATTTTTTAAATTACATAGTACTATCCTAATCATCATCATCTAAGCCAACGGACGTCCACTGCGGAACATAGGCCTCCCCCATAGATTTCCATAGCGATCGATATTGTGCGGCCTGCACCCAACAGCTCCCACCTTTAACAGGTCGTTCTGTCTTCCTTTATCAGTAATATACGAGTACACCAATATTTTCTTCTCAAACCTGTGGATAACTAATCATTGTTTCACTTTACTAAAAAGGAAATAAGAAAATTTGTTTTTCTCTCAGGGGGATCATTTATGAGTGGTCTCCCCTACTCAGCTCCCGTGATCGCGCGTGTCCATTGTCGCACGTTTTTCCCATTGGGCTTATTCCTTTTCCTGGTTGGTGATAGATGGCGTCATAGTCTTACTTGTAAAAGTTTCACTGCTTCGAAGCATTAACTCCAAGAGCTTCAAAATAAATTCGGAAGCGGTCAGGAACAGGAGGAAACGCACAGATGACGTGAGTTTTCAGCGCCCGCCGCCGGCACGCCGTCGAGGTCCAAAAAGCAGATTGCAGCGTTTGTATTGATCTAAATGCCCGTTAAAAAGGTCAAAGTTTGTACGATATTGAAGATATTTTAGGTACTTAATTTTATTTTTATTTTAATTAATATAAATATTTTTTATTTATTATTAGAAATACGGGATTTATCACGTATCGTTTTGTTGGTGTTAGGACTACAATGTTTCGTGGACCTTCATCAGGGTGAGTGCGATCCGCTCCGCATTGCGTCTCGCCTCGCACTACGACGTGTTCTTTGACGCAACCGTGCCTGTCTACTCACGCAGAGGGTAGGCACTCGTAGCACCGATAAAACGATAAGTGATAAATCCCGTATATATAATAATAATACTATATCTAGATGGTTAGAGCTCACCAAGAATACTAAAATCTACTAATACTAACACCGCAGCAGCGGCGGGTCTCTTGATAGATATCTTCATTATCTATCATTTTTGTCTTGGGATTATTATACCAAATTTATAAAAAGCGTGAAAAAGCTGATATTTAATCCCAACGCAAAAAGAGAGGTGCCTGTGTCTGTATGTGTGTCTGTCTGTTTGTGGCATCATTATTCCCAATCGGATGGGCAGATTCGGACACGGCTTTTTACCTAGCTTGATTAAGTGGGGGTGGTTCTTGGATATATCAGAATTTAACGATAAAAAGGGGGTCAGGTTTTTGAAGTTATACTTCTTTTAGCGCGTTTGGAAAAAAATATGAGAGTAAAATTTTTACGATGCTTGCGCAAACCGACATGCCAAAAAGCTACATAATGAAGTTAGCTGATAATTGTCTCATGCGCGCGCACACCGACAGAAAAAAGAGACATAATGAAGTTAGCTGATAATTGTCTCATGCGCGCGCACACCGACAGCAAAAAGAGACATGATGAAGTTAGCTGATAATTGTCTCATGCGCGCGCACACCGACAGAAAAAAGAGACATGATGAAGTTAGCTGATAATTGTCTCCTGCGCGCGCATACCGACAGAAAAAAGAGACATGATGAAGTTAGCTGATAATTGTCTCATGCGCGCGCACACCGACAGAAAAAAGAGACATGATGAAGTTAGCTGATAATTGTCTCATGCGCGCGCACACCGACAGAAAAAAGAGACATGATGAAGTTAGCTGGTAATTGTCTCATGCGCGCGCACACCGACAGAAAAAAGAGACATCATGAAGTTAGCTGGTAATTGTCTCATGCGCGCGCATACCGACAGAAAAAAGAGACATGATGAAGTTAGCTGATAACTGTTTCTTGCGCGCGCACACCGACAGAAAAAAAGAGACTTGATGAAGTTAGCCGATAACTGACTCATGCGCGCGCATACCGACAGAAAAAAGAGACATGATGAACTTAGCTGATAACTGACTCTTGCGCGCGCACACCGACAGAAAAAAAGAGACATGATGAAGTTAGCAGATAACTGTCTCTCAAACTTTCGTCCTTTTACAAACAAAGTGTTGTGGTATACGAGATGAAATTTTTAGCTATCTTTGTTCTATTACGTCCAAGAAGTATAACTTCTTAGGTGCGTACAAAGTAGGTATACACACACGTTTTTTAATGTCAATATTAACTAGTATATTTGAAAGTAGTCAAATGAAAATGGGCTGGGCACATGATAAGAGGTCAAGACCAATGGAGTAAGAAAGTGACAAGATGGTATCCTAGAGAAGATAAAAGAAACAGAGGTAGACCACAGAAAAGGTGGGATAATGATATCAGAGAAGTGGCAGGAGTGATGTGGAACAGAGTGTGATGTGAACTTAGGACAGATCAGAATGGAAAATGTTGTCGATTGGCAAACAGATCTACAGAAAACAAGCAAGCAGCAAATGCTAGAATAAGTTCTTTAAGTAATTATGTTTGTATTTGAATATTGTTATTAGGTTAAGTTGATCTAAATAAAAGGCTATTCAATTCTTATTGAAAGTGGGATAGGGTTGGTTGGGTTGGGCTTAGTATTCAGGTTGCGTCCACGGGCGACGGGCGTGCATGATTGATGCCGCTCCGTGCTATGGAGTACCTGTGCATGGCTGTATAGCTCCCCCCATCAAAGAAATCTCTTCTATTGATGCGTACTGTTTGAACACCATTCGAACGTTACACAAAAGAATGCCACTGCTTTTTTTTGAGCCCTTGACGCAATAAAATAAGTATTATAACTTTGGCACCTATTTCTGTGTTTAGATTTATAATTTTATTGTCACTAATCATAAAGACACGCTCAGTCTTTATTTTCTAACACAATAACTTCACATTAGATTCTTTTTATTATAAGTGCAGTGTACAACTGAATAATACTATTTTGATTGTAACTTTATAATAGGCTAACTATTATAGGCTGTTTTTCTTTTGTTTTTGTTCCCGACATCTTTTCTTTACAATGTTCAAACGTAGAAACCTGTTATTAGCCTTACGTTTAGTTCTAAGCTATTTAACCAAACAATTTGTATCACCGTTGGTTTCTCTAAATAAATAAATAATCGATCAGTAGTTGAGCTAAACAAAACTAGATGGCAGCACTAGTAGAATATAGTACTAGTAGTATAAGTAGTATGAGAACTAGCGTACGTACATATACTAGCATACATAGCAAGTAATAACATTTTGACTTTGCATACCTAAGATCTTTGTCACATCAATTAAATAAAGTGATTTTCTGAATCTACCGCGTTTTTCTACCCTAAAACAATCTGTCTGAGCCATCATAGCTCCTAAACGCAAGGATCGAATCGGACTCGGTTTTTTGAATAGAAAGATAATAAAATATATTATATTTATAGGTTTTTTATGTTATTTGTGGGGAAACATGCTTACGGCCCACCTGATGGTAAGTGGTCACCGTCGCCTATTGACACCGGCAACACCCGGGGTATTGTCGATTCGTTCCCTACACTGTAAAAACCTCTTTACATTTCTCTTGAAGCGTGCCATGTCGTAGTCTAATGGGAAAACGTCAGATGGTAGCACATTCCACATCTTGCAAGTATGGGGTAGAAAAGATCGCGTGAACAGCGGATCATACTTCAGTGGTGAGTGCTTTTGGAGGACTAATTGCAGTAGAAAGTATTGTCTACCCGTGAGGACATCCCAACTAACATACAGCTTCGCTGTAGTGGATCGATAAGGGGGTCCCGCTCCAACCTTCATGATGGCCCTTTGGACTCTTTCTAAGACAATAACATGGGACTTAACATCACTGCCCCATGAGGTGATACAGTACCCTAGGATAGTTTGGCATAGGGCTAGGTATACCATTCTGACTGTGGCATAGTCTGCAGCATGTCTAAGCTCCCTAAAAATGTAGATCAACTTTCTCAGTCGGGTCGGCAAGATGTCTATATGCCGCTTAAAGGTAAGTGTCTGATCTATGTGAACACCAAGATATTTAGCATAGTCAGTCCACTGAAGAGTAGGACAGGAACAGGCCGAGTCAGGGGATGAAATGGTGCAGTTGTGTGCAGTAATTGTAAGGATTAAGGGAGGTAGGTGATTTGTTTTAAGAGCAAATGCAGTGACATTAGTTTTGGAGACATCGATTGTTAGTATGTTTGTTTGAAACCACTGGTATACTCTGTCTACCCCGTTCTGCGCATCTTTGAAAACTTCTTCCTAGCAATTCCCACCAAACAGAAACGCTGTATCATCGTCGTAGGTCAAAACTCTACCGTTGTGCAGATTCATATCGCAGAGGTCGTTAATGTAAACGAGGAAGAGAGCGGCACCCCGGATGCTTCCCTGAGGGACTCCAATAACTCACAGGAAGCCCTTCACTGACTAATAGGCTCGCTGCTTTCTGTTAGTAAGGTAGTCTTTGAAAAGTTTGAGCGTGAGCCCCCTTATAGCAGCCGCTTAAAGTTTATATACAAGAATAGAGATAGAGACTGTATCGTACGCTTTAGCAAGATCTAAGAAAACTACTAGACACATTTTTTTTGGTCATGGTTGGTAACTATTGTCGCTATCAGCTCATGAAAAGCGTCATTTGTTGATAGTTTAGATCGAAAGCCTAACTAAGAAGGTGAAAGCAGATTATTGTGTTCCAAGAAAATAGTAAGACTCATGTTCATCAGCCTTTCCAGAATCTTAGACAAAGCAGGAAAAATTTACGATGTCTTTCATCTCCTGAATCCAAATAAATACCTAAGCATTTTTGAATTTACATAATCAGCGATCGGCCGTTGACTTCAAAGGGTTTACTTTATTGGAATAATCGGGAACCCTGGATTACAAAATGGTTACGTATGTTATTTCATATGCAAATTTCCAACGACCATTTTACGGCTAGGGTTGACCTCCTGTCTTCGTTGTATCTTGTGAACATACATTATTTTGTTCAATTCAATTTAATTCATTTATTACACTTAACTATAACTTTACGGCATTAATCCAATACGTTATGTCTAAAATTACTACAGAAAAATACAAACAATTAATATAATAACGTAAATACTTTATTGGCTGTTAGTAGAGTTAAGTAGTGTAAGAAGACTAGTAGAGTTTTGTGAAAGGGCTCGCCCGGGGAAGTACTACCACCATATCTATTTCAGCCGCCAAGCAACGTTGCTTTATTTCGGGGTGAAGGGTATGGTTGCCGGTGAAATTTTAGGTACATGAGGTTTTACACCTGTATGCCTCAAGTTGATGGATGCAGGACAGTGCATCGTAGGGCACATATCTAAGGTGCGTGATCTACGAGGCAATATTATGTTATAGGCGATGGTTACCACTCAACATCAGGTGAGCCTTATGCTGGTTCCATCTCCATGTAGTATAAAAAAGTATAAACATTTAATCTTAAGTTAACGATTAGTATACTAAGAGCTGTGGACATTGTTTGAAATAAAAAAAAACCAGGAACATTCATCTCAGAAATTATGTTAGGTACATATTAACAATTTGTAACGTAAGCCATTCGTCGTGCCTAGAATATAATGAATGAGTTAGAAAATATACACCGTTTTAGTATTCGTATATTTCAAAAAAGGTTAATTAGAGTTATTTTTAAATTTATTATACCTAGTGTATGATATTATAAAATACCCTAGTTGATCTATAAGTATATACTAATATTATAAAGAGGGAAGATTTGTATTTTTGTATGTTTGTAATGAATAAACTCAAAAACTACGGGTCAGATTTCATAAATTCTTACACTATTAAAATGCTACATTATCCCTGAGTAACATAGGCTATATTTATTACTAGAAAAAAATAGGATCTTTACTAAAGCTTCAATAATGTAACCCAAGGTGTAAACAAATTAGCCCCAAATATTTTAATATTAATAAAAGTCCACCCGCACGAAATCGGGACGGGCCACTAGTGAGTAATAAAGTTATCAGTGGAGTCTGTTAGTGCATAGTCAATTATGTGTGAGCTATTGAACTGAAATCCACGACGTTATCCATATGTTGATAGGTATTTACATATCCATACTATATTATGAATTCGCAAGTAAAAACTGGTTTGTGTGTTTGTTGTGTTTTCACAAGTAAATGTCTTGACATACCTAGTCAGGTCATAAATTCTGTCACATGTTTAATATAAAATAATTGAAACAAGTTTATTCATTATGTAACCATTTATATACCAAAATGAACTTAACAAAACATAGATTCTTATGACACTAAAGTTTATTCAAAATGACCTCCGTGATTTTGAATACAGGCCTTCAATCTGCGCGGCCAGTCGTCTATCGCAGCACGAACGAGGTCCATATCAATATCGGCGGCTGCCTTAATCAAGGATGTCTTGAGTGACTCCAAATTGGGATGAGGCTTTGAGCACGCCTTTTCCTCCAAGTGTTGCCATATCTTGTAATCTAACGGATTCAAATCTGGACTGGAGGAGGGCCAGTCTTCGTGCCGGATGAAGTCGATTTCACGCGCCGCCAGCTAGTCTTGTGTGCTCTTCGCTCTATGAGCTGGCGCCGAATCTTGTTGGAATACCCAGTGCCTGTTATTGAACATGGTATAAGAAACAGGTTCCACAAGGTTCGTCAGGACTGTATTTTGATACACAACTGCATTCGTTTTTACACCTTTCTCACAAAAATGTACCTCTGTTAAGCCCCAATAAGAAACTCCCAACCATACCATGAGCGAGGCTGGAAAATGACTTCGTTGGACACGCGGAATACGGTTGCTCGCTTCTTCACTACTGTGTGCGTACACCTTATCATTTTGTTTGTTGTAGCTCTCTTCTACGGTAAAAATTTTTTCATCCGAAAAAAGAATTTCCCTATATTTTTTTCCCGCGTACCGCTTCAACAAAGCGCGGCATCTCTTCAGTCTCAGGTCCATTAGACGAGCATTCAAACGATGTCCTGTTTTTCTTCGATATGCCAGAACCACGGTGAAAAGGGTGTTAAATGAAGACTTATCATTTAACACCCTTTTCCCCGTGGTTCTGCTTAACCCCATCGGAAGGGCCAACAGTTTCTGCTTACGTTTGGGATTTCTTTGAATTCGCGCCTTCACAGCTTTTATCACTGCTGGAGTCCTAACAGACCGAGGGCGACCACTTCTTGACCTGTCATCTACACTAGAATCTTCATTGTATCGTTTGATGGTGCGATAAACGAATCTTTTGGTTATATTCAAATTATTCAGTATGTCAAAAATTTGAATTGGCGCGTAACCGCAACGATGCAACGCAATAACTGCAACACGGTCTTCTTTAAGCGTCCACTCCATATTTAAAAATGAGTAAAATTCTAATAAGTATACATTTTTATTTTCATGAACAATTCGTAATTCGAATTCTATAAACTTTTTTGTGGCCAGCATTCTAAAAGAAAAATTTTTACTGTGTGACAATACTTATGACCTGACTAGGTATTTAAATTAAATTTGGTATACAGATAGATTATGACCGGGATTGGGACACAGACTACTTTTTACCTGACACGGTAAAAAGTTGGTTTTATTGACTAAATATGCGCGTGAAGCCGCGGGCCGCGGCTAGTTAAATTATAAAGAATGATCTAGCTAGAGGGTAAGGTACCAAAGTACATCACAAAAACTGTGGCAGCAGAAACAGGAAAGTACCTCGTGGGAATAGAAAAGAAGAAAAAAAAATCATACATAAATAATTAATTTAAGCATTACTAATTAAAGTCGAAATTTGTACCAAAAAGTGAGATGTCTTCTTCAATTTATTATCTTATTTCTATTTTCCACTCTATTCTATTTTCACCATACCATACCTTCCCTCATTCATTCCAAACGTCTCGAAAATATCCTCTTAGCAACATTATTTGAAGATTGCTATAACAACTCCGCACTGACTGACCCAATGAGCTGGGAAATGAGCATCTTACTTACAAAGGATTCCTATACTCTCTATAATAAAGGTATTAGATACACATAGAGGGTAAGTTTAATTCATCAGCTAAAGCGAGAGCGTGACAACAAAACACACGTACACGCCGGCATACACGGTATCGTTGAAATAATTCAAATAAGTACGAATCAAGGTCTACGGTCCCTTGAAGTTGTAAAAAAATTAAGCTTCTAAGTCAACGCAATCTAAAAATACGGCCATTTTTGCCAAATGTTATGTTATGCAAAACCTATAGCATACTTCCCGTTGATCTAGAATCATGAAAAGTAAGGTGTTACAGCACAATTAAAGGAAAAATCCGAGAAACGTTAATTTGTAGTTATAACACGTAAATAATAGTAGATTATTAAACGAGGGGATAAAGCAGTGTCTTACGTCACGGGCGCTATATTGAATCCCGAACGTAACGAAGGATTCTAGAGTTAACTCACGAGCGGAGCGAGGGAGTTACTAGAATCCTGAGTGCAGAGAGGGATATAAGCACGCTCAAGATGCAGACAGCTTTATTCACGAGTAGAATGCTCTATTTTTCACTTTCGCGAGATAATTAAAACCAAATCTAGGTTTGGTGCATCCTGTGCAGAGGTTAGTTCAATTTACGATAAAGTTCTTAATGTGTGGGTCTCTTTGGTTCAAATTTTAATACAGATGAGATTCCAAATTGATCATAACATCATATGTCATAGGCGGGCATATCGCCGCACTTTGTATTTCCTCCTCAGTTTCCGATCTTGAGGATTACTGACAAAAATCAAAAGGTTCAGGTACAACTAAAATAATTTCATACACAAATATCTTGTATGAATTTTAACATCTCGTCGTCGTGTTCAAGTTTTTATAATTGATCCAGCGAGCGAACCGTCTTAGTTTCGAGATGCTTTTGTCCGGCTGTCGGTGTGTCTGTCTGTATTCGCCTACAGGTCGCATTTTTCAACCGATTTTGACGAAAGTTGGCACACAAGTACCTTGATTTATTAAAATTAATTAAATTTATCGCGATTTTCGATTGGGACGAAAATAGGGGGAAAAGTGGGAAGTTTCTGTAAAGTTATTTAAGGACGGACTTCAATAAATTTGAGAGCCACACTGAGGACTTCATTCTACACAAGATGTTGCGAAAAAATTTCAAAAAAGGGGAAGTGGAGAGGTGAAAAACGGGGTGAAGTTTGCTGCAACGTTATATAAATAAATATTGCTGGACATTTCACACTGCGCTATCTAGCCCCAAACTAAGCAGAGCTTGTACTACGGGAACCAGATAACTGATAGAATACGTATATACATTTTTTTTTGGTAAATACATACTCTTGACAATGTTGCGCTCCATCGCTCTTTGGCAATGGTAGGATTCGGAACACCTCGCTGCGCTTAAGGACCGGCATCGCTGACGTCAGTATTAAGGCTGCCAAGTTGAAGTGGGATTGGACGGGTCATGTCTCCCGCATGCAACCAAATAGGTGGGCTAAGGTTGTAACTGGATGGATCCCTGTGGATGGAAAGCAACACCGTGGAAGGTCTAAGAAGCGGTGGCGCGATGATTTGGACGCGTTTTATAGGGACTGGCGGGATTTAGTACAAGATCGAGAAAAGTAGAGAGATGAGGGGTAGGCCTTTGCCCAGCAGTGGGACAGCATAGGCTAGATAAAAAAAATACATACTTATAATATGTATTTTATATAGAAACAACCAGTCCAGGAACAAATATCGTGCAAACATTTGTTCCGCGGCGGGAATCGAACCCTCTACCTCCTGCGTCTCAGCCGGCTATTCGCCCACTGCGCCACGGAGGTCGTCAATATAATAATTTATTGACGGATTTCAATTTTGAAATTTCTTAGGAAAACTTATACCTTCCTTTACCAATCAGACTACGCAGTCCTCTCCGCCTTCACAAGACAAACGTGTTGACACCAGATTAGACCTCCTAAGACCGAAGGAGCGCGAGTAATCGCTAAAACTTATACCAATATGTTGCTCAAAAGTCTACATAGGTAAGCCTATTGGAAAATACAAGCACATGAAATTTGATTAAAAATTGGAATTTCTTCGTTAATCTTCTTGTGCAAATTACTTTTTGGACTCTAATACTCTCAGAGAACCACTACTAATGCTAATAAACCATTTATTTTGAGGAAACGATATAATAGTCATGGGATGGTAAATAACTTATTGTTCGTCCCGTAAAGATGGCTGCCATGCTTAACTTAGCCCACAATATATATTATAATAAAACTTAGTTACTACACAAGCATTGTGATTTTAGACGGCGTTATACTATAAGGGGGCTGACTGTAAGCAGTTACCTATTATCCTCCAGAAATCCAGTTGTAAGGCAAGCAAGGGGCGCGAAACGGGTTATATAAAGTCTGGTCGTAACGCAGGTTCATGGCTCGTAAACCGAGCCCGGTGGAGCCACTCACCTCCTTAATACCTATATTGTTGAGGAGATTACTCTTTATGTGTTAATCAATCGAGTTTTATACATTTTGTATTAAACTCAAGGGTGATATGAAAATTTTGAGATCTTTGATAATACACCATAATTTATGTCTATACGTTTGAGCTCGTAGACAGAACACTTAATACAAAACAATGAGAGTAAAATTACATTTTAGGGTAGACAGTAGAAACATTTGTACGGTGTGTACTACTCTCTACGATAAAATATCATTTAACTCTATTCCTCGATAGAGATGAACGTCATGTTACTAAGGCTGGAATGTGTTGAGGCTGGATCGCAACAACCCGGGCCCAATTTCCACTAAACCAATCGCTTCACTATAACAATGGTATCGTCGCAAAATCACCACTGTAGATTACTTTTGGTATTTTACTAACACAATCTTTTTCCAATGACCGCCGTTGTTATGACAACACTATTAAAAAAATTGCAGCATATTGCAGGAACAACAATCATGATCATTAAAGAATGGTATGACTCCGTGACCGTTTTCATATAAATTAGCGGAGTTGGGCCACTGTACACTAGAGTAGAGACACATACAAATGTTTATTGTTTGACGACCTCAGCGGTGGGTACGTGGACTGACACAATAGGGGTTTGATCTGCAAATTCTTCAGAGGTTAGGTGTTTTGTGGTACCATTGGTTGTTCGTGATACCCACACTACAGGCGTGTCAGGGCTAAGCATGTGACTGTTATGCAGTGGCGTAGCGTAGTAGGGGCGGCAAGGGCGCCACCTTTATGGGGCAGCAAAATTTAACAATAAATATTAAATATATCTTATAAATATTTGAACCCTTACATATTTTTGTCACATAAGCTGTGACAGAAGTTTATCACAATTGAAATTGATCAAAAACTATTTAAGATCAACAATGAGTAACTTTTGGAAAACTTTGCACTTGGTTAAGTGAGTAAAGTTGACTTCATCAAATTTTAGCATAATAAAAAGACATACAATTCAGTAAATATCAAGTTTAATTTATAATGATTATTACAAATTAAGTACTTAAAGAATCTTAAGTAGGTAGGAAATTATATTTAAACAAGTATTAATTCGCAAAGAGAAGATAAAACATTCAGTATGATGGATGAACCTGGTGACTATCTACCAATCTAGCTACATCCGGTTCAATATTGGTGAGTTGTAGCCTTAAATCTCCACGTTCGTTGATTTTCAAACGGTTTCTTTGTTTCGTCAAAATGTTTGTTACCACACTGAAGCTTTTTCAACTAGGTATGATGATGGAAAAGCGATAAGGTATTTTTCAGCAATGTTCCACAATGTAGGATACTGTGTTTCAATGTTGCGTTGCAACCAGAACTTCTGATAGCCTTGGTTGAACTTCTGCTTAAGCTCTTCGTCTGTGCTGATGGTAATCAACTCTTCTTGCATTATCACATTGGCTTCTTCAATGGCTGTGGTATTGTACGGATTTATTATCCATTGAGAAATTTGTAAATTTAAAAGATCCTCAAACCTCTGAGTAAAATCCTTGTGTAATGCGTCCAAGTGAGTGACATATAATAAAATGTCATCATCTTGAAGCATTTCTGGTAATTTTGCAGAAACTGCAAATATTCTTTTCTGCCTAAATTTTGTTTATAATGGATTAGTTTACCCACGAAGGCCGATATTATTGATTTTGTTTTAATCCAGTTAAGATCGTCACCCTGCAGCTGCAAATTAACTTTGTTGAATATTCCAAAGATATCAGTCAAGTAATAAATATCTGTTTTACAATTGTTCAGATTTTCTTTCAAGTTCGGATCTTTTTCTTGTATAAACTCCAACACAGATTCAAAAATGCCTGAAAATCTTTCTAAGCAAGAGCCTCTTGATAGCCAGCGAACTTCAGTGTGCAGAAGTAATCGAGTAAAGACTTCGTCGTTTTCCTCACATAGCTGAGCAAATAATCGAGAGTTCAAAGAATTGCTTCGAATCTTGTTGATAGCATTTATTACATATTGCAAAGACTTGTGCAATCTAGGACTCAGCTTTTTTGCTACTAAATGCTGCCTGTGAATCACGCAGTGAATGACCAGTACATCAGGCAGTTGTCGCTTTAAGTGAGCTATAAAACCACGATGCAGACCAACCATAGACGGTGCACCATCAGTCGCAACAGAAACAATGTTTTTCAATGGAATAGCTTTGTCAGTAAAAAAATGTTCCACGGCCTGAAAAATCGATTCTCCTCTATTATCAGTCTCTAAATATGTAGCAAAAAGCAGTTCTTGGCACATACAGTGTAAACTCCATGTAACGTCACTCGTTTTAACGACAAACTCTCTAAAGCGTCGAAATAATTCGGCTCTGGTTGGTTTAGCTTGTCTTGCATACAATGGTACACTCTGTATAGCATTACACCCACTCTCAATAACGACAACAATTTGTAATAAAAAGTTCTTTTTAAGTTGCCAAATTAGTAAAAACTGCGCAGCTGTGTATATCCTTTTGTCGTTTTATTATCCTAGACCATAATAAACTCTACTGTCGGCATCATACACACCAAACTTTCTAAGAAATCCGTTATTTTGTTTACAAAATGGGATTGCTTGCACGTGTAGGTGCAGACTGTTGTTAGTAGAAGTGATGGATTTTATCTATACGTTGTCATATTCTTAGTAGCTCACAAACTTTCAAATTGTAAACATGACTAGTAAGAGAAAATCACTGTGTATTGACGAAAAAGTTTTGATGATACGCGCGATAGAGGCGGGAGAAAAAATTAAAACAGATTTTTATTGTAGGTACTATTTAACAAGACAAATCAGATATAAACGTTTTCTTTTTCTAATACAGATTTTACTTCTCTCCATTTAACGACAACTCTCTATAACGTCAAAATATGCTCAGTCCCTTGAGTGTCGTTATATAGAGTTTACACTGTATTTTCATCTTTGATATATCGAACATATCCTAACAACAGAGCTTCATTGCCGGGTAATGTAGACTCGTCCAACTGGAGAGAGAATCTGTTGGTCTGTAAGAACTTGCATAAAATGTTTTCCACATCCCGTCCTATCTCGTTTATGCGTCTCTAAACGGTGTTATTGCTCAAAGGTATTCTCTTTAAAATATCATGTGCGGGTTTGTGCAATACATTGTTAAGGACCTCCGCAATGGCTGGTAAGATAAGCTGCTCTCCAATTGTGTGGGGTTTCCCCGACTTCGCTATTAGTAAAGATATATTATAGGACGTACGTAAACCATCATCGTCTTTAATAGATGATGACGCAAACATCGATCTTATGGATGGTCTTTTGTCTAGTTTTTCTTTAAGTGCTTGAAAAAATGACTAGGGCTTACTTTTTTTGTCAGCATGTACTCTTGATAAGTGGTCATCCATTTTTGAAGGCTTCATGGCACCGTTACTGAATACTTTTTCACATTTGAGACACATCGGCAAGTGTTGATTTGATGGAGATGCAATAAATCCGAACTTCAAGTAGTCCAAACTGTATTGTCTGCATTTTTTTTTCGTGTCCGCCATTATAAAACTCTCAGTAATCCTGCAAATAAAAAAATAAGAAACTACCTAAATAAAAAACAATAATAAACTGTTAAATTTACTGTTAATTTTTTACAATTGAAACAACTGAGGCAACTGCAAACTGTTGCAAACAATCTACACATAGCTCAACTGATCACTATCACACAGTGGGGCAATGCAGACAGCGTCCCCAAGACGCTGGCTGCATTGCCCCATTGTATGGCAATGCTGATGCGCTGTACCGGATAAAAACTGTTTGGTACTTACCCTGTTAATTTTTCATAAACTGCAGATATTGTATGGTTACGCTATTAACTCGCGTAGGGAGCTCAGCATTTTGTAAATTCTTTTTCAATCACTTTACTTCACTTAATTTAGCTATCTTATAATTTTGTAATCTCTTGAAATAAATGAGTACTTATATGAGTTATTATCGTTCAAGCTCCAACGAATTTCAAAACGCAAATGAACTTTCAACCTAAGTGCAAGCTCGTTAAATAGTAAAATATCGGGAACATGTTTGGACTTGCAACTTGATCATGAATTCGTTCGTATTTAATCGCGTAAGCGTCAAATAGAGAGCAAGTCAAAACGCGCCTGAAAGACGTACGCTCGAACTCATTATCTTGCACATACTTGTCCACACTGACTTGCCGAGTTTTTCATCTTGTACGAACTTGAGACTTTACATTACTACAACAATGCTATTTCCCACAAAAATATTAATTATTCTTAGTACACGTAACACAACATAAACAATACAGTACCTACCTACCTATCTTGAAAGATTTAAATAAGAACTTGTGTTAATTAAATAGGGGTCGATTTTTAGACCTCGTCGACCCCCAAAATCAGTTTTCGTTTATGTCGACCCCTTTGGGAATCCCTGCTATAGACATTGCCGGTGCAATAAAAGTACCTGCTCTTAAAAAAAGTAGACACTTAAAGTTTTAGTTCAAGACAGATTTATTATAGTCTATTAAATTGAAATACCTAAATAAGAGGGTGGCATAAATGTATTCCGCCCCGGGCGGCTGACACCCACGCTACGCCACTGCTGCTCTGTGTTTATCCATGATTGCTATCATCATTAACTCATTGGCATTCCACTGCTGGACGTCTTTCTGAAGGTGCCTCACTCGCATACGGCTGAGAGAGATCCCGCAAACCTTATCTGTGGCAGCAGCAGACGTTTCTGCTAAAGCGAGGCTAAAAACAAGCGTAGCTGAGCCCTCGATTTATTTACCACCACCTACGACAGACAATAATGTCCTAATATATAAGCCTAGCCTTTCTCTTTATATAAGGAAATACTTTTTATACTGATCTAGTTTAAAAGACGCGTATAGGAGCGTACGGAACCATTCTAGTTCGCTTCATCATATAATCATCATCATATAAGCCGTAGGGCATCCACTGCTGAACAAAGGCCTCCCTCATTGATCTCCAGGAACTGCGGTTGGAAGCGGCCTGCATTCAACGCCGACCTGCGGTTCTTACCAAATCATCTGCCCATCTTGTAGGTGGACGTCCTACGCTGCGCTTGCCCGTCCGTGGCCTCCATTCGAGAACTTTTCGGCCCCATCGGCCATCTGTTCTGCGCGCTATATGGCCTACCCATTGCCACTTCAACGTGCTAATAAAGTAGTAAGCGAACTATAATTATTTAAGCTAACTAAGCGGTAGTTAGCTTAAATAAATATAGTTCGCTTAAACTCAGTAAACTCCTAAAGCCAGTACCCTATAAAATTTACCTAAAAATTGTTTACAGGTACCGAAACTTCGGAATTATCCGAAATAAAACACTACTGTGAGGTCTAGTTTCCTCAAAAGCCTTCCAAGTTTAAACTCGACCCTTCCCTGTCACGTGATATCTGGGAACTTCCGGTATCGTTAACAAGTGAGCCCGGAACAGAACTTTTAAATCCGATCTCTGTTTCTCTAAACAGTCTAGGTTTCACAACTTTTCGGGTAAAGTTTGCTCACACTAATCACACTTCACACTAATATTGTAAATGGGACAGTTTTGATGTTTGTTTGTTACTCCATCACGTCGTAAAGGCTGATACAATTGCAGTGAAATTTGATATATCGATAGATTATACCTAAATCATAGGCTTCTTTTTATTGAGAAACCACGTGTTCTATGCAATGGCCATGGGCGGACGCTAGTAACATTATGCCTTACAACTTCTTTGGCACGGTTGCGAGGAAAGAGGTTGCTGATTCGATTCTAGCTGCGGGACAATATGTTTACATGAAGTGCAAATATTTGTCCGGCTCTGCGTTATGATACACTTAGTTCCTGAGATCCGATAAATAGAATAAATAAATAAATATTGCTGGACATTTCACACAGCGCTATCTAGCCCCAAACTAAGCAGAGCTTGTACTATGGGAACCAGATAACTAATAGAATACTTATATACATTTTTTTTGGAACAAATATCTGTAGATCATGCAAACATTTGTTCCGCGGTGGGAATCGAACCCGCTACCTCCTGCGTCTCAGCCGGCTATTCGCCCACTGCACCACGGAGGTCGAATACAGTGTTATGGTCCTTCAACTCGTTTAAAAATAAAAATATTTTGAAATTATTCATCTCTAAATTTTAACATATAGTTTTTTCATATACTGCAATATACTCAGCAAAACATTGGTCCTAAAGCTTTGTCGTCTTTATCTCAAACGGTATGGGAGATACGCAACTCTAATAAATTAGAGATGTTCTCAGCACCTGCGCTCTTTGGTAATTGCACAGGCCCTACTTGTCATTTACTCTAAAATATTTTCAATCTATTAGATCTAGACCTTCCAAATCACTGTAAAAATGAACGAATGAATGAAATCAACAGTATCAATTATGGTATTATTATTATTATTCTGGTGTTCACGATACAGGCTTGCCTAGTGTGAAGGCCGCTGCTTAATTGTGATCGTAGGTAGTGCCTTCTGCCTCAAACTGTATAAAATGTATATTGCTATTATACCAGGCATCTTAAGTAAATTACAAAATTTATCCTCATGTTACCTAATCTTCCATTATTATAAATACGGGATTTATCACGTACCGTCTTATCGGTGTTTCGACCGACAATGTTTCGGTTCAATTCGTGAACCTTCATCAGGGTGAGTGCGATCTGCTCCGAATAACGTCTCGCCTCGAGGCGAAAAAAACATTATTATAAGTACTAATTCAGATAACGTCATGAAAAATATACAACCCAATAAAAATAAGATTTTATTGATAAAAGAAATCTCAGGTATGGGTCACTCATTGTACTGCCGTTTTAATTAATTTTAATTATCTTATTTTAATTTAATTATTTTTAATGTAATGAAATGTGTTTTTAAATTTTTTAATGTTAATGTAGTTTTATAATGTAAACATTGATAAGCCTGTAACAACCAATGTTATAATTAAGGTGAAATAAATAAATCTAAAAAAAAATCTAACAAGATTTTATTAGGTTGGTATGTATGTATATTATGTGTATGTATGTAATGGAATCTTTGAATTTGATCAACTTTGAACCTGACCAGGATCTTCAGGATTAGTGATTTTTATATCCGAAGACACGGTAGGTAGAGTATTACACCAAGTTCACGAATTAAATAAAGTTTCTGGCTAGGAAGGAAATGAACTAATTTATTAATTAAACAAACTAAAAAAATAAATTAAATAAAAAAACTAGTTAAAAAAAACCTGAAAGACTCGCTTTTGCAGATAACTGAACTAAAATGTAGCGAATAATGTTCTATAAATTTAAATGAAGAATAGTGTGAAAAAGTTGAAATTTATTTGTTAAAATTAAACTAATGAGAATTACATCTCTTAAAATGATTTCGGAATACAAAAAATTGTATTTTATTATAAAAAAAGCATGGGTGCCTGATGTCAATTATTATACATACTTTATTGACATATATTGGTAGAAGTAGACTCATATTGAAAACATCTTACAAAGCATCTTAAAGAAATTTATGTTAAGATAAAATATTCGCTCGCTATACAGTCCAATGGACCATCACACACAGCGAAGATAATATATATTTTCATCTTACAGAATCTTAAGATACTAAGCGATATGGAAATTTCATCTAATGATTCGAAATATAACATTAAATGCGAAAGATTCGTATACAGGTTTGTTACAGACTTTCAAGAGAATAAAAGGATTTCATATATTAACATATCTTACCCCTGTGTGCCATCATAAGATACTGTAATATATTAACTTTAGATATCGTAACATAATAGTAAATATATTATGATACAAGTGAGCTAAGTTGCTTATTATACACGAGGTTGTGGTTTGCAGCCCGAGACATAGGCGAGGGCGTAAATCAGCCGAGTGTCTAGTGAGCTAGTTGCTCACGAATTTCATACGCACTAATTTCACACTTGCGAGGAAAAAACAAATATGTATTGCATAAATCGTTTAATTATTAAAACAATTGTTGAATGTACAATTTTCAAAACGATATTGGATTGTTTTTGATGGCGATTTCAGTTTGTCTTACATTGGTACTTACCATTTCTTTAGTATTTTCATTGACTTCTTGTGTAAACTTCATAAATTCTCTAGATATTCACACATAAGTAACAAGTAACACGATATACATTCACTTATCGTCAATTAATCATGTGTATTATGTATATTCTCTTGTACACCTCGGCCAATCTTATATTAGGCATTGATCCTCACCATCCAAAGGTTGTCTGGAAGAGATCTCTCTCTCTCTTTTTTTTTTAGCGATATGACCGCCCATTATGCTTGCATTTGTTTGCTTTATTTTGTAACTTTTTTATTGCTGATGTGTCTAGCTTGTAAGGTATAATAATAATAATATGTAAAAAACTTTCTTAGTGATAAAACCTTCAATTGTAATTCTTAGTACACGTAACACAACATAAACAATACAGTACCTACCTACCTATCTTGAAAGATTTAAATAAGACACTTGTGTTAATTAAATAGGGATCGATTTTTAGACCTCGTCGACCTCCAAAATCAGTTTTCGTTTATGTCGACCCCTAGGAAACCGATATCGACCCCTTGGGGTCGATGTCGGTTTTCTAGGCCACTTTGGGAAGGCTCCTAGACCACTTTGGGAATCCCTGCTATAAAACATTCTCCTCGGGATCTCATTTAAAGGTACACATGAGAACCCACACTTGAATTAAGCCATATGCCTGCAGTAGACGTGACAAGACATTTTCTAAGGGCTCTAATTTAAAATCGCACGCAAAGATCCATAACCCTCTCTAATTCAGCATGAGAAGACGCTACCTAAGTACCTACACAAAATTGACACTATCAAATATGTCTAATTTAATCTAAAAAGCACACCCGAAATTTCCGGATCGATTTGTCTTTCTGTTGATCATTAAACATGTTTCTTTGTCATGGCGCGACACCAAAACAGTGAGAACAGTGAGTTAATGTTTGGCGTACAATTGCCAACATTTTGAAGGTTCCTTATTCGTACTAGGAACCCTGTCTGATCAGTTACAGACGTTTAACTCATAAACTATTAGTACTAAACACGTAAATAAAACTAAGAACTTTTTTAGAAGATACTTAGGTACCGCCACTATGGAAGTTGGGTATGATTTTTTTTACTCGTGCAAGCTATCGTGTTGTGAATCGTTGAAATGATCTTTAAAAACACTAAAACACTTTCTTAAACACTTTTTTGATACAAGAGTTTATGAAATAGAAAGAGTTACAAAGTGACCATTTCGTGTCATTTCATGTGTTTTTAAGTTACACTTAGTATTTATCATTTGTTTCTTAAAGTAAGATGTCTGCTATTTACTAGATAGGTACATGATATTATTTAAATGTCTCTTATTAGTAGTAAAGATAATAAACTAAGTAATTGAAGTAATTGAAATCTAAAACTACTACAAGAAAACATACAAATTATAGTATACATTCATTTTCAAACTTACATATTTAAGGTAGGCATATTAAAAATAATAAATAAAATTTAAAATGGTACACAAAAAAAAAAACACAACAGATATACAAACACAATAGAGACTATAAAACAAAAATTATATATTTAATAATAACATACAATTATTTCCAATAACATACAGAAGAAACAGTTAAATTTATTTGTTTAAAAAAAAAAATGTCGGTGACAAAGGTAAATCATACAAATTACTGGAAGGAGAAGGCACCAAATAACTCATGCTACGGGATGTACATGGTTGTGGTTCACAGTACGTTTTGATATCAACACAATGTTTGAGCTTAACCATGCTTCCTTACATGGAATAGATGCACCACAGGGAGCTGGGTTTATATGTATTGGCGAGTTCAGAGAAATACGCAAAACACATTTTCAGAAAATGACTGGGTTTTTTTTGTTGCTTTTCCATTGTATGAAACTATCGTAAGCAGCTAAGTACTTTGCTCTAGATTTTGCTTTCATTTGCATTTTGTGATGCATTTAGTATTTCTGGCGGGGCTAAATCTATCAATTGTTAATCTTCTGCACTAAAACTTGACATTTTTACAATTATTTACCACACGGCAACAAATGCGATACAAACAAGTTTTTTTTGCACGCTCAAAAATGTGAGTTGATTGATTACATATAGCCATACAGACTACTTCAAAATTATACTTTTAGTGATAAAATGCAAATATTGTATAACAAACTATTGTGAATTATAAGTAATTTGATATTAATAAATGTATTTTCGTCTTAATTAGGGATAAATTTATTTATTCCAAAAATGTAATAGGATTTTAAGCGGCATAATACCTCTTTGTTGTTAAAAAACTGTATTACCCGGTTAAATTGAAAATGCTTTTTACTCGCGTGTAATTTGCAGTTAGGTACTAACTTAACTTTGTAGGGATAATTCTATTATGCACTAGTGTGTTATACATATTATTACGCACGCGTGTGTTATAGTTCGGTTTATGGCCATAATAACGATATACTATGGCTCTCTTTACGAGCAAGTGTGTTGAAAAATATTATACCATCTAGAAAAAAAAGAAAATGTAGTTTTAAATCATATGCACAGTTGGCATGCACGACTTTGTTTGCTTAAGCCTAAGTTCATATGACCGCGGTACCGCGCGGTTAGTAGTTTCACGCGGTACCGCGCGGTCATTTGAACTTAGCCTAAAACGATCTCTTCCAGGCTTCTTCTGGAACTTCTGGATGAATAGGATAGGACGGCAACTTCTGGATGGATAGGATATAACAAATGAAGATGGCGGTGTTAATCTATACTAATATTATAAAGAGGAAAGATTTGTCTGTTTGTTTGTATTGAATAGGCTAGAAACTACTGGACCAATTTAAAAAAATCTTTCACTGTTGGGAAGCTACACTATCCCCGGGTGACATAGGCTACTTTTTACCCAACTACGGAAGAGAGTAATGTTTTATTGAAAAACTACGCGTGCGAAGCTGCGGATTGGTCAGCTAGAGAAATATAATCAATTACCTATGTAGTCTAGAAACGAAGAGGTCTTTTTAAAATCATAAGAAAGTCCAAACATTAAATGACAATTTTTTATTACCAAACTTATAACAAATTATAACATCACAGTTCATCAGTTACCATCGTCTTAGAAATAATAAATTCAATAACATTACTTACAGTATCTAAGCAACAACTAAACAAAGAATATTTTTTTCAAGCAATCAACATTTTTGATACCAGGAAGGTTCTTTATTTATTTCTTTTTATAACTACGGCGATGGTGATGTGAATGGTGGTGAGGATAGTGGTGTGGATAGTGGTGTACATGCTGGTGTGGATGATGATGATGAGCTCCGAATATACCCTGAGCGTATTTGCCGAAGTATTGGGTCGATGGAAAGGAAGGAATGGCGTGGAAAAAAGGGTGGGATGAAGAGTAAGATGAAGGAAACGCAAGAGAAGCTGCCTTGAAATGAGGCTGCTGGATTAGAATGTTCTGAGCTTCGGTGAAAACCGGCACGGGCTGTTGCAGGAACGGGGAGTAAAGGTTATACAACAACTCATGCGCATAAGCGACGGCAGCCTCTTTCTCTTGTTCTGTTCGAGCGTGTTGTCTTAGATGCGATTGCTGGTTTTGTTCTGACTGGGATTGAGATTGCTGTTGTTGAGACTGCATTTGTTGTTGTGATTGAGTTTGTTGTTGTTGAGTCTGGATTTGTTGCACCTGAGCCTGAGATTGCTGTTGTTGTGAGGATTCATACTGAGACTGTTGTTGTTGTCCTAACTGAGAAAGAGATGGCAGTTGTTGATCTGACTGAGATTCAATTTGAATTTGGAGCAATTGAGGAGAAGGTGTTGGGTGAAGTTGTATTTGAACCGGATACCCAGGTGTAACTTGCAGTAAATGCAACGGTTGCTGTAGCTCAATCTCCTGAACTTCAAGTAAAGGTTGATGTTCAGTCTGAACCCGTTGAACAATCTGATCACTGACTACTGGTATTTCTTGTTGAGGTAACGGTTGTGGCGTTACTGGATAAAATTGTTGTGTAGGAAAAAGCTGTGGGTCAGTCACAGGGAGCGGTGGTTGAGTCGATAATGATTGCAAAGAATTTAATTGAATAGGTTGCAAAGTGGGTAGAATCTGAGGTTGAGTCGAAAGTTGAATTGGTTGAGGCTCAGATACCTGAATAGGAGTTAAAGTAGGTAGGGGTTGTGAAATAGGGGCCAAAGTTTGTTGTTCTTGTATGGATGCTAATATGGTAGGCAAGGGCGTCTCAGTTACAGGTTGTGATGACAAGGTAGATGGGGTTAATGTAGAAGTAAATGGTGTTTGAGGTGGTGAAGTTGAATGTGCTGGTGAAGAAGATCGAGTAGGCAATGTAGAAACAAACTTGGGTACTATAGATACTGAAACTGGTGTTGTACTTTCTGTCGATGGACTAGAAGACTCAGAAGTTGATCTGGGAGCAAGCGTAGTCGATACTGTTGATACTTCATTAGATACGTCATTAGACAGACCATTCAGGCCTTCCGAGGCAAATGTAGGCTGTGTATTTAGAGAGGTGACAACTTGCGGCTGCTGTGTGGTGAAAACTTGATCGTTCTGAGAACGAGTAATAAAAGTTTGTTTGTTTTGAGAAAATGTACTAAAGGTTTGTTGGTTTTGAGGAAAAGTGCTAAAGGTTTGTTGATTTTGAAGACGGTTAGACAAAGTTCGTTGATTCGGAGGAAACTGAGGTAGTTGAGTAGTTCCTTGCCGGATTCTTATGATGCCGATACGTTGAGGGGTTTGGTTTTGAACTAGGAATGGTGGTTGAGGAGGTGTGACTGACGTAAGAGGTTGTCTTGTTGGTTGAGGAGGCAATGGTTGAAACAAATGTTGAAGCGGTAATGGTTGAATTTGAGGCTGAGGTGTTGTTTGTTGAATTAGTTGTATAGGTAGTTGAGGCAGTGGTTGAAATAGCTGCGGCTGCTGCGGCTGCGGCAGCTGCTGGAACTGTGGCAGTAGGGACGGCGATGGCTGTGGCTGTAGAAAAATTTGCTGAGGTGGTCCTTGAAGTATATTTGATGGTGGCGGAGGACTCTGGGAGAAGCTTGGGTAGTTTACTGTTTGTGATTGAGTGTTCTGGTTCTGAAAATATAGATTTTGTGGTTTAAAAACACGCTAACAATGATGAAATGAGTCTGCAAAAATGGTAATTTATTCTTACCAGAGCAACTGTCGAAAGTTGTGGTTGAGGGGTGCTTGTCGGCCTTTCAGTGCTAGTCCGTTGTTCAGACTGACTATCATTTTGTTCTTCCGACATTTCTTTTGGCTCCTTTGCTTGTTGGTCTATAGGGTTTGGTATGTAATTCATAGTTTCTTCACTGTAAGTGAACTGGTTTCCTAATGGGTTTCCTAGTTGGTTTATTTGCTGGAAAAAGTCTGGAGGGAATTCTTGACCTTGGGGAAAGACTTGTTCAGAGTATATTGGTCGAGTCTGAGGTTGGAATGGTTCTAGACGGGGCAAAAATAGAGTAACATCAGGGCGGGGAGGCTGGAGATCAGTAAAAACAACGTTCTGTTGTAAGATCTGTTGCGGAGGCTGCTGCTGAGACTGTTTGTTAGATTCAATGTTTTGGAGATTTAGCTGGTTTTTCTGTCTTTCTAAGCTCTCTTGTTGAGCTCTCTGGGCTTGGTCGGCATTAGACTGTCGAATGGCTTCGGCGTTTTGCAAGGTTTTCTGAGGCTCGAAGTTCTGAATAATGTTCTCTTGCCGTTCGTAGCTAGCGCCCTGGGTAATAATAATAGGTTGGCCATTGAACGGGCTCAGACCAATGTTTTGCTTGTTTTTTTCCGGGCTTTCTTGTTGTGAAGTGATTGTAAATGCTTGTGGTTGTCTCAGCGAGTCGATGTCTTTATTCTGTTGAAAATTGTCGTTGATTATTCTGTGTTCAGTGTAACGAAGCTGTGATGGAACTGGGTGGGATACTTCGAATGTTGTTGGTGATCCGAGCTGGGGAATGGAAAAATTGTGTATTAAAATAGATTTTACGATGTGGCCTCAACAAACTCATTGTACAATATCTTCGAGTTAAATTTGGAAATA
Source organism: Philereme vetulata (assembly GCA_918857605.2). Lineage (NCBI taxonomy): Eukaryota > Metazoa > Arthropoda > Insecta > Lepidoptera > Geometridae > Philereme > Philereme vetulata. The sequence goes on along the minus strand of OU975431.1, from coordinate 12,706,364 downwards.
GCTTATAATATAATTGACATTACATTATTTCTACGGAATCTGGCATCAGATAATGTTGTATGTTGTGTATATGTTTTAAAATTGTTTATAAATTGTTAGTTGAAAAATAATCTGTGGTGGAAAATACCCTCATATATCATACCTACACGTAAACAGTTGAATACTGAGGATCAAAGTTTGAATTATGTCTTACTCTGGGCTGGTAGACCGATACGGGTGAGTGCAGGTGATCATCAATGGCTGCTGACACTGAGGGTCCTTGTCCAGTCAGCGCGTCAGAAATCTTTGCCACGGGGGGGCCGTACTCTTGATGAGGAGATCGGGGCGAACCGTACTCTTGCTGTGGATATAATTGTAAATTAGATTTTAGTTTGTCAGAAATTATGAATTCTGGATTTGTATCTCATCTTTAAGAGATGCTGAACTTTGATATGGAACTCCACGTATACTACTATTATTATAAAGCTTGCAGCATCAGCCTTGAATTTCAGCTTGACGTACGCTTAAAAGCTCTTTGCACATCGAGCGGACGTCGCTACATTGTCCGCTCTAGTCATTAAAGATAATGTACCCATTAAAGTCTCATTTCTCATATTTTCATGACACGAGCGTGAATGGGACAGTGGAAAGGAGGAGACCACAGCACTTATTCTGACCAAATAGAAGAATTGAGCTTCAATGACTTTTAGGTAAATATATAACACGAAAAATAATTTCAAGAGCATATGTAAGGCATCCTGGCTTTGTTTTCCTTTTGTTATTAACTAAGATTAAAAAGAATTTGGTGGTTATGAATTTCGAGTTCAGAAGCATCAAGTCTCCTGTATTTGTTGGGGGATTATTGACATATGTAACTAGGAGCATTGCGTACGCAGTAACGATCTACATTACGGCCATTGTATTTTAGAACGTCGATCCTCTATTCTCCCTCGAGTCTTTATCCTCAAAAGTGGCAACTGGTGGCAAAGTTTAGTTCACTTGTTTATAATTCCTGAGAGTTATATGCCTGCTACCGACGCCGTATTTTTCGCTCGATATGATAGATATCCGTTGTGGTTTTCCGCTAGATATGCTTAGGCCTATAAATAGTAAATTAAGGCGAAGACGCCTGGGGCGGGAGAGGAGAATAGAGAACGGTGTAAATTGTGGCTGTGCGATATTGCAAGATAAATAAAAAACAGCCCAGCATAATATCCTTTATAGTTTGGGCGATAATCTTAGAATTTATTTATAGAACGTTAGGTTGTAATTAGGTATGATATCATATAGTGCTAAGTCCTTCTTCCGGATTTAGACAGACTAAGCTGAGAGGATGGTACAAGTTTACAAACTCTCTACACTAGAGGATAAGCGGATAAGGATAAAAGATATGGTCAGTATAAGCTGACCTCGCATTGTGTAGACTTTCTGTACAATGAGAGATCAAATTAAGCTGGGAAAATATAGCGTAGTGTGTAGCCGTGCGTACATAGTACTAGCAATTAGTTTTTGGTTTTTTGGTATACATCTGTTGCGTCCTCAGTTAGAGCAATAGTTTTCTACTGGTGAGCGCTTTATAAATCGAGAATCGAGAGTACGAGATCGAATCAGAAATGAGGAGATCCGTTTACAAACCAAGGTCACATACATAGACAAGAGGGTAAGCAAGTCTTAGGCCTAGAACAGTAGCTGTAGAGAAGGGTTTTGACTAGAATAATTTTTCGGAAGAAAGAAGACACTTGTCGACCGTCTCGAGCACGGCGATTGCAAAGTGAACGGGAAGAAACATTGTCGACACTTCCTCGACAGTAGTCTACAACGCCGAGTACGATAGCCATCTTTGACATTTAAGGATAGACAACTTTCTTCTGAAATTGTCTAGGTCTTGGGATGCCTAGACAACGCTGTCTTCTGAAATTGTCTCCTTCGCACTCTTCTCAATCATGCGCTTGCCAAAAATTTTTGCTTAAATATTTTAATTATATATAGGTATAATACAACGCTATAGACAAAGTATACTTCTCATGTCTAGGAAGAAACTGTATTGAGCCTGCTCGGAACATAGATAATTTCGAAAGAATCGACAGAGAATAGAATAGAATAACGATTTATTGTACATCACACTTAAATTTAAAAAGGAATAACAATATACGCAGAAATACAAGTTGCGGTCAGAGCCCTGTCGTCTCTCCGAAGAGTAGACAAGGAAATCGCTGAGCTAGCCTTGCTGAAGTGGCAGCGGGCGGGGCACATAGCTCGAAGAACTCACAGCCGTTGGAGCAGAGAGGTTCTACAGTGGAGTCTGTGCAAAGTACAGCGTAGGACGGCCCTCCACTAGATGGAAAGACCCCCTGATAAAAGTTGCTGTTAGTAATTATCAATTAACCATTGTGATTTTAAGGATTATATGAATATTACATTTTTATATCTGATTCTTTAACACGTTCCGTGCTCACCACTCGGATTTGAGTGGGGCGGGGCTATAGTAGCGGCGCCTCCCGCTCGGATCCGAGTGAGCGTCCCGTTAATTTTGTTGTAATTAGTAAAACAAAGGCATTTGAGGCGAGTTAACGTTGCATTGCGCGGCCACTCTGGCAATATAGTCAACTTACGAAAACGAGTATTGGTTTCATTCGTACAGGTAAAAACTGGTTTTGATTAGGTTCTTTGATGATTTTGATTAAGATTCTGGAATTTGATCAAAAACACGGGTTTGTCAAAATCTTGTGACATATTAGTATTACAAAAATGCAATCGTGGAACAAATATCTATAATATTAGTGAACTAAACCATTGCCTTAGCGTTCGGATCCGACTGTTTGGCACCCAGCGTGCTGTGTGCCGAACACTCGGATCCGAAAAAGGTGTTTTTTATTGAAATAATAGTAATAACAATATACATTTATTCATATTTTCAAATATACATATGTACTTAATAAATATTCGCCTTTAAAAGTTTTGGCACCCAGCTATTATAGGTATTTTTATTTATTTTGTATGCAGTGAATGTGTTATATGTAAAGTAGTTCGCTTTTTGATGACGCAGTATAAAATTATGTTTTTTATTTTCTATTCTATTCCGACTTAGAGACCTTTTTCCTAAAAATCCACAACACTATAAATAATTGAGAGATAACCTAATGGGTAAGGCAAAAGACGTCTTTTAATATTTCAGATTGTAATATATATGTAACCGGAAACTGTACGTAATGTTTGTATTATATTACACAAGTAAAAACCACTTACTCTCCTTTGAAACAGGCTTACGGCCCACCTGATGGTAAGCGGTCACCGTCGCCTATTGACACCGGCAACACCCGGGATATTGTCGATGCGTTCCCTACACTGTAGAAACCTCATTACATTTCTCTTGAAGCGTGCCATGTCGTAGCCTAATGGGAAAACCTCACATGGTAGCTCATTCCACATGTTGCAAGTATGGGGTAGAAAAGATTGCGTGAAGCGTGTGGTGGGCGATACCCAATTGTCGATGATATGTGGATGACCTTTATTACGTTGTCGAGAAGTGCGGTGGTAGGATCTCGACGACGGACGGGATGAGATCAAATAGCTCCTCAGAACATTCCCCATTATACAGGCCCCATACACTGACCGATTCGATTTCATCGGTATTTAATCAATATCAATTTTATTTTAGATAAGAGTAACATTGTGTTAGTCTTTGTAGCAAAATAATACACTATCTGTTTTCACTGACTTTTCTCTGACTCAAGGTAAATTTGAACCTTTCAAATGAAACTCATTTATAATATGCATGTCATCTTCAACTCTACTAGATTGAAGGTATATTAATAGGTTTTTTGCTGGGTTCTAATCAGTTTAATGTTACTGGGTGGTCGTTGGGTGCAGGCCGCACAAGACTGGTCGCTCTAATGATGAATCAGTTTAATTGACCTCACAACAAAAAAAAAATGTGGCCGTCACGGGACGCCCGGCAGATGTGAACCATCTTAATTGATGGCTAATTAAAGAGTTTAAAATTAAAGAAACCAGTTTATAATCATCTGATCTTTTAATACTTACGCAATATACAAATACACGCGACGACAAATAATTTGTTTAACAGTAAGTACTTTTGACAGTTATTGATACATAACATGTGTGACACCCCCCAAGGCATTTGCAATCAGGAACCACTATAAGAATACCTCTCGTAATCCTAACCAACAAATAACTTGTGTTGTCCATAAAGTCTATTCGAGGGCCACAAACAACTTTTCTTATTTCAAAGTTTATGATTTGGCTCCACATTTCGAAATTGAGTCTGTTTGGTTGTTTTGGATGGTTGATACTAATTGATCGAGCGAAGCGAGATCTCCAAATCAACTTAGGCAAATCGGCGTTGTATGTACATATGTTTTTTTGTTCGAGGATAACTTTCGAAGCGTTGATCCGATCATCGTGAAATTTAATACATAGGTAAAATTTTCGAGTGATTAAATGAGTTAAAATGTGTGTGGGGGGGGGGGGTAGTGTTGAGGTATTGGGGTTCCAGAGGGGTAAAAAAGTGGCACTCCGGGAGTGCCGACAGATGTGAAAACATGAATAAAGGCAGACAAAACTACAGATACTTATACAGAGGTGTCGGTAACGGTAACAGTGTCGCGAGTTCAATGGTTTTTTCCCATCTCAAAAATGCCCAACGCGCCTATAGAAATTTTCACTTCAAAAATCAAAATGAGACTATTAGGTCAAGTGGATTGTTTAATAAAAGGTCATTATTAGTACATTACGGCCCCGTTTTTATTTTTAGTTTAATCCTTGTAGTTGTTAAGTTAATAGCCATAATAAAAAGTGAACTTTGACAAAATTCACAATGTACACCAGAGTCCCCACTGTGCAGAAATTTGTCGTGTAGCTTTAGTGGCACAAATATAAGAATAAGAATAAATATAGGGAATAGTCTGAAATACTTCTGAAAAACTTCTTTTTGTTTTTGAGTTATTTTTTTATGTACTTTGTAAAATCGCGTCCGCTATGTATTTATTTTTAATTATTTGTCTCTCTTGGTCCTAAAGGTCTCAACGGAAGAGCAGAACAGGTGCTAACGTCGTGCACACGCTGAGTTGAGACCTTTTTTTGCAACCAATTTGTGTACCTACCTAGCTTTAAGTTTTTATGTTGTTTTTATTAATATACTGTTTTATTTTTTGTTGTTATTTTTGTGTAATGTGTGTTGCAAAATAAAATATATGATTTGATTTGATTTGATTTGAAATCCAGAATAACTGCAACTTTTACCCCTAAAAAGTGTAAGCAATTTACATGAACTCCCCGTTACTTGTAATTTGAATGAAACTGTAGGTCAAGTGAGTGAGTTATTCAATTCGTGGCAATATTTTAATAGTTAAAGATTATGAATCATATTTTTTTTGTTTTTTGGAAGACTCGCGAGATCGCAGTTTGGGGCGAACCACTAGTTCGAACACGCAACCTGCCAGTGGGTAACGTATAACGCAACCATTCTTCGCAACCAAATTAATGTGTGATTCAAAACATCTATAATTTTCCTAATGGATTACGAAATGATGAAACATTTCAAGTATTGGAAATCTCGATAAATTTAAGAAAATTTAATGCGTCTTATTTCTGGCTGATTGAGGATAACAGGTAGATAATGTTGTTAGCATTAAGTCCAGCTACTACCATATTTTGTGTGAAAGTATTAAATATCAAATGTAACGTCTGGTTGACTGTGCACCTCAATTTTCGTCATTTTTACCTTCGTAAACTTTTTGTCACATCACGAGCGGTATTTTACCCCTCACATAAGTTTACCGGTAACTGGTAACTGGAGTTTACCAGTAATAGGACTCGGCTCGGGAGGGAGGGGGAGGCAGCGATGGATAATGCCGGATTACGTGCGCCAGTCGCGGGCGATCGCTGCGATTGCATTTGAGAAATTTGCAGATTTTCCGGAATTTACGGCAAGGATTGCTATGTTTCCCGGAAATAGGACAGTAAGCCGCATGGATCGAATGTGTATTCAAATAATAGAAGCTTTTGGGGCATGCAAGTTAGCACACTTGATTCATTTCACACTAGATAGAAACAAAGAAGAAATGAGTATTGCTACGAGTAAGACAACTTACTTGATTAATGTTCGGGACAGACCACTGAGTAAATTCAGAATGACAAAATTAACTTAAATAAAAACGAGTAACAAGATGAACACGTGATTTTAAGACAAAAATATAACCGACTTCAGATAATAGAAAAAAAAACGAAAAAACCTAACAGATTTTGATGAAATTTCTATAGGACCAATCTGATCCCTTTTAAATTTCATTTCATTTCCAAAAAGAGTTTTCCAATTCGGTTGATAAATAAAGGAGTTCTGAGGCAACAAATATAAAAAAAAGAATACAACAGAATTGAGATCGTCCTCCTTTTTTAAGTCCATAGGAGGAAATCTATGGCAATTTCTCGGCAAAAATAGCAATGATACACACCCACGTGAGGACAGTGAGTCGTTTTCACCACAAAATGTCCCCATCTGGTAGCGAGAGCGACACTTCAATTTTTTTAACCTTTTTATCAAATCCACTACAATATTAGAGACAGTGATTTTCTCATAAAATCACGGTCTAACTATTGCTAAAAACACCAGTCCATAGTACTAGCTTCTATGACAGTTCTTTTACCGTCCGGGCAGTACGTCTATGGAATGCTTTGCCAAGAACAATACGGCAAGCCTCATCCTTAGCTGTATTTAAATATAGGGTAAAAAGCTTATATCTATCAGAAATGTCATAGTATCGCACATAAATTAATGAAGGTATATTTATCGTATTTAACTAATGTATGTATTATAAATTTTTATAATTTTATATATTATATTTAGGGATGTAATTTAATAATTTATTTATGTCTATTTATACTTTATTTAGGTATTAGTTGCACTCCCTTCATCCATAACTTAAGTGCACCCCGACCATCTTTGACATTACTATATCCTCTCCATCCAAAGGTTGTCTGGAAAAAATAGCTTCAAAGCGATAAGACCGCCCATTGTACCATTTGCTTTGTGTCTTCTATTTTGTCTGTAATTTTAATGTGTACAATAAAGTGTTTTCATTCATTCATTCACGGTGTTCTCATAAAATGTTGCATAACACGAATGTACCTACACCTACAACACCTCCTATTTAGTAGATGTTAAACGTAAAACACCATGCTCCGCTTGTTCTGCGAATCTCTTAATTTCCCTCTGATTATAATTAAATATTGTCACTTCGACTAGTCGGCAGGCTAGTTGCGCAACTTGTGACGGGAAATCATACTACAGGAAACCGTTCAAAACTAAAATCTGTTTGCTACATAATATTTGTATATGGCCCGCGCTAAGCTTTCATGATTGATAGATCTAACATCACCATTTAAACTATTAAAATACCAATCCAACAGCATGCACAAGCGTTATTTAATTTTTATAATAAACTATCCTCAAATATAAAAAAATAAACTCATGAAACGCATTTAAAACTAAACTTGCTCAACATTTAACTAATATTTAATCTCTGTCTCTCTCTTCCCAGCTATGTATCCCACATGGTGGTGGGGTCAGCTATCCTGGTCGTTCTTCTCCACTTCGCTCTATCCTCGACGTCGTCATCAGAAACTTGGCCCTCTCTCATGTCTTTTGACACTACATCTCTCCACCTTGTCTTGGGTCTACCTCTAGATCTTCGACCGGGGATGGAAATTTATAGTGCCAAATTCCCTACGTAGTCAACCTAGTAACTAGTATATAACTAATGTTTACTAAATAAAGTAATTATACAACTAACGAACTCGAACGAACTACAATATCTCTTCTGTCTACTGATTCTTATCTATTCTTATCTGATTCTTACTCGTGCGCGATAACTTGGGACCTGCTAGGAATGCGACTCCCCGACCGCTTCCCCTGCACTTCCCCGATGGCGCCTGTATTGTACCGTTCGCATCACTATTTTTTACTAGGGTTTTTAGTCTCGTACTGGCCTACGTCACGTAACGACGCGCTCTGGAATTCTTTTAGTTTTCGTTTATGTTATTGTTTTGTTGTTGTAGTTTTTGTTGTTATAGTATGTGTCATTGTTTTGTTGTTGTAGTTTTTGTTGTTATAGTTCAATAGTGTTGTTATAATTCAAATAGTGTAAAAAAGATTAGATAAAAAGCAGCGTCCTCCCTGAGTAACATAATAGATTAGGTTAAAAAAAACAAAGACGAAGCCGCGGGCGGCTGCTTGTTATGTTCACTTTTTTGCGGGCGGTACAAACACGCCAATATGACGTCACCGCGCTCAGGTCCCAACTTATCGCGCACGGATAATAAGTGATAATAATATATCTTTTTGAGAATAAATTGTTATGAAACCTAATTAGGTGTCAAAATTTGTTGAATTCTAGCAGTTTACTGTTTGCAAAACATACGTGTTGTAACATACGCGAGGGCTTACTAAGCTACGATTTAACAAAAACGCCTGCAAACAAAAACTCAGCATTGTTCAATTGTGAGTGGATCCTGATTAGTTTTGTAGGTTAGAAGTGTAATGCACAGCACAATGCACCCCAATGAGGAACGTCAGTGCAGATCTTATTCACCCCACCCCAGAATTAGAATTAGGATTCGTTTTATAGTTTCGTATTAAATATTACTTGATTGATTATTAATTATTAATTAATCAAATTCATAAGATCCAAGATTTTCTATTTGGTCACGCTCTAAAGGAGAGGAGAGGAGTTAAGAATTTAGGTATCATCATTGACCGCAACTTTTCACGGAAGGCTCAGCTTGAACTAACCAGCTGGAAGTTGTTTGCGTCAGCTGGTTCACTAAGGAGACTACGAAACTTTTTGCCTACGCCCACCAAGACTGCGCTTGCACAATCGCTTTTACATCCTGTACTAGACTATGCCGATGCTTGTTATCTGGACCTCACTGAGGAACAGCTTAACAAGCTCGAGCGTCTACAAATTTTTTGTATTAGATTTATATTTGGCCTCCGTAAATATGATCATGTATCTCCCTTCCGTTCAAAGCTTAAATGGCTTCCGATTCGTCTTCGTCGGAATACGCATATCCTTTCTCTTCTTATTCTATTCTTTTCAATCCCTTCTCTCCTCCCTATCTGAAGATAGATTTGAATTTCTCTATTCTTCAAATAACTATACTCTTAGGTCATCAGAAAACTTGATACTCAGAACTTCTTCGCACAGCACTTCCTTTTACAGCGCTTCTTTTACTGTCCAGGCTGTTCAGCTGTGGAATGCTCTGCCCGAAGAAGTAAGACGGTCATCGTCCTTACACACCTTCAAATTGAAGGTGAAACACCATTACCTGACGATGTCATCTTCCTAGCGTTATTTATTTACTATTTATGTACTTATTTTATCTGTTAGTATAGTTTGCTATATGTATGTATATACCTATATATTAGTCTATTTTATAAGTATATTAAGTATTAGGATTAAAACTTCATATTATTATTATATTTTAGAATATATTATGTGTAAATGTATCCTCTAAAGTACACCGCACTCCGTATTTTTTATAAATTTCGCGCCATCCAAAGGTTGCCTGGAAGAGATCGCTTTTAGGGATAAGGCCGCCCATTGTATTGCCTTATTTATTTTAACCTAGTACTTGTTTTTTATTGTTGTATTTCTGTTTGTGTGGTAATTCAATAAAGAGTTATATATCTATCTAAAGGAAAGAAGGGTTGAACGCACCTGCGGCACCACAGAAAACCAGCGCGTCAGTATTCTTACTACCAAATTAATCATACCTAATTATCTATACTACTCTGTCATGAAAGTACCGAGAAAAGATCAATAATACACAAAATATTAGTTATTCATCCAAATTTATTTTATCGTTTTCAAAAGTATGCTCCTTTAGAAACGATACACTTACGCCAACGAATAATCCAATCATCAAAAAATTTTTTAAACGCTTTTTCCGGAATTGATTTGAGTTCTCGCCGCGAACTCTTCTTTATGTCTTCTACCGAATGAAAGCAGGTGCCACGAAGGTAAATTGAGTTTAAGAAAAATATGGAAGTCGGCTGAAGCCATGTCTGGTGAATGAGGTGGTATTTGTTGTTTTTGGTTAAAAATATGTTCTTAATGATGGCCTTGTGCGAAGGCGTATTATCGTGCTGCAACATCCAAGAATTTTCTATCCACAAATCTGGCCTTTTTCGTCGAATTTGCTCACTTGAACACCGCATAACACTTAAATAATATTCTTTATTTACCGTTTGACTTTTCAACAAGAATTCCCAGTGCACAACACCGCGATAGTCAAAGAAAACAGTCAACATGGTTTTGACTTTTGATCGACTTTGGCGTGGTTTTTTCGGTTTCGGTTCAGTTGGAAAGCGCCACTCCGAAACTTGTTGACTAGTTTGCATGTTGAACTCGTATACCCACGTCTCGTCACCAGTAACAATGCGTTGCATGAATGTTGGGTCGGAATTGACTCGGTCTAGCATATCCCCAGCGACTCTTAAGCATTTTAGTTTTTGGAGAAAATTTAGGTCTTTTGGGACTAGCCGAGCGGAAACATAATATGTCATACCCAAGTGATTATTTAAAATGGTACGGTTTGACTCGTGAGACACAGAAAGTTCAGCGGCTATCTCTCTCAAAATTGAACGAGGATTTACAGTCACTATTTCTTTCACTTTTGCGATGTTAACTTCAGTTGAAGACGTTGATAGCCTACTAGAGCAAGGACCGGTACATCTCGACCGCTTTTGATCACTTTGTACCACTCATAAGCACGTGTTTTTGATAAAATCGATTCATCTTCTGTAATATGTTCAGTGACGCCGAACACGAAATTCCATTGGCGATGCAAAATTTAAACCAGACTCTTTGTTCGATGTGTTTATGAAATTCGCAATACACAGTATATATGATCTAACTAAAAGCAGCACTGTATTTAATCTAAATAACAGATCCAACTCAAACTCCGTACCAAAATGGAAAACAGTTGTGCCAATCTAACAACAAAAACACAAATAAAAAATTGAATTTGGAACCATAAACAAATCATCCATTCCTGATACTTTTTTGACAGAATGTATATAATGTAGCTCGAGTTGATTGCAAGTATATATTTTTTTGTGAAAATAAAACACTTTTTACTTTTATTTAGTTTAGTAGTGCACATCGCAGAGTGTTGACGAGTGTTGTTTTTAGTGGAGTAATAATGTCAACGGATCTGAGGACAAACGGAAGGCCTAGGTGGCGATGGCAGGATGAGCTGGACTCCTACGATGAAGACTAGCCAAAAATAGCACAAAATTGAAAGGGACATAATAAGAGGGCTTATAAATAAATAAAATAATATTGTTAAAGTTTTATTTTAGGACGCAAAGTAAACCATTTATTTTTAAAAGATCTACGCTATCTCGTAGACTACAATAAAGATTGGTCGACCAATTAATCCACCAGTCTCCAGGAATAAACCGACTGGTTGTGCAACTGGTCCACCAGCTACAGGAAATACCCCAAGTACATAATTACCGCGAAGACAATGCGTAATTAAATTTACATTCTGGTGAACGCGCGAGGCGGGAAAGAATAGAACTCGTTATTTGCTGATTCGGGGGTGTTTTATTTAATGTTTACTCAAGAATACGAACGGTTTCTACTTTCAGGGGAACATGGATACAATATAAAATGCCAAGGAGCACATATAATAATCATTAATTGGTTCTATCAAAAATAACCGAACTGGTGAAGTGAAATGTGGCCGGGCAAGGAAAACAGGTAAACGAAGGAAGATGGATCACGTAAGTAATGTATGTTAAAGCAGATCAAATAATATTTTGTGCTGCAAAATCAATAAATAGAAAATAACAGACCACGCTAAAGTCTGGTATGGATAAGCGGAGAAACTGGCAAAATGTTATGGACAGGAAAAACTTTTTTTGCAATTAGATTTTCGAATCAACTTGGGCAATCGGCGTTGTATGTAGGTGGTATGTATGTTTGTTTGTCCGAGTAAAAAAATCCATACTGGTTAGTTATTCACAAGAACAATGTTCTACGAATAGATTATCACCGAATTCTATCTTCCTAAAAAGGTAGTAAATAGGTTTTTAAGTTGAAAAAACGTTTAAACAGTCCCGGGATTCGAACTTGGCTGTCTACTCAGTAATGCCCACATTGTACAAATTGGTTAGATATTCCTCATTTCGCACAAAACTTGTGCGATCTAATAAACAGAAGCAGAGAGCGCGTAGTTTTCAACAAACAGAGCATCTGGTTACAACTTCTTCGCGTAATTGTTGTGGAATTACAATTTTGTTGGTGGGATTACAACTGTAGCAACCCTTTGATAAAGTTCGTGTATCTAGTTCTTTCCGCAATGCGAACTTATTTGAGTCAGGATTTTGGAGAAAGCGGCAACAGTTTTTACTGTCGCTATTTTCAAGCTCATCATTATTCATAGCGTAGTCGTTCGTAAAAGATCTCTTGTCTTTATAGAGGTTCTTAAAGATAACACGCTTCATTTTAATTGGACATTTTCGTTGATATTAGCTTTCGTACGAGAGTGGTACCGAAAGATGATTTGAAACTTTACTATTAAATAAATAGATAATGCTGTATATTCCACACAGCGCTATCTAGCCCTTAGTTTTGGGCTAGATAGCGCTGTGCGCAAGCAATAGCTTGTTCTATGGAAACCTGATGACTGTTAAGTTATATACCTACTTATAAATTTTTTACCGTTTATATTAGAGTACTTGCAATGCCATTAGGGAGATAATGTAAGCTTGATTTCATTACAATCTTGAAAAGCTCTGATTTACGGCGTATTTACAGACTATGATCGTGAAATGACGGTCGCCGCTTTTGGAAAGCACAGACTTTAACGAGCTGGAATTAATATGTTGCATCGTTTCTTCGTTCTACATTCTAAGATAATTTAATATCGCGTGATTAATCCAGGATGTAGTACAACTGTGCCCTTTTATTCTATTTTTATGAAAGTAGCACTTGTAATGTGAACTGTTTTGGTTCCCCGAACACGCTAATGATTTCAAACTGACAAAGAAAATTAAAAATAACCAGTGATAGTACTAACAAAATGATTTAATTAGTATGAACTAGCTTCCGCCAGCGGCTTCGCACGCGTTGTTTGTCAACAAAAAGGTAGCCTATGTTTGAATTCAGGTCATAAAATATCAACACACCAAATTTCATCGAAATCGGTTCAGCCATTACAACGTGATTGAGTAACAAACAAACATCCAAACTTTCAAATTTAAAGTTTAGTGTGATACGGGATTTATAACGCACCGTTTTATCGGTGTTTCGGTTCAATTCGGGAACCTTCATCAGGGTGAGTGCGATCCGCTCTGCGTTGCATCTCGGACTGCGGTACGTGATAAATCACGTATCACACTAATATTATTAATGCAAAAGTTTGAATGTTTGTTTGTGTGTTACTCAATCACGCCGTAACGACTGAACCGATTTCGATTAAATTTGGTATATACTTACGTAGATTATAACCTGGATCACCACATAGGCTACCATTTATCTCATAAATCAGTTCCCATGGGATAAAAATGGGGTGTTAAGTCATGCCAGGTTACCTACACATTTAGTAGTGTAACGCGAACGAAGTCGCGGGCAACAGCTAGTTTAAAATAATGAACAAAATGTTTGAAACTGTTTATTTAATTTGTGTGTGTATTTTATGTGAGGGAATTTCTTGGGCCGAACCACTGAGTTCGGTGGTTAGTCCGGTCAACCGAACTACTTACTGATTTTTTGGTGTCAATAGTTCTAAGTATTATACCTAGTCAGGTCATAAGGTTTACTGTGTGACAATACAGTAAAAACTTTTCTTTTAGAATGCTGGCGACAAAAAAATTTTTAGAATTCGAATTTCGAATTGTTCATGAAAATATAAATGTATACTTTTTAAATTTTACTCATTTTTAAATATGGAGTGGACGCTTAAAGAAGACCGTGTTGCAGTTATTGCGTTGCATCGTTGCGGCAATTCAAGTTTTTGACATACTGAAAAATTTGAATATAACCAAAAGATTCGTTTATCGCACCATCAAACGATACAATGAAGACTCTAGTGTAGATGACAGGTCAAGAAGTGGTCGCCCTCGGTCTGTTAGGACTCCAGCAGTGATAAAAGCTGTGAAGGCGCGAATTCAAAGAAATCCCAAACGTAAGTAGAAACTGCTGGCCCTTCAGATGGGGTTAAGCAGAACCACGGTGAAAAGGGTGTTAAATGAAGACTTAGGGCTTCGGGCATATCGAAGAAAAACAGAACATCGTTTGAATGCTCGTCTAATGGATCTGAGACTGAAGAGATGCCGCGCTTTGTTGAAGCGGTACGCGGGAAAAAAATATCGGGAAATTCTTTTTTCGGATGAAAAAAATTTTACCGTAGAAGAGAGCTACAGCAAACAATATGATAAGATGTACGCACACAGTAGTGAAGAAGCGAGTAACCGTATTCCGCGTGTCCAACGAGGTCATTTTCCATCCTCGCTCATGGTATGGTTGGGAGTTTCTTATTGGGGCTTAACAGAGGTACATTTTTGTGAGAAAGGTGTAAAAACGAATGCAGTTGTGTATCAAAATACAGTCCTGACGAACCTTGTGGAACCTGTTTCTCATACCATGTTCAATAACAGGCACTGGGTATTCTAACAAGATTCGGCGCCAGCTCATAGAGCGAAGAGCACACAAGACTGGCTGGCGGCGCGTGAAATCGACTTCATCCGGCACGAAGACTGGCCCTCCTCCAGTCCAGATTTGAATCCGTTAGATTACAAGATATGGCAACACTTGGAGGAAAAGGCGTGCTCAAAGCCTCATCCCAATTTGGAGTCACTCAAGACATCCTTGATTAAGGCAGCAACCGATATTGACATGGATCTCGTTCGTGCTGCGATAGACGACTGGCCGCGCAGATTGAAGGCCTGTATTCAAAATCACGGAGGTCATTTTGAATAAACTTTAGTGTCATAAGAATCTATGTTTTGTTAAGTTCATTTTGGTATATAAATGGTTACATAATGAATAAACTTGTTTCAATTATTTTATATTAAACATGTGACAGAATTTATGACCTGACTAGGTATTATATTAAAAGCGTTTATTTTCGACCAGACAGGTCTTTAATTTTCTTTTAACTTGTTATTGGATGTGTCAAAAGCTGATTAGGGCTGTGAGTACTCTTACTACCTATTTCAATAAATAAATTTAATACTTATGATTTGTTATACAATACTTTTTCATAATTAAATAATTAATTATTTAATTTGAGGACTTTGTCTGTAAAGTCCACTAATTATTATTTTTATAATTATTGTTACTAATATTATTATTCTAATAATTAGTCAATGTGTTGTTTATTATTTTATATTATTTTAATTCAATTAATCATTATTGTAATTAATTGTGAATTTAATATTAATTATTATTAATATTTCTAATAATTGGTTTAAATTGACTTGTAGATTATTTTACCAATAAATTTATTACTCTGATTGTGTGGTTTTTTAACATTAATGTAAGTCACGACACGCTCGCAAAGCAATTTGATCAGCTTTATCACATTATATTATATTTTATATATATAAACATTTTTTACCTGACTGTACTCAACAGCTTCAATAATTTGATAGTGTCCGAATCGACAGTAAAAAAATATTAAAATCAAAAGTGTCAGTTAGGACACTGTGTCCTATAGTTTGACCGAAACCGCTGTACCGCTCCTGAGCCTCCTGAGGTATGCGCGCGGCGAGACTGAGGGGAAGTGTCGGCCGCTCCGATCTATCAGTCTGCCGTCAACGCTCACGGCGGTAGGTAACTTTTGTACCAGACGGTCTATGTCAGACGCACACGAGATAAATATCCAAAGATGGGTCGAGCGCTATCTAGACCGTCATTTTTAAAGTGGCCGAATGTTTTTAGACATGAAAACCAGACAGAGAAAGCTATAAAGAAAATCAGAATATCTGTAGATAATTTAGTTATAAAAAATATAAACATATCGTTATATAATATAACCATATCGTTTACGATATCCGACAATATCGATCTCATGTGTACTGTTGCTCTTTTTTCCTCGGCCCCCACCTCGCCGCACTTTCCTAAGGAGCGGTATAGCGCTTTTGGTCAAACTATAATAAATTTTGTCCGTATCGTCAGCAACTCGTTCTAATTGTGTATCATGTGACCGGTGCCGGTGCGGTGCTATAGGTATGTTGTAAGTCTACAAAATACATCTATAGGTTTATTCATTTAGTCATTAATCTAATAGACGACCACCAAAAACATTATTTTAATTAAATATTTTTTTGATCGAGCGAAGTGATATCTTTAAATAAACTTGGGCAAATCGGCGTTGTATGTATGTATGTTTGTTTGTCCGAGGATAACTTTCGAAGCGTTAATCCGGTCACCGTGAAATTTGGTATATAGGTAGGTAGTGATGGCACATGGTGTGACTAAATGAGCTAAAAATATGAGGGGTTGTTGTGGTAATGGGGTTCAAGAGCGGTAAAAAAAATGTGACTATTAGGTCAACTGGGACGTCAAATGAAGGGTATTTATTAGTATATTTCGACTCCGTTTTTATTTTAAGTAAAGTCTTTGTAGTTTTTGAGTTATTAGCCATAATAAAAAGTGAAATTTGACGAAATTCACAGGGTACACCAGTGATCCCACAGTACTGTTATTTGGTATGTGTGTAGCTTAAATTACACAAATACAGTGTAAACTCCATGTAACGTCACTCGTTTTAACGACAAACTCTCTAAAGCGTCGAAATCACTCGGCTTTGGTTGGTTTAGCTTGTCTTGCATACAATGGTTCACTCTGTATAGCATTACACCCACTCTCAATAACGACAACAATTTGTAAAAGTTCTTTTTAAGTTGCCAAATTAGTAAAAACTGCGCAGCTGTGTATGTATATCCTTTTGTCGTATTATTATCCTAGACCATAATAAACTCGACTGTCCGCATCATACACACCAAACTTTCTAAGAAATCCGTTTTTTTGTTTACAAAATGGGATTGCTTGCACGTGTAGCTGCAGACTGTTGTTAGTAGAAGTGATGGATTTTATCTATACGTTGTCATATTCTTAGTAGCTCACAAACATTCAAATTGTAAACAAAGTTAAAACAGATTTTTATTGTATGTACTATTTAACAAGACAAATTAGAAATAACCGTTTTCTTTTTCTAATACAGATTTTACTTTTCTCCATTTAACGACACCTCTCTATAACTTCAAAATATGCTCAGTCCCTTGAGTGTCGTTATATAGAGTTTACAATGTGTAGGCAAAAGTCTTAAATCCGGAATAACTGCAATCGGTACCCCAAAAAAGTGAACCAAGTTACATGAACTCCAATTACCTGTAATTTGAATGAAACTGTAGGGCAAGTTGGTTATCTCGAGATCTCAGTTCGGGGCGAACCACTAGTTTATAATATTTTAAAAAGGCCAAGCTAAAGCCGGCAAAATATTCTTACCTTTTCCAGCCCCACAGATTAAATTAATATCTAGCAATTTAAATTGCGACGTTAAAAAAGGAGACGCGACATTTTGCAATTAATTGTGGGCCCACTTCTACAGTGCGGTTGGTAATGACTCGGCCGAGGAAAGTGTTGCGGCAGCGCTTCTCAAAGCCAGGGGGGCTTTTAGGGATTTATTTAAATGTATGCGTGGAGTGGACAATTTATCGCGAGCTTTACTTTTGCTGGTAAGTTTTAACTAGTTCTACGACACTACTGAGTAAGTCCTGTATGAGATAGTGTTTATTAATATTATACAACCGGCTGTAATATTATATAAACACCGTTTTTGTGTTGCTGAAGAGGACTGTTCGTGCAATTCATAATATGGGCCCCAGAGAATCATTACGCAATAAGTTTAAAGAAATAAATATTATGATACTCCCTTGTCAATACATCTATGAAAATCTGATGTATGTTCACAAAAATATTAATTTGTTTAAGAAAAATAGCGATAATCATAATTTTAATGCTAGAAATAAAGATAAACTCGCTGTTGCCCCTTGTAGACTCCATAAAGTTAGTAAATCGTTTATAGGGCAAGATGTTCGCTTTTATAACAAACTCCCAAGTGATGTACAAAAATTGACAATTAACAAATTTAAAAACGCAATTAAACAAAATCTTTATAAAAAAGCCTACTATAAAATATCGGATTATTTAGATGATAGAGAAGCTTGGGATTGAAATTGCTCCAACTTGTTCAAAATGTTACAGTTTAGATGTAATTTATTATTTGTATTGTTATGTATTGTAAAAGGATCATTAAAAAAACAACCTGCCTTGTTTCTTGCCTTTCCTTCCTGGCTTGGTCGCGAAAGAACAGGCAGTAAAATTGACGTTTCAAAGTGATCCTTGTGATTTTAATGAATAAAATATTTTGACTTTGACTTTGGTCCCCTTATTACCTAAGCCAAATTGCTGTCTTGTCGCTATCGCTAGTCAGGCCATCCCTTTCACACGTACAGTGCGTACCTCACGTGTGAAAGGGATGGCCTGACTAGCGATAGCGACACGATAGCAATTTGGCTTAGGTAATAAGGGGGTGTTTTGTTATGTACGACATTAATTTGAAACACACTTGTGGAATCGTATTAACTAATTTTAGAGGTGGGTTTAATTCATAAAGAAGTTTATAATTTCTCTCACAAAAAGCACTTATGAACTAGATATTCTTAAAAATAATACAATATTGTGTACCTACTGTACGATGTCAGGTACTTATTTTGACGATTGGTCTTGTTACTGGATATGTTCTTAATGGATTTCAGGATATTTTAAATTAAAGCAGATTTTGGTCTGGTTACCACAATGCGTATATCTTTCTACAAAATTCGAGGAGCGGGTAAACGGAACATTAATATTACAACCAGTAGAAATAAGTTTTACATAAATAATCACGTGATGGTGGCTTGCGTGGATTGGTAAAATAACTACATCGTAAGGAAGAACAATTGAGCCTGGAGTTTAGCGTAATCGCGAACATATATAATTAAAAGTATGAATAAAATAACAATGAAAAAAATGTTATAGGGCTTAGTCCAAACATACCCAGTTCGTAACCTGTTTTACGAGAGACTGGTGCCGGAGGCAGGTTAATACCGGTAGCTTGAATATTTATCCAGTAATCGATACATATACAAAAAAAAAACATGTAAATCGGCGGCGTCTTTTCGACGTTGCCGCTTAGTCAGTTTAACAGGTACACACGGCTACACATCAAGCTATACATTTCCAGTATAAGCTGACCTCTCGTTCTATTAAAAGCCTACACAATGCGAGGTCAGCTTATACTGGAAAATAAAGCTTGATGTGTAGCCGTGTGTACCTAGTTAAATGATGAATTAATTTGATTTGTTTAACTATTTTATTCAGGCTGTTTCATTGATATTGGACTTGATATTATGGATATTTTTTTTTGTGATATGAGATTTGCAAAACTACCTATTTTGCTTCAATACTAGCCATTAGCTTAACCGTGTTATTCGTATTTGTAATATCCGTAGCCTTACGTATGAGACTGGTTGTACACACGACTACACATCAAGCTATACATTTCCTGTATAAACTGACCTCTCATTCTACGAAAAGCCTACACAATGCGAGGTCAGCTTATACTGGAAAGGTATAGTTTGATGTGTAGCCGTGTGTACCTACAGTGCGTGCGTACCTCAAGTAAGGGACGGCTTTACGGCTAAGGCTACGGCTATTGTATTCTAACCCAATATGTGAGCCGTGGAGGCTTAGTGGGATGTACCCGGCATACGATATGGGTTGTGGGTTATAATCCCGCCCGTGCACCAATTTTTTTCAAAATTTGAAAAATGTATTTGTATTTACATGAAAAACATCGTAAGGAAACCGACATAGGTCATAGAAGCAAAAAAAAAAAAAAATCAAAGGCATGTGTCATCCGCTAGTATTCTTAAAAACGGCGATTGTCTTGCAACCTGTCACGTAAAAAGTGGGCATGTATCGTAATGTTCGGACTTGCCACTGACTGCCCCCTTATAGGATATCTTCACGGGTCTGCGCGCTTAGTAAGGGATCCTAGTAAGTGCATCATTGGGAGTAATGCAGTTGTTTTATTTTATTTTATAAGGCACATATTACACATTACAAGCAAAAAAATATGACTTAACTAACATAACAATTTTATCTGGCTTGAAACGTAACTTAATGTGCGCACAGAAAAACAGAAATATACTCATCGAGGAAACAAAAGGAAAAGCATCTTTAAGAACATAACTACTAATAATAAGTTGTAAGCTATTACTCGTGCGCGATAACTTGGGACCTGCTAGGAATGCGACTCCCCGACCGCTTCCCCTGAACTTCCCCGATGGCGCCCGTATTGTACCGTTCGCATCACTATTTTTTACTAGGGTTTTTAGTCTCGTACTGGCCTACGTCACGTAACGACGCGCTCTGGAATTCTTTTTGTTTTCGTTTGTGTTATTGTTTTGTTGTCTGGAAAAAAGAAGTCCACCATGTGGACAGGCTTCGACAAAAGTATTGGGACGATGACCTGTTACAAGAGACGAAAGAATCGCAATTAATTGTAAATTTATCGGATACCTGTTCGTCAAGTGATTATAGTGAGACTTAGGACGAAGAACAACATCTAGAAGGCATAAATCCACTAAGTGGTGACGAAGATGAGATAATGTAAATAATAGATAAAATAAATGAATAAACTTAAACATTGTATTTTTATTTTATTCAAATAGTGTAAAAAAGATTAGATAAAAAGCAGCGTCCTCCCTGAGTAACATAATAAATTAGGTTAAAAAAAACAAAGACGAAGCCGCGGGCGGCTGCTTGTTATGTTCGCTTTTTTGCGGGCGGTACAAACACGCCAATATGACGTCACCGCGCTCAGGTCCCAACTTATCGCGCACGGGTAATATATTATTTTTTTTTTTTATTTAAATGCACACCCTGTGCATTTCTATACTAATATTATAAAGAGGAAAGATTTGTTTGTATTGAATGGGCTCCGAAACTACTAGATCGATTTAAAAATTTCTTCACTGTCAGGAAGCTACACTATCCCCGGGTGACATAGGCTACTTTTTACCCAACTGCGGAGAAGGAGGGTAATGTTTTTATTGAAAACCTTGCGTGCGAAGCTGCGGATTGGTCAGTTAGTAATTAAGAATTGGGTAGTTGCTAAAACCGTAAAAAAATTATACAAAAATTCCGCAGAGCTTCAAAAAAAAAAAAGGTATATTAAGCACTGAATTGTTTTTTAAATGACATCGCAATGAGTAGGCGATCTCTACATCAGAAGGTAGATTATACTCGTATTAGCTGTGGGTTTGTATGGTATCTACACATAATTAGAAACCGGGTCCACGTCCCCTAGCCAACTGACCTCAATATTTAGCCCTAGTAAACATTTGGCATTCGCAAACCCAGTGGCTCCCAACATTTCATTCTGCCCTCAAATTAACGTAGGACCCTTTGTTCCGAACCCGAAGAATCTAGGGGTCCGATTCTCTTTGGGATTTCAGTTTCATTTCACAAAAATTGACAACTATGAAATTGGTGTTTGTAATCTGCATTATAATATTGAAAAAATAATCGAATAGAAAATAATATATTGACTATCTATAGATCGTTTGTAACGGTCGTTAGATGTTTCAACGGTTTCTTCCGTAGTGATGTATATTTGTATATTTTTTATGTTTATAAATGTATTAATTGATTTATTGCACGTCATAAAATAAACAATTAAACATAACAATGTAATTCTATGTGATACAATTGGTGGTCTTATCGCTAAATATCGATCTCTACCTGACAACCTTTGATACGCCTTTAGCGCCTTATACACTAATATAACACAACGTCGTTCACGACATTTCATAATAAACAAATATTGCTGGACAATTCACACAGCGCTATCTAGCCCCAAACTAAGCAGAGTTGGTACACACGGCTACACATCAAGCTATATATTTCCAGTGTAAGCTGACCTCTCATTCTACGAAAAGCCCACACAATGCGAGGCCAGCTTATACTGGAAGTGTATAGCTTGATGTGTAGCCGTGTGTACTATAAGAAAGAGAAGCAGATAACTGATAGAATACATATATACATTTTTTTGTAAATACCTTCTTATAATATATAGAAAAACATCCAGACTCGGAACAAATATATGTGGATCATGCAAACTTTTGTTCCGCGGTGGGAGTCGAACCCGGTACCTTCTGTGTCTCAGCGGGATATTCGACCACTGTGCCACGGAAGTCGCCTATGAATATATACAATTTGATTCTATGAAAATAAATAAGATTTGTATTTGAAATTTTAGATAAGGACGAGTGTAAAAATCGACTTGGTTTACAAAAATATCTGCTATCTATCAACACTAAGGGCGACGTGCGCAACGATGCCTTAACGTATTTAGTGGCAAAATATGATTTAGTTAGTTGTCAAATAATACTAATACGTCAAATTTAAACATGTTTAGAAGCTAAATACGTTAAGAGATCGTTGTGCAAGCCGGCCTTTAAACGACTAATTAAACAACAATACATACTTAGTCATATGTGACGTTTCAATCAACATTTATTTGCAACAAATAATGTTTACATATAAAGTTCTTAAAATTATACATAGAAGGGTCCTATTAATTTGTACCACAGATGCAAGTTATTTTCAGTTGACTAATCAATAATAGATTTCAGTGGCTTTCGATAAGCGCCCTCTTTATATTTTTTTCGGACAAGTGCTTAGACAGCTGAGTTGAAATGAAATCGAAGCCGTTTGCAGAATAGGACCCCGGTGGTACTTTAATTATGATTTTTGCTGAGGGCATTTCAGCTGTTTTCTGTAATTTAGTTAATGTTCCGGTGTCGCCGACAGGACTGCTAATTCGTTTTGTATTCAAAGCCGCTTCCAAAGTTACGAACCGAAGGGGTAAGCTTACAGAATTCTATGGAATAATCTATACAAACTTAGTAATAAAATGTATACAACCTGTTTTGTTATGTATGACATTAAATGAAAACACGGGAGTATTGTTGTATACTAGGCTTTTTGAAGTAAAACTTCTTTACGCACGCTTGACTTGGGGAGTAAGCTGGTGAATGCGTTACGAAAAGTGCGAACGGAAGTTGAGAGTGAGATATAAGGTAGTG
This sequence comes from Philereme vetulata, assembly GCA_918857605.2. NCBI lineage: Eukaryota > Metazoa > Arthropoda > Insecta > Lepidoptera > Geometridae > Philereme > Philereme vetulata. The sequence continues at coordinate 12,683,155 of OU975431.1, read as the reverse complement.
AAGATAAAAAGAGAGAGAGTTACGTTTCGTATATTACTGTAGGAGCAAGAGAGAGAGGTGCGCACACACATTTTCTTTCGCTCTTTCAGTCTAAATCACACTCGTGTTAGAGTTCCGTACTCAAAGGGTAAAACCGCATCCTATTACTGAGGCTCCGCTGTCTGTCTGTCTGTCTTTCTGTCTGTCTGTCCGTCACCAAGCTGCATCTCATGAACCGTAATAATTAGATAGTTGAAATTTACACAGATGATGTATTTCTGTTGCCGCTTTAACAACAAATACTAAAAACATAATAAAATAAATATTTATGGGGGGCTCCCATACAACAAACGTGATTTTTTTTGCCGTTTTTATAGATAATGGTACGGAACTCTTCTTGCGCGAGGCCAACTCGCATTTGGCCGGTTTTATTATTTTCAAATTCATCACCATAGAAAATATTATATTAAATAAAAATTATATCCATTCTTAAAATATAAATGCAACAGTCTGTATAAAATAGGTAAACAAATCCTTTTCATTGATCATGTAAGTAGATACCTGTTAAACTGACTTAAGCGGCATCGTCGCAAAGGCGCCGCCGTTGCCGTGCAAACCCGGGGCCAGTCGACTAGCTAGTTATACATAAGTAAGTTGAAACTAGCAGGGAAAACCTGTAATTTCTATCCAGTCGGCATCGTCCGTATATTTGTTGTTCGTCTAACTCAAATGACTGACTGTCTGTGACTGACTGACTGTGTCAGCCCGAGACCATGACTGTTGCAACACAGCCGAAACGTCGGGATAACAAATAAATAAGGTACATACGCGATACATACCCGTTTTAATCAACAATTATCACAATTTAAAGTTAACAATAACCATAAATAGTTACCCAGAATTGAACAAAAAGAACCTTTTGACGACAGCTATAAAAATTGCATATCTCTTGCAGAGGTAGTAGATCCATTTCTGTATGTTCGAGATATGGAAGATATAGACAATGTTTTCGATGTACAGGGGTTAATATGTACTAAAATAGTTACAGGGAAAGACTGATTATTTCGAATTATCGAGAATTAAAATTCGCGAAATGAAGGTTTTGGGGCATATAGGAAACAAGATATTTTGGAATTGTAGAGGTTGTTGAGGTTGAGTTATTCTTTTTTAGCCCACCTACCATAAAATATAAAAAAAAAAACTAACACACATATAATTAATAGTTTCATCATATCATCATCAATAATATTTTTACATCTATTACTAAATACCACATTCTTAATAAATAAATAAATAAACAAACATCCAATCTTTCGCATTCATGATATTAGTGTGATCACACTAATTTTATTAATGCGGAAATTTAGATGTTTGTTTGTTTCTCAATCACGTCGTAACGGCCCAACCAATTTCAATAAAATTTGGCTTGTCGATAGATTATGACCTTGACACTTAGGCTAGATACTCTTTAATCTCGCGAGCAAAACCACGAGCGGAAACTAGTTTATTATGAGTTAGAAACTCTGTCGGCTTGTTTGTTACGTTTTAACGATCAAACTGCTGGACCGATTTCGATGAATTTTGGAGATGGATTACGGGATTGGGACATAAGATACTTGGAGGGTAATGTTTTATTGACAAACCACGCGTACGAAGCCGCGTGCGCTTGTCCTAAATAAAGGATCAAAAATAAAAGTCTAAGATAGTTCTGTAACCCCATAAATCACGATGACATACATACCTACTTCCTATAATATACTTCTCCGTTAGGTAGGGTATGGCGCAGGTGGTATCAGTGGCCACACAGTTAGGTAACATGTGTGGCGCGCTGCTCTACAACCAATGTAAAATAAATGAATGAATGAATGAAAATTCTTTATTATACCTTACAAGCTAGACACAACAGATAAGCAAGCAAGCAAAGCGATCTCTTTCAGACAACCTTTGGATGGAGAGGATCATTGCTTAATGGAAGATTGGCCGAGGTGTAATAAACTTCAAAATTACTAACAGAAAAAGAAAAATTACTTAACCTTATATAGTTTTAATATATAGTTATATACATACATATTAGGTACGTAAATAATTGTAAATAAGCAAATATCTGTTCTGCGCGCTATATGGCCTGCCCATTGCCACTTCAACGTGCTAATCCGTCGGGCTATGTCGGTGTATTGAGTTCTCCTACGTATCTCCTCATTTCTGATTCGATCCCGTAGAGAAACCCCGAGCATAGCCCTTTCCATAGCTCGTTGAGCGCAGAACAGATGGCCGATGGGTCCGAAAGGTTCTCGAGTGGAGGCCACGGACCGGCAAGCGCAGCGTAGGACGTCCACCCACAAGATGGGCAGACGACTTGGTAAGAACCGCAGGTCGGCGTTGGATGCAGGCCGCTTCCAACCGCAGTTCCTGGAGATCAATGAGGGAGGCCTTTGTCCAGCAGTGGACGTCCTACGGCTGATATGATGATGATGATGATGAAGCAAATATCAAATATATAATAAATAAATATGTACTTACATACATATATTATTAATATTATAACTCAGATGAATGAATCACGACTCTTCATGGAGGTAAAAGGTTTTGAGTCTAGCTATAAATACGGAAGGTAAGGGGGATTTCCTAATGGAGACCGGCAAGGCGTTCCATAATTGGACAGCTTGGGTTTGCATAGAAACTGGTTCTATGCATTGGGGTTTTGAGAAGGAGGTTTTCAGAGGATCGGAGTGTTCGGGAATTGTGTAAAAAAGGAACTCGAAGCGTTCCTTCAGATAACAAGGCGTGGAAGGATTACGAAAGATGTTGAATAAGAGGGATAGGATGTGAGTATTCCGGCGAAGTCGAATGGGGAGCCATTTGAGTAAACAAATAACAATTTATAACTATGTCTGGGCCATATCTATCACAACAACTCTTATGGAAGGTTACAAGAGTAGTACACTTCCTTGTGAAAGGGCTCGCCTCCCTTCTCATGATGCATGAGTACTACCTACTCTAACCAATTATTTTCCCAATGTTCTGCTTTATTGTAATTAGTTTAATTTTATTAATTTTTATATTTGACATACCAATATTATGCAATCTAATATAATGGTAAAAAAATGAATACTGAGATTACTTTGGTGATGTAGAGATGCTGGGAATAGCAACAAAGAACGATCCTTAGCAGAAGACCAGCGCTGCATGCAGTAGCATATGCTGAGCTGAAAGATTTTTCGCTATCACACTGAACAAGTTTGTACAGACAACGTCGCTAAGTCTTAACCTGTTAATAATATAAACTTATAGAAGGATGATTTTCAAAAAGCCAGCGGCACCCGCGTTGTTTGTCAACAAAGTAGACTATATTTGAATCCAGGTCATATACTATCAACGCACCAGATTTCATTGAAATCGGTTCAGCCATTACGACGTGATTGAGTAACAAACAAATATCCAAACTTTCACATTTATAATATTAGTGTGACATATTTTAGTCTAAACATACGACGTGTAATACATACATGCACCAGTTAGCGACTATTTATGTAAAATAAAAATTTTATGTAAATAAGGTTAGTTTAATCATTGTTTTGGTTATATTTTTTGTTAGTTTTGGTTACACACGGCTACACATCAAGCTATACACTTCCAGTATAAGCTGATCTCTCATTTTATGAAAAGCCTATACATTGCGAGATTAGCTTATATTGGAATTATATAAATAAATAAATAAAAGGCATTTATTTACACACACACCTATTAAGCTAACAGAAGTAGGTAGGTACAATAAGTACTAAATAAAGCTAGGTAGGTACAACAGTAGGCTTAATTCTAAGTAACATTAGTACATTATTGTAGGTAGCACCAAAGTAGAAGGTGGTGGTAAATAGGTCGAGGGCTCAGCTACGCTGGTTTTCAGCCTCGCCTTGGCAGAAACATCTGCAGCTGCCGCCGCCACAGATAGGGTTCTCGGGAACTGTCAGTTTTATGCACTGAATTAACAAGTAGTAATTGAAGAAGTAACTAGACAATTACCGAAAACCCATCGCGTAAATATTTTAAACCAGAAAAAAATAAATAAAATTCCACACACACGGTAAATAGGCAAACTTAAAGCTAATTAGCATTTTATTCCAGCTAACCTTAGTGTAGTTTATACCTTAGTATATAGCTTGATGTGTAGCCGTGTGTACTAATAAAATAGCCTTTTCCAACTTTCTTCCCCCACTCGATATAAAGAGGAACAATTACGTTGCTGAGAGCCATCGAATATCGCACAAGATCCATCGCTCTGCAGCTGGCGATAAAATTGACGTTTCAAAGTGGTGCTTGTGATTTATAATGAAGTTAATGAAACAAATATATGTGAAGTACATTCGTTTCCAACATTATTCTAAACAAAACCAATCCATAGAAAAACAAGTCAGTTGCAATGCAATTAAAAGTATTTGTTCTCATTTACGATAGCGGATGCAAATGAAATATTCAGTAGTTGCTGTAACCAATGGAATGGACGGCGATTAAATTATTCACTTGTTTGCTTTTAACAATACATTCCAATTTAAAACAATAAGGTTTTGTTGCAGATCGATAAGTAAATTTAATTATTTATTAATGAGCATGTTCTGCATGAGAAGAACTCTAGGCGCACTGAAACCGTACATACACTTCCTATATTCATTGCTGTGTTTCGGTTTGAAGGAAATTACCGACACATGAGGTTTTACACCTGTATGCCTCAAGTTGATGGAAGCAGCGCAGTGGATCGTAGGGCACGTTTTTAAGAAGCCGGCGAACCCTGAGCGCAACTTCAAATCGGCCGCGTCAAAAACTTCGGCCTGAATATCGCTATCCCTGTTGAGTGACGAAGTTTAGCCACGCAGAGCGACAGTGATAGCAATAGAACGATTCTAAATTTGATTAGTTTTTGACCGTGTTCCGTAATACCAAAAATGATGACTGAAAACTTGTTGTATTTTTCTCATTGTGTTGTTATTCTGTAACTAGAGGATATAATCTATGTTCCCATGACTAGGATACGTAAGATGTTGTTGTTTTTAATACGAAACAATTAGGTTGAAAACAGGTCTTTTATGACGTAAAAAACATGCAGAATGCGATACGCTTCTATTTCAATTTAGGTAAGTATTTTGATGTAATATATGGTTGGGAACCTAGATAAATACTATTAAAATTAAAATAGTACCTTATTAAGATAGAAATATGCTCCAATTAGGAATGATATTGGTAGTACGTGTTGTATGGGCGATTCCCCTCCGGTCTCCCCTTAAGGTGCAAAAACTACGTGGCAATTTTTTGCTATAGGCGATGGTTACCACTTAACATCAGGTGGGTTATATGTTTGTTCCATCTCCAGGGAGCTTGGGTCCTGTCTATCAGTTACTTCGCCTTCAATGTTATTTAAACTGCTATATAAATAAGAATGTGATTATAACCAAATAATGCAGATTATTTTACACACAGTTATCTAGCTTCAAACTAAGCAAAGCTTGTCCTATGGGAAATAGATAACGGATAGAATACTTATATGTTTTTTGTATATAAATAAATAAATAAATATTGCTGGACATTTCACACAGCGCTATCAAGCCCCAAACTAAACAGAACTTGTATTATGGGAACCAGATAACTGATAGAATACTTATATACTTTTTTTTTGTAAATACATACATAATAATCTATAGAAAAATATACAGATCCGGAACAAATATCTGTAGATCATGTAAACATTTGTTCCGCGGCGGGAATCGAACCCACTACCTCCTGCGTCTCAGCCGGCTATTCGCCCACTGCGCCACGGAGGTCGGATGTACATACAAACATATAATAGGTACATTTGAGCCCAGAATAAATATCTGTAGATCATGCAAACATTTGTTCCGCTGTGGCAATTGAACCAGCAATCTTCTACATCCTACTAGCGAGCGATTCGCCAACGATTTTATTTTAGTTAGCTTCTGCCCGCGGGTTTGCACGCTTGGTTTGTCAATAAAAAGTTAACCTATGGTTTAATACAGGTCATAATCTATCTATATGCAAAATTTTATCAAAATCGGTTAATCAATTAAATCAGTAACAAACAAACATCTTCTAATCTCTTAATATTTAATCTTATTCTCTTATAATTTTGTTGTGTGTACTCTAAATCGACCTACCTACCTATCTGTTTTGTTCTTAGTATTTTGTTATGACTTTATTTATAATTATAAGTATTATTATTATAATTTTTGTTGACATAATCTTTAAATATATTATTTTAATTTAATTATTATAAGTTTTAAAATGTAAAAATTTACAAGCCTGTAACAACCAATGTTATAATTAAGATGAAATAAATAAATCTGAAAATAGGAAATCATAAAAATTTTTGCATTTTTAATATTATTGTGATGGCACAAAATATTTCAAAAGATAATATTCACTATCTAAACTTCACTGTGGATGTATTTCTTGCTACGTAGAATGAATGAAGGTTGCTAATTATGCTTCTGTTAAATTCATTTTCTCCGATAATACTCTTGTGGCTGGTTGTAATAATTAAACAGTAAGGTTTCTGTAAGACCCTGGTTCATGTTCGAGGCAGCTCTAATATTATATAATCTCTGCATTCTTGCGATATACCTAAATAATAGCACTTATATTTTAGTGTTGTAAATATAAGTCTTGTACTTGCTCAGACATTTTCAAGATCACTCAAAGTGAATTCAAAATATTTTAAGATTGGAAGCGTGTTAAATTTCCCTTTCTATAAAAAAATTGTATAAGAAACCCGCTTAGTTTCAGAGTCTATCATTCACATGGCGCTGTTAAATTAACTAAATAACAAAATTAATAATAAGTAATGGATGGTCTCAATAGGTCTCAGTAGGACCTACTCGTATCTAGTCTAAGTGTAAATAAGTAGTTTATAAGTACTAGATATTAAGGTTTCTGACTGCCGCTTTGGTGTCACCGTAAAGGCTGTGTAAAAATTTAAATCATCATCATCTCAGCCCGTCCGCACCAACTGTTGGGTATAGGCCTTCTCTTTATTACTCCATTCTTTCCGGTCCCAAAAATTTAAATAGATTAAATAAAACATTAGGCAGGTGAGGAACCCCGGACACGTGACCGGCCCCCTTATTACTTAAGCCAAATTGCTATCGCGTCGCTATCGCTAGTCAGGCCATCCCGTTCACACGTACAGTACGTACCTCACGTGTGAAAGGGATGACCTGACTAGCGATAACGAAGCGACAACAATTTGGCTTAGGTGATAAGGCTACGGGTTTGTTTATACATAATTGGTCAGGCAACACAACCATATAAAAATGTATTTGTGTGATCCTTGAGAGGTTAAACAAGGGTGGTCTTAGAGAAGTATTAAAAGCGTTCAAGAGCTTTGAGAGCCAATAACTTGTTTCTACAACGCAAGACTCTTGAAATTTCATTTTTCCCATCTCTAAACAAGGCCCACTATAATCCTTTTTGTTCCAAGGACCGAAGGGAAACAATAATGATACCATCAATCATAGCTTATAGCCCGAAATCTGACCTTAAGGGCACAATTGCCAGCGAAATACAGATAAGATAGGTAATTATTATGACCCTGTTTGTCATAGTTAAACAATAGAATCTCAACTATATTGTATTAGGGCTAAAGTCTTTAAAGCGGGATAAACTAAATCTAAATAACATGAAATTGCTTCTTTTAAACAATGGTATCTTGAAGAAAACTTAAGGATTGCGCTATCTCAGAAACAAATCCGCAAGCGATGATTAGCAGAGACTTGATTTGGTTCCAAATTGTGGGCCTCTTATGAAGGCTCAAAGTCGCTCACTTGGTCGCTCACTTGGCGTTCCTCTACGAGATCGAACCAGAAATGAGGAGATCTTTACAATTAAAGTCACTGACTTAGTCCCGCGGATTAGCAAGCTGAATGGGCGAGGCATACACCTCGAGGGTCATATACAACTGACAGTCGTTGGGGCTGGAAGTCCCCGTACCAGAAAGTCCAGCGTCGGACGGCTCCCACTCGGTGGAAAGACCACCTAATAAAGGTTGCTGGGAGCCGTTGGGTGTCGTACAAGACAGATCACTCTAGAAATCTATGGAGATGGCCTATGAGCAGCAGTGGATGTACTGTGGAGGTTTCGCTGAATGCAAATTCTTTAAAAATCTTTTTAACACACTTGCTCGTAAAGTGCGCCTTATTACATCGTTCAAACCAAACTTTAACACACACGTGCATATTAAAATTATCCCAACAAAGTTAAGTTAGTACCTAACTGCAAATTATAGGCGAGTAAACAGAGCATTTTCAATTTAACCGGGTAATACAGTTTTTGTAACAACAAAGAGGTTTTATGCCGCAAAAAATCCATTTACATTTTTGGAATAAATAAATGTATCCCTAATTAAGACGAAAAAAATTTATTATTATCAAATTATTTATAGTTCACAATAATTTGTTATAAAATATTTGCATTTTATCACTAAAATTATAATTTTGATGTAGGCTGGGCTATATGTAATCAATCAACTTACATTTGGCCCGTGCAAAAAAAAATAATTGTGCGCCATTTCCCATTTCTTTGTTTGTATCGTATTTGTTGCTGTGTGGTAAATAATTGTAAAAAAGCCAAGTTTTAGTACAGAAGATGAACAATTGATAGATTTGACCCCGTCAGAAACACTAAATGCAAATGAAGGTACTAAAGAAGTGGCAAGTACCAATGTAACACCATGTGTTAAATTGCCATCAAAAACAATCGAATAATATTTTGAAAATTGTATATTCACCAATTGTTTATATAATTAAACGATTTATGCAATACATGTTTGTTTTTTTTTTCGCAAGTGTGTTGAAAAAGTGCGTATGAAACTCGCGAGCAACTTGCTCACTAGACACTCGGCTGATTTACGCCCTAGCCTTCGGCTCGGGCTGCAACCCACAGCCTCTTGTATAATGATGAGCAACTTAGCTGACTTGTATCATAACATACTATTATCGGTCTTTATTGTGTACCAACTGTGCTATAATAAAAATATAGCACATGATGCAAGCGACAGAAGAGTGAGTGAACCTGGTAGAATCCCGTACTTATAATAATAACTTTATGTATCTACTTCAATTTATTTTCGCCATCTTGGAATAGCGACATCCGTTTCGGGAAAGTCGACAGTGGTTGTTTTAATTTTGTTAACTGTTCTCGAAATAATATTTTAAGTGATAAGTTTTAGTAAAGACATCCCGCTGTTTATAAGTATTTTTTATCTAAAATAAAGTATAATTCATGAAATAGAAGAGCCTATTTGTTTGGAGTAGCCAACTCTAAAATATTCTTTGATTTGGCACGTAATTCTTTAGATATATTTTTTAACAAATTTTCACATCTTTTGTTGAAATTTCAGGTGTCAGCGTTAGCTTTGTACAAACAATTGGTCCAACTTTGGGTTATCCTGGCCGGAATCACCAAAATATTTCTTCAACGAGAGCAGACACCATTACAAAAAATATGCATAGTCAAACTTTTTACCAGAACTTTCTTGTTCATTGTTAATAAATAGGGGGGTTAAGTTCTCATTTGTCATTTTAGAGGCATTAACATTCTGGAAACTGGTAACCTAGACTATAACAGGATAGGCACAGCCGGTGTCCCTAACAGGAAACGCCCTGTATCTTAGGAGATTAAATGTTAAACTTCTGGAAGGTGCTTTTCAAAAATTATTTTACACGCATCGTGTATATTTTAATAAACCAACTTATGATCCTTTTGTTTCAACATTTAAACATTGTTTGCGACGCTGCCTGTAGACATAGATGTATTACATCACAAAATTATACATACCGTCATGTCCCAAGTATTTATCAAATTATTTTGAAACACCGACATATCTATTTTCCTTCGCAACCAGTTTTTGTTCCAATTTTTCTGCGCAAAGTAGTTTTTCCGCGAATCGTTTTATTAATTGTTGATTCCGTAAACGGAATATTAACTATATTACTTTAGCCACACCAGGCTATCACTGGTAGCTAAGCCACCTTTGATAAAGCTGGTTACTGACTTTATGGCCACCTTTGGAAATAGCGACCGATGATTGACGACCATGCGACCTACTCGTAGCTAGCCTAGTTTCGAGTGCTGTGCCGATACCATGTCGCACATATCTGTCGGTTTTGCATACGCTGCCTTATCGAAATCAAGTGTACGTCGGCCTAACAGCATTTTTGCTTCGAAACTATTTTATTTGTCACAATAGAACAATTGTTTCTATAGACGGGACATCTGGTAATAAAATCGTTTCGGAGCGAATGTCATTTGTGTATAACGAGTGCTCTAGGCCTCAGTGCGTTGCGGCCTCATTCATATCTCTTAAATCAGGGTCAACAATCAAAAGAAGCAGTGATGATCAAATTTTGATAAATAGGTATAAATAATGCATGCGACACTGTCCTCGAATATTGAATGTAACGAAATGCCTAATGTGGGTTAATGTGAGAAATCTTATAAATTAATACAAATTATTTGGTTGTTGGGCAACTGTTATTTTTCAATCAACATGTTTTTCAATATAATAGACGTTCTAGCTCCTTTCCAAAATTTGTGAAACGATTTCTTCATAAAATATAATATAATCTTTATAATGATTAGATTAGTTAAGAATGTATAACTTAAATCTTTTTAAAACTTTAAATACTTTACTTGCAACAAGTTTGAGCAGGTTTCTGGCAATGGGCTCGATAGGCTCAAAATAAGCTCTCAAGTCCATAACTTGGAACTTAACTCTCAACAAACTTCAGCGGTTTAAAAGAATTTATTGGCCGCTTAATATTCATCGCCATTTTCACCGCACTATGAATTTTAAACTGAACTCTATTTTTATCAAAAGTTCAGCGGAAAATAAGAGTCCCTTCGAAAATGGTAATTTTTCCCGAAAGTAGAATTTATATCGGCGAAGCGCCAACAACTTTTATATTAAATTTCTTTCAGGGTAAGTTGGCTCGTAAGTCGCTTAGGGTCATGTCCCGTGACACGACACATCTATTATATCGCCAGTGTGCCATAATATCTGTCGTTACACGGCTCCTCACATTCTAACTGGTATAATCTAGTTTAATAATAATCAATTATATAATAAATAAAATGGTCAATATGTGCAAATGGGAGTTCAGGGATCCCAGACAAACGCAATGCGACTGTGGTGACCCTGCACAGTCGATGAAACACCTGCTAATGTGCCCTTTGTGCCCGAACACCTGCATAATGGTTGCCTTAAAAATGGCTTCTCCTGACGCCATCAATGTAGCCAAGTACCTATCTAACACAATTTAAGTAGAGCTATTGACACGCTTAGAAGAAGAATAAAATAGTATAACAATGGTATATATGGTTGGTATAATCTTCTAGGTACATAAGTCATCATTCTGGGCCCATTGTGTTTTCAAAATTCTTTCTGGGCGTCTGGTCGAAGCGACGTGTGATCCGAGAGCTGGGGCTTATTGGGGTCAACGCATAAGCACTGCAATTCAGTGGTGCAATGCAGCCAGTGCCTTGGGGACACTTCCACCTGGTACTGATGTGGAGCAGTTGAGCTATCTATAGATCGTTTGAAACGGTCTTTAGTTATTTCATTTGTTTCTTCTGTATTTTAATGTTAATAGCTGTATTTCTACCTAGTTTATCGTATCGTTCATTTTAGGGGCAAAAGATGGGGCTATACACGGCCAAATCTTATTTGGACCTGTGCGGTCCTGCACATTTTATAGGTAGAGGTAACCAACCACTTAACATCAGATGGGCACGTGCTTTACCGTCACCAAATCACTTAAAAATAACGGCCGCAATTGCCACGGGCTTTCGTAGTTAAAGTAGGTATAAAACTAACTAGCTACTTACCAATGGAACATATTTCTGATGGTCATTCTTTCTAGAATATTCTGGCTGTGGCTCCGCAGAGTGAAGAGCTGGAATTGGTAAGGGATACGATTAGCAAACAAAAAAACACCTGCGAAATAACATACCTACTCTTACAATTTATAAAACAGCCTCTGAAATCCTACAAATAACATTATAGTTACAGGTGATGGATACAAGGTAGAAGTATCAGTCTTAAAACTAACAACCAAAACATTTTAAGAACACAATATTGGTTGTCTACTAACTTAACAATAATATTAGGCAACTATTTTAAGATTACGCCAGGACCTCATTTGGGAACGGGGGAGTGCTCTACCTCTATTTGGGAAAAGATACGGGGGATGCTCTACCCCTGTTTGGGAACCGAACACGGTGGATGCCTTACCCCCGTTTGGGAACAGAACACAGGGAGTGCTCTATCCTTATTTGGGAACAGAATACGGGGTGTGCTCTACCCCTGTTTGGGAACAGAACACAGGAAGTGCACTACCCCCATTTGGGAACAGAACACAGGGAATGGTCTACGCTTATTTGGAAACAGAACACGGGAAGTGCTCTACCCCTGTTTGGGAACGGAACACGGGGAGTGCTCTACCCCCATTTGGGAACAGAACATAGGGAGTGCTCTACCCTTATTTGAAAACATAACACGGGGAGTACTCTACCCTTGTTTGGGAACAGAACACGGGGAGTGCTCTACCCCCATTTGGGAACAGAACACAGGGAGTGCTCTACCCCTGTTTGGTAACAGGCCTAAAGTGGCCACTTTGTGCGTTTGATAAATAAAACGAATTCGTTATTTGTTAGATTAACCAAGTTAATTCGCAGACTCTAGATAACTATTCTTCATAACTATTTCTAACTATTCTAACTTTCAATAACTATTTCTTCATAACTAGATTGGTATTTAGTTAAAATTATGTTCAACTCTTAAGAGCCTGGTTTTGATCAACTCGTCTTACAAAATTGGACTACACACTTATACTTACCTACTAATGAGAGATGATATTAAGATAACCTTTGATTTCTGCATAATACAATTCACAAACTAAAATATTCGCTAATAATCTTGTTTTAAACCTTTAAAAAGTAAGCTGCCTTATTTTGTGTCCATGACTGGTATTCGAACAAACGAAGATACCAGTAGCCGCGTCAGTAGCGTGACTCTCCATCAGGCAACTGACCGAAATCATTAATGACAAGCAGTGAACACTTTACCAAATAATTTATGATCCTCAGCAATGAACACAAAAGGCGCATTCATCTTTTATACTATCTCAAATACTCTGGAACACCGATGCTCAGATTCAACAGACCTAAGCCAACTTAGCTACTGTGATTGTTTACCAATTTTAAGCATTAGAAACTTACCGTCATCCTTTATAGAGGGTTGTATCCTCAATCCGAAGTTGCCTTCTAGAAGTTCCCGTTTAGCAGAGTTGTTGTCATCTTCCGGTTTCGTTTCTGGTTCTGCTGCGTGGCCGATCGCCACTAGCAGGAGCAGTGACACCTGGATAAAAGAAACTATTTAATGGACATCACTTTTGAAACGAACATGGTTTTGAACACTATATTCACTAAAAACGGGGTATTTACCATGATTTGTGACCTGCGTCGGAATATATACTCAAAAACTCATAAATTATGCTAATTATCCCGTTTTTAATGAAAATACAATTTAATGGACAGTTCTTATATGAGTAAATCATAAAATCATTTATTATATATATGTACAATCAAAAGTTCACTATGTTTAATATATAGGTGTACAAAATTAGAATGAAGTAAGTCGTTGGAAAGAGCTTTTATTTTGATTCGTTTTTCTGGTACATCATAATTATCAGCCCATAGCTACCCACTAATAAGTATAGGTCTTTTTAAACCTGACACTTCCCTCGAGTTTCTCTGATCCAGATGATGTCCGCGACTTTCATTAAATCGTCTATCCAACGCGCTGACGGACGACCGGGGTCGCCGAAGCGATTGAGGTAACACATTTAATTATTTCAGAATTTACAAGATCATCATTATATCAGACATAGAACGCCAACTGCTGAACATAAAGCTCTCCCTAAATAAATCAATGACTATCCTTTCACTTCTCATTCATTGCGTTTTAAAAAACACAGCACTACGCGTCACATCACTTTTAAAACGCATCACTTTTTTCACTTCAAGCACAACACAAAACATCCTTAAACGCACACCACTACTTTAAACATAGTTTTTTTACCAACTTCTATAAAAACAAAGCATTAACTAAACATCAATAATTAACACCCATATTTTTTTTATAACCAGGCGAAGGTGGAAACTAATTAGGTGAAAAACATGGTGATACTTATTTTCTATTATTTTCCTCAAAGTATTTAATTGTAGGATAAGATAAGATAATAACCGTGTATTTCATGGCTGAGCGCAGCCTGCGAGCTCGGAGCGTGTGTATGAATGCGCACGCGCGTATTTTGCTATCGCTTTTAAGCTCTATAGATCACTGAGCTCCGTGTAGTAAGATCGGCGTGAATTGGCCAGTGAGTGCTAGTCTTAAAATTTTCTATTATGGTTATTGTATTGTATTCATTTATTTTAGATAATTTTTATCCATAACCACAATAAGTTAAAACAAATTAAATGCAATCAAAATAAATTAAATATATCTATTTTATCTATATCTATTATTATATCTACTTTATCCTTAGCATACCTAAAAACTATGTATTACTATAGAACTATAATCACTTCTCAAAGCTAGTCTGACAAAACATAACATTGATTGTTCGTTATTTCGTTATCATGTACACTGTAATAAATAAATAAAAACGGTGGACATTTCACACAGCGCTATCTAGCCCCAAACTAAGTAGAGCTTGTACTATGGGAACCAGATAACTGATAGAATACTTATATACTTTTTTGTAAATACTTATTATATATACAAAAACATCCAGACCAGGAACAAATATTTCTAGATCATGCAAACATTTGTTCCGCGGTGGGAATCGAACTTACTACCTCCTGCGTCTCAGCCGGCTATACGCCCACTGCGCCACGGAGGTTGTCAAATAATGTAATATTCATAGCACGGAGAGGAAGTCCGTGATACCATGTCATTCAGGAGAGAACTGTGTCCTAGGCCACATCTTACGCTTTTATGGGAAATAATATATCGATGTATATTTTATAGTCACAGTAAATATATTTCTATTTCTCGAGGCTTGAAACATGCTAGCAATATAATAAGTAACCATTTGAATTTAATTTATTATATATTGTACACAGATACGAGTATATTGAATACATAAAAACTAACTAAGATTACTATAAAGGCGAGCTAAACCCAAACAAAAGTTTTCTTCCAGCGCACCGGTAAGAATAGAGCTACTTAATTATATTTAGTAGTGGGTGCGTGCACACAAAATTAAATGTATGTTATAACTAACTGTTGCCAGCGGCTTTGCACGCGTAATTTGCCAATAAAAACCAGCCTATGTGTTAATCTAGGTTATGATCTACGTACATACCAAGTTTCATCGCAATCGATTCAGCCGTTCCGGCGTGAAAGAGTAACAAACATCCATACATAAAAACTTTCGCGTTTATAATATTAGTTGAATTAAATTGGCATGACATCTAGCTAGAATACTGATAACTAAATGTACTTATCATCTTAATAGGTATAGGTATGTATCTATAATCAAATCAATCTATAATATAATAACTTTAATATAATCAAATCAACTCAAAATCAAAATAGGGCTGGGACTGTGTTGTGGTACCCTAGTAGGTAGTCGTAGTTCTTTGTACAGAGAATCTTAGTTCGATTTTGACCGCGGAAAAGTTTGCATGATCTACAGATATTGGTTTTGGGTCTGTGTGTTTCTCTATTCATTATAGATACATGGATTACAAAAAAAACATATGAAGTAGACAGACAAATAAACTTCGGAATACTTTTTCTTTATTAAGTATAAAATGCAAGATAGAATATGCAGGTACAATTTTAACTTATTTAATACAGTTCCTACTTATTGTAAGAACGTGTTAACTTGTCGAGTGCCAACGAAGATCTGCCGGCTCTGCCAAATTATCTTCGTTGAAACTTTCAAGTCTAGCAAAATGAGTGAATGTAACATGCCGGGGCTTGTGATTGGTTCGCGTTTCTTTTCCAATCCCAATCTCAGACGCACGGTGTTGCCAATTTAAAAAATACAAGGCTTAAACTGTATTGTTGCCATTACGAGAAAGAACATTTTACACTAACATAATCAAAATCACGACACATATATGAGAAATAGATAACTTCTAGGTCTTTTTTATGTATTTTTATATACGTTTTGTAATTAATTGTATATTGTTTTCTGTTAATAAATGTTTATAATGTTAATTTTCGGTTAATAATTATTCCTTCGATTAATTCTAGTTTTTTTTATATGTTACTTATATGGCAAACGAGCATGCAGTCCAACAGATGTTAAGTGGCTACTGCAGCCCATGGATATCCACATAGAATTCAAAACAAGCTATTATGTTGTCTTGATCTCTATGTGGATATGTTGCCATACTATAGGACTTAGCTGTTATGCTTATGTGCCAGTAATTACAGGAACATACCATTACCATCTAACCGAAACACAGCAGCACAAGTACTGTTATTTGGCGGCAGATAAAGGTAGGGTGGAAGTGCCCACTTCCTCGAGCTCGTTCACAGAAGCTCTACCACCGGTAAAGTTCCCAAAGTACAAGCATTGCTTAGATTGGGACTAGATAGTGTTGTGTGAAATGTCCAGCATTATTTAGGGTAATTATTTACAGAAATAGATTATGGCAAAATTCTATCAGTTTTTTAATGATAAGTGGTACATTATGCCTTTTGCATCAAACGCTTATAATGCCATGTATAGACCAATTCGCTGTGCGGCGGTAACAGGGTCAGTTATGGCACTAAGTTGCACCACTACCGTCCGGTTGCCACTTTGACCAGTCCTCGTCATTCGGACGTGTGACAGGGCTGTCTGCTACTTTTCACAATCATTATCTTGGACTATGGAATGTCCTACCTATCTCAATTCGACATGCTAAATATCTCCCTACTTTTAAAAATTAGCTTCATTAAAATTATTTGTCACCACTCAATTTGTATGTATCTTAGTACTAATATGTACCTATGTAATTTATTATTTTTATCAACATTATGTATGTATGTTTATTTTAGGTACTCTTAAGTATATTATTTATTTCATGTAAATCTGTTATTGTACTTAAGATTCTGTTAGGTTAGAACTATTTTATTAACACCACCGTCCTCATTTGTTCATATAGATTCTGTTCATCTAAAGATTGTCTGGAAGAGATTGCTTGCGCGGTCACCCATTGTACATGTGATTGAATCATTATTTTTTGTTATTTTTGTTTATTTATTTTTAATGGAATGCAATAAAGATATTAACTATCTATACATCTATCTATCTATCTTAGTGTTTATGTAATCCCAGAGATCCAGACCCTTACAGTATGGGGTTCTTCAAAAAGGGCGTTTCTGTTAAAGGGTTTGCGTGACACTTTTGGTGTTACAAAAATCTTTAAACTACGGTAACCGCTTTTCATTTTGTATGGCGAATGCCTATCACCTTACAAAAAACTAAACTCTACTAGGTGTAATATATACTCCCGTAAACTGCGAGAAAGAGATGCACTTATTCACCATCATCATATCAGCAAAAGAAGAACTGTAAGAGATACAAAGAAACACGCAACAATCATACAGACGAACTGGTTTAAAACCTTATGAAAACACACAAAAATATAACACGCCTAAAAAGTATTATTTTATTATATATTTAATACTTTCACACAAAATAGATTAGTGCTAGGATGACTTAATGCTAATAGCATTATCTACCAGTCATTCTGGTCGTGCTAAAAGAAGGTAAGGCGAGACACAGGAAAAATGGTATTTCAAAGCTACAAAAAAAATTAAGACATACAAAAACTATAAATACAGACTCTAAATAATCAATTAAGAAAATAATAATTAATTCGTAACGCAATAATTATAATATATATATACATTTATCTTACCTAAAATCCTAAAAGAAATTACACTGCATACCTAAGTCAAACGCAATGATGGGATCTATCGGTGGCTATATCATTTTTAACTTCTCAAGGTAGCGCAAGTACCTACTGTAATTGGACCCGAGGAACTAATTAGTTCTGTATAAATAAAACGGTGCTGTTTATTGGAATCTCACCCCACATAAAATCCACTCAGATCACATCTGATTATGGCTAAAGCGCCGATGGCAGATAAAGAGAGGAACAAAAAACATATCAGTCACAGACTGTCTCTATACTCAATATAGGCCTTCTTATAGAGTTGCAGAGAGACCAATCTTGTACGGCCTGCACTCAACGGCTCCCATCAAATTTTATGAAGGTCATCTTTCCATCTAGTGCAGCGCGCGATTGATGCCTTTGGTGTTACAAACATAGGCTACGGTAATCACTTACCATCAACAGCTAGGCTTGTTTGTTACCACTAAGGTACAAAAAAACCCGGACAAGTGCAAGTGCAATGTGGTGCGGCTCCAGTGTTTCTAAGCACCGAGACAAACCTTTAAGGTTTTACGGTGCTTCATGTATTTATTAATAGTTGTATGTTATTTTGTCAAATAAATTAAAAAAAAATTCTGGCTCGCGCACCAAGGGTACCGTATTTTTTTTAATGTGATATTTGCAAAAAACAATACGATTTTTCTTTACAAGTAAAACGTTTATTTTTAAATTATTAACAGGAACTGTGAGAGCTCGCGTTTTCCCAAACACTATTCTAGGTTAACGTGACCCTATAGGTTTTGATTTATTTGCGAGCAAAATATACGGCAGAATGTTTGCTTTGACTTAGTAACTTGATATTATACAGCTCCATGGAACCACCTACCTATTTGATATTAATTTCAACTTTATATCTCCCGGTATTCCTCAGAAAATATGCTTGCCAGACAGACAGACAGACAGACAATGAGGAAACAAAGTTGTAAAAGCGCCAAGTCGCTTGGGTTTGGAGGTAGCCCTGCAAGTGGCTCGTTGAATCACGCCTAAACATCTCCATTAACGTAGCAGTTTAAGTAATTCACAGTATCTTCTTAAACGTGTTGTAATTTATAATTACATACACGCTTTTACGGAAGTTTTGATGAACTTACTTATGTCAAGTAAGTAAGGTTAAGAGTTAAGTAAATGTTTTTTAGTTGGTCGTTACTTCTACAAATGACATTACGATTCTAACTTTCGCTCGCACAAAAATCTATAAAACAAAACTTATTATTTTTTTGAATAGTAGGTATATCTTTACAAAGAATATACAATTATATACTATATACACAGAAACAGCAACGAGACGTTCACGATCTGTGGAGCTTGAACACGTTTGTAACAAACAATTATAATAAATAAATAAATAAATACTTCTGAACATTTCACACAGCGCTATCTAGCCCCAAACTAAGCAGAGCTTGTACTATGGGAACCAGATAACTGATAGAATACTTATATACTTTTTTTGTATATATGTACATATGTACTTATAATATGTAGAGAAACAACCAGAACCGGAACAAATATCTGTAGATCATGCAAACATTTGTTCCGCAGCGGGAATCGAACCCGCTACCTCCTGCGTCTCAGCCGGCTATTCGCCCACTGCACCCCACGGAGGTCGTCAAAATTTCCACTCGCACTGAGTCCCATTGCCGTTAAGACGAAAGACGATTGGGGAAATCAGTATTTGGGCAAGCACTTTGTCAAGTCATTCTAGCCTCGTCAAGAAAAATTAAATGCTGTTCGTTGATGTTTCTTACACTGCCAGACGGAAGTGTTCCCAAGCCACTGGCTGCATTGCCGCGCTGAATTGCAATACTTATGAGTGACCCAGATAGAACTAGCTCTCGGATCACACGTCGCTTCGAAAAGTTACCGAGTTATAATTTTGAAAAAGCGAAGGGCCGTAGTACCCCATGGACCCCATGGACTGGTCTGACTCTGTCAAAATATGGTCACCGGGTAAATTTCAAGGTCAGGGATGGGGGGAGGTGGATGTAGCTTTTTTTAACTTACTGTCTCACCGTCTGGTCTCCATTAATATGGTGGTATAACGGATTTATTTAAATCCTTACATTTGGAGATCTAAAGCTCACTCGATTTATAACGCTATTATTTTAAAGCCAGAACAGTATCACATAATTTGGAGGCTCTACCTTCGACTATTACAACTGGGTACTAAAAGAAATAGTTTCACTATAATAATCTTTTTTTAACTACCCTATCTCCTGGGCTATCGCTGGGCAAAGTACTACTCTTACTCAAAGTACTTCTTACTTACGAAGGTGTCGAGATCATCCCGCCAACGCTTTCTTGGCCGACCCTACGTCGTCTTTTAATTTCAACATGGTGTTACAAGATGGATCCATTTCCAGGGTACAGTCGTCCAACGTGGCCCACCTAATAAATAAATAATGCTAGACATTTCACACAGTGATATCTGGTCCCGTGTTTAATTCTTAATCATTTATTCATATTTTGGCATGGTAACGTGCACTTGGACAGGTCGTAGATTTAATATTAGATTATTAAACAAGAGGATAAAGCAGTGACTTGCGTCACGGGCGCTATATTGAATCCCAAACGAACCAAAGGAATCTAGAGTTAACTCACGAGCGAAGCGAGGAAATTACTAGAATTCTGAGTGCAGAGAGGGATATAAGCACGCCCAAGATGCAGACAGCTTTATCCACGAGCAGAATACTCTATACTAATAACTTTTCATACTTTCTGCGAGACAATAAAAACCAAATCTAGGTTAGTGCATTCTGTTGGTAGGTAGGTTGGTGCAGAAGATTGTTCGATTTACGAATAAGTTCTTATTGTCTCTTTGGTTCAAATTTTAATACAGATTAGGCTGAAAATTAAAATCACATTATGCCCTCGCGGGCATAATGAAATTCAGTACAACTTTACTCCCGGCTCTTGTACTTACCGATATACTGACGTACATATTTCACACAAAATAATAGAAAACTTAAAGAAAAAAAAACGCAATAGTTACAATATAGAATATAAAGTAACATCCAGACCCGGAATAAATATTTCTTTATCATGCAAACATTTGTTCCGCTGCGATAATTAAAACCGCAACTGCGTCTTAGTCGGCTATTTACCCACTACGCCACAGAGGTCGAAGAATGGGTTTGTGAACTTTCAGCATGGGTTTGTGACTTATGTCGACTTTCAGCATTACGATCTATTAAATCAGTGTCGAGAGGTCGTTATCAATAAGCATTAAGAGGCATTTAGACCGAATGGGCTCATTAATTATAGGAATTAGTCTTCCCTATATTTTAGTCATGTCATGTCTATATAAAATAAAATTTCTTCCATCGTTCTAATATTCAAACACAATGCAGGAACATTGCTTACAAGGAAGCTTGCACAACGACCCCTAAACGTGATTAGCGACGAAACATGTTTAAATTTGACGTATTTGTATAATTTGACTACATATTTAGGCACTAAATACTGTTGGCATTGTTGCGCAAGTCGCCATGACTGAACTGTAAGGTCATTAAAATCTAAAACACTTGATAGTTCAATTCAACTGTGATACAGATGTCCATGCACTTGTCATTTTTTAAATTACTTAAACTTTACATTCACAACCAACTCATAAATACTTGTAGGTAACATGCCCAACTGCAACTGTGAATTGTGTCATCCTATAAAATAACTTACAATGCACGTTTTTAAGATAACATAGGATTTTAAATTCATCTTAACATGACAGTTAGCTGTTGCAGATAACTTTGGATATAGGGATCCAATTTGCCTACTTATCTCGTCCAAAGGAGCCTGTCAAATAAATTCTGAGAAAACGATTCCAATGCGATTTTTGTAATCAAACGTAGGAGTCATGACCTTCTGAACATTTTATCTATTCAGTTTTTATTTATTAAATGAAAAGAAATATTTTTTTGTTTGAATGCAAGTTACATCGTATTTTTTTTATTATCATAGCCAAGCGCTTGACCACTACTTCACCTGATGGTAAGTGACGGTGTGATCGAAGATGGAAAACGCTTGCCTATAAAGAACCTATTCACTTTGGACTTAAATACTCCAAGATTATACTGGTTTGGAAAAAACATACGCCGGAAGTGAGTTCCACTCCTTACTTGAGCTAACAAGAAAAGTTGACGCAAATCGTTTGGTACGGCAAGGTGGTATGCCACAGGTATGGGTGGTACTTCTCGGCACGTCTGCTTGTCCGGTGGTGGAAGGGGGAAGAAGGGATACGGTCATGAAGATCTTACGCATATTCACCAAAATGAATCTTGTAAAAAACTGAAAGTCTGGCTCTTCGGCGTCTGTGCTCTAAGACTTTGTAAATTGGCTTCCACTAGTGAGTCATCACCAATGAGTCTAGCAGCACGTCCCTCAATAGAATCAAGGGCTTCGAGCTGATACTTAGCCGAGCCATCCCAGAGATGGCAGCAGTACTCCATACATGAGCAGACTTGTGCTTTGTAGAGACTGAGCAGCTGTCCTGTATATTTTGTACAGTGTATATTTTTAGGGTTCCGTCCCACAGAAGGAAAAAAGGAATCCTGATAGGATCACTTTGTTGTCCGTCTGTCTGTCCATAAGTCGGGTCATTTCCGATTCGAATTTCGATAAACTTTTGTAACTAAAAGATTATGTTGCATCTGTAATACAAACGAATATTATTTAATTGAAGTATAAATTAGGAGATTAGCCCCAAGGATTAGGAAGCTGAAGTGGCCGTGGGCGGGGCACATAGCTCGAAGAACTGACGGCCTCTGGGGCAGAAAGGTTCTAGAGTGCAGGAAGCTCGTTTTTCTCGGTATTCCCAATTTTCGCGAGTAATGGAATGGTTACGATGCGCAGAATGATTACATTTGTAAATATAAAATTCCTGTTTTTGCACCAAACGCAAAAAGTTTCCACATACTTCATACATCCACTGAAACTACACCTGTACTAGTAACATACTATCGGACGCGACTTATGCTGTATCTGGCCAATAACATTGTAACCTTTCAGCAATAAATCTCAGAGCTCACTAATAAGCGCTCAGACGTCTGACGAGAATCTTGCTGCTAGAATTTTTTATGAGTCCCGGATGCATCCGACGCGTGTATGCAGATTACGAGTAGTAATGGCGGGTTTCTATATCCGTCGGTAACCGACTACAACTCGTATCTCTTTAAAAACGTGTTAACAGTTTGACACTTTTTCAAGAAGATCGTAGCTGGTTACCGACGGATATAAGAACCCGCCATTAGTCGCGTTAATCAGTGGCATGTAAGTATGTTTCTTTCTAGTTTTATCTGTAGTTTCAGTCGCTAAAGTAAGTGATGATCGCAGTACTGATATTTTCCGTGTAATCTGAATCTTTATTGAAATAATACGAGTGAGGAACACGATAGGAGATAGTATAACACCCCAAGGGAACTACGAGCGAGTCCCTTTGCAATGTATCACTTACCTTATCTCAAAAGTGTATTATTTCTTACGTCTAGCGTTATAAAAAATATCACGGGGAATTTCAGTACGTTTTTATACACGCACTGAATAATCTAGGTCAACGTTTTTTTATACAAGTTGGAAGTAGAAGAAGCGAATGGCCCACCTTATGTTAAGTGGTAACAATCGCCTTTAACAAAATATTGACTCGTAGGTTACACACCATCAGAACGTGCCCTACAATGCACTGTCTTGCGTCCATCAATTTAAGGCACAAGTACCTACAGTAATTGTTTTTGATTTCTGAAGTAATCTTACTAATATTATAAACGCGAAAGTTTGTATGTATGTTTGTTTGTTACTCTTTCACGCCTGAACGGCTGGACCGATTGCAATGTTTAGTATGTACGTAGATCATAACCTGGATTAACACTTACGCGTGCGAAGCCG
This sequence comes from Philereme vetulata, assembly GCA_918857605.2. NCBI lineage: Eukaryota > Metazoa > Arthropoda > Insecta > Lepidoptera > Geometridae > Philereme > Philereme vetulata. The sequence goes on along the minus strand of OU975431.1, from coordinate 12,659,281 downwards.
CTGGCAATAACTAGTAAACTAATATATAAATTACCTATATTGTTTATAATTTGAATTTGGTTGGATGAACTGCTCACATACAATAGTATCTATGTGAGCAGTTCATCGTATATGTATAGGATCAACATGTCTCGGAGGCAATAACTCATACAAGGGAGCGCATTCGGTAATATGGACGGACATGGCATTCTTTATTATCAAAATTTTACAATATTTTATTATTATAACATACCTAAAGCTTTAGGAATTTGATACACACTTTCTCTGAATGTCAGTTTGTCTGTCCGACCACCTACAACCGTTTTATTTGTTATCTAATAATGTTGTAAAGCTGAAAGATTTGATGTTAAGTTTAGTGACGCCTAATACCTAAGTTATAAAAAACCGGCCAAGTGCGAGTCGGACTCGCAATGAACTCGGAACGAAGGGTTCCCTACCATTATCTATAAAAACGGCAAAAACATCACCTTTATTGTATGGGAGCCCCCCTTTAGTATTTTTTTTATTTTAATTTATTTATATATTTTTTAAGAGAATATATAACTAAATATTCTGTGAATATTTCAAGCGTCTACCTGTTGACGTTATCATTAACGAACTAAAACGAGCAAAAAAATCACGTTTGATGTATGGGACCCCCCCTTAAATATTTGTTTTATTATATTTTTAGTATTTTTTGTTATAGCGGCAATAGAAATACATCATCTGTGAAAAATGTCAACTATCTAACTATCACGGTTCATGAGATAGATAGATAGATATTTCCTTTATTGCACACCATTAATTATAAACATATAACAGAAAAAAACAATTCTAAATAATAGGTACAATGGGCGGCCTTATCGCTCAAAGCGATCTCTTCCAGACAACCTTAGCCTAAATATAAAGCCTGGTGACAGAAGGATAGACAGACAGACATACAGCGGAGCCTCAGTAATAGGGTGCCGTTTTATCCTTTGGGTACGGAACCCTAAAAATAGCCTAACATTTAGTTATATCATGAGCGAAATATAATTGCATCGAAATATAGCCTTTGGTACTCAATCTAGCAATAAACCAAACACTATCACAGATATACTCAAATATTTAAAACGCCAATTGGTTAAATCCCGGCTATTTATAAAAGCCTCTTATCCACACTTAGCATACATCCCATCCCGTTCCGGCGTGTGTCGACTTGAAATGTATTTGTCGTAAGCAGCTGTAATGTCAATAGTAAATATTTGAAGCTGATCGACTCCCCTTCTTGGAGTCGCAGTAGGGGGGTTCTCTAGACATTGTTTCTTTTACCGTAACATCGGAGGATGTTTTTTAAATGTTTATTACATAATCCTAAAATAGTCTAGAAAATGAATAAAAGCGGCTTCGTTGAACTTTAAAAGTCATAAATAAAAAATAAAAAAAATCATAAAATCTTAGCCCATCGTAAAATTTACTAAAGATTGTCAGCATCCATTAAAGTTTCTTAATCAAGGCTTACAAATTAATAAAAGTCTTTGACACAAAATGATTTATTATGCTTTAAAACTTAATAAACACACGATCTAGTTTTTAAATGTCAGCAAGTGTAATCTTATTTCTAGAACTTGTAAACAATTTGGTCATCTAGTCCTTTTAAAATCGCATAATGGTTGAATCTGTTTTGGATGCAGCAACAAGCTACACAGATTTTTCTTGGTATCACTGCTTTAAGAAAATATCAACATTCATAATCAATCAATATACATATAAAAACACTTAAAAAATAACCAGACAGGTGTGTTGCCTGTCGATGTCTTGTCGATGATACCAGCGGTAAAATTGACGTTTCAAAATTATCTTTTTATTTTGAGGAATAAAATGGTTAGCCGCCACTTCGCCAGGAAAGTGCGTAAATTAACGATACAAATAATTTAAATAAAATTTGAATGATATTTTGTCAAATAAAAGCTAAAACTTATTAAATTTTTAAGATGCATCGCACTTTTTAATTTTCGCATCACCTTATATTCCTTGATATTCATCATCATATCAGCCGTAGGACGTCCACTGCTGGATAAAGGCCTCCCTCATTCATCTCCAGGAACTGCGGTTGGAAACGACCTGCATCCAACGCTGACCTGCGGTTCTTACCAAGTCGTCTGCCCATCTTATAGGTGGACGTCCTACGCTGCGCTTGCCGGTCCGTGGCCTCCATTCGATAACTTTCCGGCCCCATCGGCCATCTGTTCTGCGCGCTATATGGCCTGCCCATTGCCACTTCAACGTGCTAATCCGTCGGGCTATGTCGGTGATTTGAGTTCTCCTACGTATCTCCTCATTTCTGATTCGATTCCTTGATATTAATTGTAAACAAAACATATTTTATATGTCCATGAAGTTTAATAGAGATCTATTTAGATCCAATTTTGACCCGTGTGTTAGATTGGTTAAGATAAAGTCGTAGGCCCGACTGACCTGCCAACTTACACACGCCTTAAACCAGTTTGATTGTTTTATATTATGTAATGTTATGTTATTTATATTGTTTATGTTTATGTATATTTCTAATATTAATGTCTTTGCTAGCTTGCTTTTACACTTGTGATATAAAACACTTGAGATTTCAAAGAAGTACTTTCATTTTGTTTCGGTTAAATTGTCACGTTAGAATCCCAAATCTTGTTTCACTTTAGTCAACATTTAATGGTCGCATTACGATCTATTAAAATATAGCATGGTTTATAGATAAAAAGTAGCAATCCAGGTCTCAACATAAAAACAGACAGTTACTTTTGAATTTATAATATTAGTATGATTGACCCCAATACGGGAATATTAACTATCTGTTGAGATATACCGTTGCCTGCATCAATATTAGTATTATTAAGAGCCTGTAGTGTCCCACTGCAGATCAACCTTCTCTCCAGTCTTCTCTATTTTACAGGATTCGCTGCATCGCTAGATCCGTAAACAAGTGACCTATATTCTTGGTCGTTAGTAATGACTTACGATACATTTTGAGGCTCTCGGCGCTATCAGTTATGGAGTTTTCGTGGTTTTTAATCACATCGTCTTTATATCACCAATCTACTGAGAAATTTTCGATCAAAGTAAAGGAAAGGACTGCACTGATCTTGTAGAACAATAATAAAATCTCTAAACGTGATTATTGTTTCAATTAACTAATCAACTACATTTTCGTAATAATTCCTTGAGTGGTATATCAGGACTCCAATCTGTACGTTGTACATTTTAATGAATTGGTTTTGCTAGACCCAGCAGTACTCCAATAGATGCTGAAAGTAATTAAATGGTCACGCCTGTTGTAACATAGCCGAAACGTCGGGATAACAAATAAAAAAGGTACATACGAGATAAATAACCGTTTTAATCAGTAATGTACAGTAATCGCGAAAGTTTAAAAAATACTAGATGTTAAAATATCGAAAAATTTGTAATCTAAACACGGTGTCCTTTATATACTGTTTTCCCAGAACAAACGTTGTTCAGACCATGCTCTACTATCAGTTTATAAGAACAAATTAAAAAAAAAACAAAATCGGTCTTTGAAAAACATAAAAAGTTGCAAACTAAAAACGTCTATTTTAACGTAACGCCCTACAACATAGTCGGCGCGCTGACCGGTAGCTATTAGGTATCTAATGAGTAGGTAATACGCTACGGCTAGCGTACCCATGAACTTTACGTCACGGTTAATTTTGAACAAAGTTAGACTTATACGAGTATGAGAAGGTCTTGATTTTTTTTTCATTCTTGTTTGATGCTATCAACAGTTAGTAGCCCATGGTCTGAACAACGTTTATTCTGGGAAAACAGTGATTTAAAGGATACCATAAAATAAATTCACAAAAGTCTATCATTTGACGAACCCCACGTGTGTAGTAAGTGTGCAGCAGTAGAGATGTGCCGTGTGTTTGAAGCCTGACACATCTTTCCAACTGTCTGAAGTAGTGCATAAGAGCGCCGGGCGGCCCGTCTGAAGTAAAGAGCTGCCAATTGAACTGCGAAACGATGAATGACGTGCCCTGCGCCCTGCGCACGCGAGAGAACGATTTAAATTCTAGACGAACGTACATTTCAGTCAAGATTGACACCAACCGAACTGAAATTATTCAGTCATGGAAAAAAATCAAAATTTTCAATTGAGTTTTGCTGCGGGACAAAATATTTGCGTTATCTGCAATAATTTGTTCAGAGAATGAGTGTCTTGATACTCAAGTCGTTGTTTTTGACACCCACGATAGATACCTATGGCTTAGTATTTGTGGAGTGTTTATTTTTAACCCCTGACGTAAAAAGATGGGTGTTATAAGTTTGTGCTAACGTAGCTCTCAAACGGATGAACCAACTCAGACTCAGTTTTTTTAAAAACAAGTTAGTTTATTTGTGGTGGTTCCGTTGCGTGATGAAGAACAGGTCAGCCGATCTCAAGACTATCTGCACTTTTCGTTTTTGGTGAAGGGATCTCAGCTGTAAAATGAAATTTATTGCGGGTTTTACTGGGTCGGGGGTTTTTAAAATATACTTGCCTTAATCTGTCCTAAAAATAATCTACCCTTAACCGAACAATGGTGATTTTGTTATCTATGTTATTGATGGCGCTTATAGTAATTTTAAGATATTAGTTTTAGTTAAAAAGTATTTCTATGTGTTTCAATTTCACATAAGTAGGTTTCAAAATCTTAATTTAAATATCTATTTCTATTTAGATAAACTTGAGTTTGAATAGTTTAAAAATGTAGTTTTCTCTAGCTTCTGCCTCTGATCTTCAAATGGTTTTATTTCATTCCGTATAATTAACACAATCTTTTTATACATCTAGGTCAAAGAATTAAGTCATTAGACATCTATTATGTCTAGCGATATGTCTCTAAATCACGTTCGGCTGTAACAAAAGGTAACGTTAGATTTACAGAGGGTAATACATGTTTTAATTTAACGAGAGATAAGCCATCCCAGATTTTACGACTGCTTTTATCTAAACTCCATACCACAGAAGTCATATTACTCCTGACGTGTAAAAGTTCCACTCTAGTTGTCTTGTAATTGGTTTCGTCTAGACAGTCATTAGGCTAGTGTCTTTAAAAAGTAGTATATTTAATATAAATTTTAGGTTCGCGTTTCACCACAATCTCACCTGATGGACCACGCTTTCTTAGAACAAACCTGGTTATTCGCGACTTGAAGACACCCAGATTCTTACTAGCTTTTTCTATAAAAATAGTTACATGTAGCTTAAGTTACATATAATCTGTTCTATTGCATGCAATGGCAATTGTGGCATTTGTAGTCCATTTGTGTCCCATTCCTGGGCAAAGACCTCTCTCCATCCCTTCCAAACATCGCGATCTTGGGCTAAGCCCATCCAGCCTATCAGAAACTTATCCAATTCACACCGTCATTTTCTTCATGGTCTGCCACATCATCTTCTAGCTGGGTCAGGGCTGCAATCGGTAGTTTAGAGTAAGTATCTAACAGACTTGCCCAACCTAAGTTACATCATCATCATAGCCACAAGACTGCTGCTCCCTCGCGGAACATAGGCCTACTCTATAGACTTCCAGAGCGATCCCTTTTGTATGGCCTACACACAACGGCTCCTAGCAACCTTTATTAGTTCGTCTTTCCATCTAGTGGAGGGGGGAGGGAGGGGGCGTCCTACGATGCACCTTCCAGTGCGTGGTCTCCACTCGGGAACATTTCTGAAATTCAGTCATTTCAGATAGTAATCCTCTGGCCTAAGTTACATGACATGTATTATATAATATGTTATGTTAAGTTCTTCCGTTTCCCAAACTTGGTATGTACATGTACAGTAGACAATAGGCGACAAAAGTAGTGTGCATCTGTGCTCTCTTAACATATTGTATCTAGAGACGGAGTAATAAAGCTTATTTTACATTGCAAAGCCGATGGAAGAGACGCGAGTCTTGCACATGCCAGCAATAACGCCTAAATTGATCTAACTTGCGATATTAGATTGTGCTTGGTTGATTTAATGTGTTTTAAAATATTACATATTTAAAAGCATTACCTGGGAGTTACATTTAGTTTTTTTAAGTCTTGATTCATATAATTTTCAGCTTGTATTAACATTGCTGATCCTAAACATCCTCTATTAGAACCATGTGTTTTGTTTTTGGATTTTGGATAATATTCGGAATAATCAATTCTATATAAAAATATTTTGATACATGAAAATATTGAAAAAAATTTTAATAATGGATCAGTTCATCGTCATCGTATCAGCCATAGGAAGTCCACTGAACAAAGGCCTCCCCCATGGACTCACCCAACAGCTTCCAGCAACCTTCACGAAGCAGTTATTTCTCTTACCTTTCAATGGGTAAAGAAAAGAAGTAATATTTATTTTGAGATTTCAAATAATCGAATGTTTGTGCCATTTTCGTCATTTTCGATTTCTAATGAATGACCCCGCGGAATCCAAAATAATGTAACAATTTCATAATAACAACCTCAATTCAAAAAATACTTACGAAAGAATTTGCAATATTATTTTTTGAAAGTATAATTTTGGCAGATGACACAAGTCACAACGATATAAATTAATCCAAGTGTGAGTTAGGCTCAAACTCATGAGGGTTCCTTGTAAAAAAAACATTAAAATAATACTTATAATTATGAGGCAATTAGGCCTTCGGGTGCCCATAGATTTGGCATCTAGCATACTATACATTTTTTTTTGTTTGTGCTAGAACTTAATGTGTAAAGATCTTAATTATGTAGGTACGTTTCAATTACATTATGCCTTATATTCTAGCATGCAAATTTCATAAATACAATAGTACTTCTGAAATTTAAAGTTATTATTTAAATGTACAATCATCATAAAAGGCATGTATTAGAATAATTAATAAATACAATTAAATTTATATTAGTTATATAAAAATTAAATGTCAAAAATAGCCTAAAATTATAATATGTCCTCTAGAAATTCCTGAATATTATAATAACATTTCATTACTAATAATTGCTTAAATTTAGATTTAAATAGATGATCACCGAGCATATATGCATTTGGTATAATATTGTAGATACGTATCGCCACACAGACTACACTTTCATGTAATAAAGTGTAAATAGCCTGTTGCCATCTCGTCTGTTTCGTACTACAATATCAGCCATACGTGGAAATAGATGACGATTTTTTCTTACAAACATTGCTATGTCCATTAATCCACAATGCGTGCTTATTATAGACGAAACAATTATAATTTTATGTACCTACAGAATTTAAAGTCATCACAGTAAGTAATAAACAATGCAGGCTACTATCAAAAACCATAAGGTTTACTGTTGCACCGTTAGGTAAAGAAACATACATTTGTATAAACATTTAATTTTTTTTTATTAGGTACCTACATCGTAAGTGTACTCTAATTTTTTTGCAATCTAACCAAGTGGGCTAATGAACAATTTTATGCTAACTAAGTTTTATAATATGATCAAGAATATGTTTATTAGCACTTTTCTTACAGTCTCTATTTGAGGCGAATATAGTAGATGATTGGTCTTATTTGGAGGCTTTCTCCTCAGAGAGGAATCATTCTCAGAGGGGAAGACACTTTGTTCTTGTGGTCATTATGAATCTAAAAATAAAAAAATAATAATTGACGCGTTAGCGAGCAGATAGATGGCTAAAAATAAATGATCACACAAGAACTTTGTCGCTATGAAAAGTTTAACAAGTAGATACTGATAGTATTTTATTTATAGTGTTATCCGAACACATACGGAAAATTCCAAAATTTTTAAAAATCATCTTTAAAATTTCAAGCCTAGACGGGACTTGAACCCGCAACCTTCCTCTTGATACGAGGATAAAAATCTTGAAGTAGATACTGTATAATAGTTTGAAGAATCAAACATCCTTCCTATAACTGTAAGCTGTAAGGTTTTCAATTGTAGCTGTATATTTGTTCGCCCGTCACAATGAGTCGTGTTATTCGATAAATTGGCGCAAAGCTCTTACGTTGATAAGTGTCACTTGCAGATTTATTAAATATATATATAAAAGGGAAGTTGTTCGCGTTTTTCTCATTATTCTGAGCAGCGCGTGACATCTCATAAATATTGGTTCCGGTTAATAGAAACTTGATGGGCGCGAAGACAGCGCTTTGTATGGAACTCGTGCTTCGATTGTTCAAATAACGAGCGTATTCTCTCAAAATGTTATATATCTTTGTTCGGATAAAGTGAAGGCATAAAAAATAAGCAGCGGCCATAAAAAAAGTTTAGACAAGTGATCTAAAACTACCTAAGTACTTAATTATTTATCATCATCATACCAGCGACAGGACGTCCACTGCTCGACTCCCTCCCTTATAGATTGTCAGAGCTACCGATCTTGTGCGGCCTACACCCAATAGCTCCCAGCATTTTTATCAGGGCGACTTTCCATCTAGCGAGGGCGCGTCCTGCGTTGCGCTTTCCAGTGCGTTGTCTCCACTCTAACTTATGTTATACTTAATTATTTCTAACGCTTGAAACGTCATTTCTTATTACCCCTATAGTGTGAGTCTTTACGCCTAAAATATGACTTTTTATACCTGAAGTGTGATTTATTATCTCTTAACACCTGAAGTCCTGACTCCTCCCTCACGCCTGAAGTGTAATTTCTGGGTTATTTCCGCTCATCCCCTCACTTTGCGCTCGACGACAAAGCGGCAAAAAAACTTGAAAGGTTTTATAGTAGCGCTTGTTACAATATGTTATGTTATCAACTTTTATATATGGTTTTAATATCAATAAATTTCACCCCTGAGGTGTGATTCCTTGTTCCTGAAGTGTAACTCCTATCACCTGGAATGTGATTCCTCGCCTCAGTGTTTGTCTCACACCTGAGGTCTGACTCCTCACGTCTTAAGTGAGATTTATCATTGTGCGTTTGACTTTTGACGCCTGATGCCCTCGCCCGACTTGAAACCCGTCGTAAAATAAGTACCTATTACTTCTCACACTTGACATCACATCTGGAAAGAAAGAAAGAAAAAGTTTTTATTTGTAACGGCTGTTATTGCACTGATATTTGCTTCGGGTCTGGCTGGTTCTCTATGTATTATAAGTATGTATTTACAAATAAAAGCCGTATGTAAGTATTCTATCAGTTATTTGGTTCCTTTGTTTAGTTTCGGGCTAGATGGCGCTGTGTGAAATGTCCAGCATTATTTATAATTTTATTTGTGACGTGATCTTGTCACAAAATGGTGTCCGAGTCAGCATGATGTTGTGTTTTTCGAACAAACTGTTGTACATCTGACTTTAAATCACAGGAGTGGATTCCAATCTTGGTTATAGTTGAGTTAACAAATCTACAGTTTCCCATGAGAAACAAATTATTAAGTAAATTACTCAAATAACTTCCCCACATAATTTAGTTCACGTCACATATCTCTACAATTTGTAGACTAAAATCGAAAGTTAAGAATTTGAACTCTATCCCTAGAAAACAAGATTTAGTATTCAGTGGAGGAGGTGGTTAGATAATTTCTAACATGATTGAAAGGTGATAACTTGGAAATGTCAAAGGTCGGATTTCGGTCTAGTTATGAACCGGGTGGTGGGAAATCGTGCATAAATCAATTTCGGATCTGCATATCCACAGCCGTAAAGCTTGCCCGTTTGTGACACAACTGGTACAGAACAGGTTCTTATACTAGTATTTTATCTACTTTGATTATCAGAGCCACAAGCAAATTCTTTATAATTTTTCCATTGTGATTGGTCTTATGTTTTGGTTTAGTTATTTTCTAACAATTTAATAAAAAAAACACGTTTTCTTAAGTAGGTATGTTACATTTTATAGGTTACTGGAAACTATGTTGGGTGCAGGCCGCAAGATTAGGGATGGAGATGATTTTTTCTGGACCAAACTTACTAGATTTAAGGCCTTCGTGGTAATTTTGGGCCGCACCTCGTTAGGCCTGCGATAGACGTGACCTGCTCAATCCCACTTCAAAATGGCGGCCTTATTCTCTACATCGTCATCGGCGATGTTGGTTTTGGAGCGCAGTATGGTAGGTACTACGGATGCGATCATATTCATTTATTAGGTTGGGGAAAAAGTTTCATCGCATTTTTTAAGAAAATTCAAAACATTTTTTAATATAGTTTATTTACATTTAACTAAAGTATGTAGGTACCATTTTGTTCAATAACTTTTTGCCATCTTGTAGGCAGGGACATGATCCCACTGCTATAAAAATTTTGGGGCTTCTGATCAAAATACCGCGACAAGTAGTTTTGGCAGTCCTTTCGTGATGTTAACCTGACACTGCCTAAAGAATTCTGAAGAGACCGAAACAGGTGGAAATCTGAAGGTGCAAGGTCAAGGTTATACGGCGGATGCATTAACACCTCTCAGCCAAACTCTCTTAATTTTTGCTGAGTGGCTAAAGATGTGTGAGGTCTAGCGTTATCATGATGAAAAACCACACCCGTTCTGTTGATTAATTCTGGCCGCTTTCTCTCAACTTTTTGCTTTAATCTCATCAGTTGTTCGCAGTAGAGTTCAGAATCGATGGTCCTGCCTGGTGGTAACAGCTCATAATGAATAATGCCCTTCCAATCCCATCACACACACAGCATCACCTTGTTGCGAGTTAACCCGGGTTTCGCCACAGTCTGTGAAGCCTGACCGGCCTTTGACCATGACCTTTTTCGCACGTTCTTGGCGTACGTGATCCACTTTTCATCACCAGTTATCAGCTTCTTCAAAAATGGTTCGGTTTCATTACGTCGTAATAAAGAATCACAAATGAGTACACGGTTCATTAGGTTTCTTTCAGTGAGCTCGTGGGGTACCCAAATATCGAGCTTTTTTGTGTACCCAGTTTGTTTCAAATGCGCCAAAACTGTTTTGTGGTCAATTCCCAGTTCTTCAGCTACGTCTTAACTACTGATATGCCGATCTTGCTCCACTTTTTATAAATGGCATCAATTTCATCCGTAATAGGGCGACCAGAGCGACGTGCATCTTGGACATCAAAATTTCCGGATTGAAAACGCTTAAACCAAATTTGTGCTACTCTGACAGACACTGCACTAGGTCCATAAACATCGCAAATTTTTTCCGCGGCTTGCGTTGCATTTTTACCTTTTTTGTAGAAAATTTTTAATATGTATCGAATTTCTTCATTAGATTCACTCATCTTTACAGTACGAAAAACAAATAAAAATCACACATTTTCCTAATTTGAATTTGAAATTATCTTCTTTAAAATTTAAACTTTGAATGACACCAAAACCAGCCAAATACAAATAGTAAAGCCAAAGAGATTTTATTACAAGTTCATACATACTATAATGCGAAAAGACTTTTTCCCCAACCTATTATTTATTCTTTCATGTGTACAAGTTAAGCTTACTAAGGTGTTTTTAGTAAAAGTAGGTAAAATGTTAATGCTATGATACTACAATGCTATTTAACGAACATAAGATTGTAGATTATTTGCTTAACATTAGCAATACTTATTTATTAGTTATGTAGTAAGTAAGTAAGTACATAACAATAATAATAAAGCAATAATGCTAATTTATGCAACAATGATATGATAATTAAAATAACAAATTTATTTAGATAGTTTAAGTTCAAGAGTACTGCGATGCATCGACCTCAAACACCAAGTCTGCAAGAATTTTATTTTGAAATATCTATGGGTCTCAGTAATTCTGTGAAAGCGAGGCCCTAGCTATTACTAGTAAATGTAGAGCAAATGGCGGTGCAAACACTTCCTTAGGCGTGGTCTAGAACTACTTGCTACTTGTGCCCACATGTGCATTAACATACAACTACCATGTGTTGAAATCATAATGTCACCTGTTCAACTTCTTGCGATATTCCATCTGTATATTTGATACTTTCTAGTGTTATAATGAGCCGTGGCGATCTAGTTTACTAACCCAACTACAGATTCCTCCGTGATCTAAATTGATGGTAAAACCGTTTATAGTTATCTTATCTTATCTTAACATACGCAATATAAATTCGCAATATTTTGTCAATTTATAATTTACGACATTTTACCATAAAAATGTAAATAAAATAATAATAACTAGTGGTTCGCCCCGAACTGAGAACTCACGAGTATCCCAAAACACAAAAAAAAAATTCTTAGGGCGACTCCCGTAACGATGCCTAAACGTATTTAGTGGCTAAAAATGATTTAAGGAGTGTTAAAATCATACAAATACGTCAAATTTAACCATTTTTAGTCGCTAAATACGTTTAGGGATCGTTGTGCACGCAGGATCGATGACTTCCAGCCTCCCGAACAAGCCGGTTTCCGAAAAGGCTTTAGTACCATAGATCACATCCACACGCTACGCCAGATTATACAGAAGAACGAGGAGTATAATCGGCCGTTACGTCTAGCTCTTGTGGACTATGAAAAAGCCTTCGATTCAATCGAGACCTAAGCGGTACTTCAGTCTCTTCAGCGATGCCAAATCGACTATAGGTATGTCGAAGTGTTGCAGTGTTTGTATAGTAACGCCACTATGTTAGTTCGTCTACAAGACCAGAGTACGGAACCAATCCAATTGCAGAGAGGCGTGAGACAGGGAGACGTAATTTCTCCGAAACTGTTCACGAACGCATTGGAGGAAGTTTTCAAACTCTTGGTCTGGGACGGACTTGGCATCAATATCAATGGCGAATACATCACTCACCTTCGTTTTGCCGATGATATAGTCATTATGGCCGAATCGCTCGAGACTCGGTAACATGCTCAGCGACCTCATTAGGGTCTCCCAACAGGTGGGTCTTGTGAACATGGATAAGACGAAAATCATGTCAAATATTCATGTTGCACCCGTACCGGTAGTTGTTGGGGGTGATACTCTCGAAGTTGTCGACGAATATGTATACCTAGGACAAACTGTCCAATTAGGTAAGTCCAACTTCGACAAAGAGGTCGCACGAAGAATCCAACTCGGCTAGGCAGCGTTCGGGAAACTTCGCGATATCTTCTCGTCCAAAATTCCCCAGAGCCTGAAGACTAAAGTCTTCAACCAGTGTGTGTTGCCAGTGATGACCTATGGCACTGAAACGTGGTCCTTTACTCATGGCCTTATGACCAAGCTCAAAGTCGCTCAACGAGCTATGGAGAGGGCTATGCTCGGGGTCTCTTTGCGTGACAAAATCCGCAATGAGGAAATCCGCAGACAAACTAAAGTTGCCGACATAGCTCTCAAAACTAGCAAGTTGAAGTGGCAATGGGCAGGCCACATCGCTCGTAGAACCGATAACCGTTGGGGAAGAAAGGTTCTAGAGTGGAGACCACGGACTGGAAGACGCAGCGTAGGCCGGCCCCCCACAAGGTAGACCGACGATCTAGTAAGAATCGCGGGGAGCCGTTGGGCGCAAACGGCTACCAACCGCTCGTTGTGGCGATCTAAGGGGGAGGCCTATGTCCAGCAGTGGACGTGTCCCGGCTGATGATGATGATGATGTGAAAGCCGGTCTTAGTCTTTACCTAATAAAATAGTGCCACGAAATGCGCAACCAACTAACTTGACCAACAGTTGATTCAAATTACAGGCAACGGTAGTTCATGTTAATTGGTTCTTCTTTTAAGAGGGCGTTCCGAATCTGACGCAAGTTTAGATATTTACGAAGTCGGCCGGCCGTTGAACTCGCTGCGGATGTGTGGGTTTGTGTCCTATACACCTCACTATAGGACAAGAAATTTTGATCCTTTGTCATGTCGATCAAATGAAAATTTTTATTTATAGTGTATTTGGTATCTTCGTACCTATCTTCATTTGTAGTTTAAAGTATTTATATTTTATTTGTATTGGTTATGCGCTTGACCACTTAGGTACTCACTTGATGGTAAGGTGTAAGAGGGAGCCAGCTTGCCTAAATAGAACGTGTTCACTCTGGACTTGAAGACTCCGAGATTACTGCGCCACCGGCTCCGCCCGCGCTATCGAGCCCAGCTGTTATTATGACTGACGCTGCTTTTACCGCTGATACGATCGAGGACGAAACTAAAGAGTGGATAACTGTGAACCGTAAACCCAAACGACCGTCAATGCGTCTGAATGCCGTCACGGGTAGCGGTGCTATTGACTCAGACTTACAGACCGTCGAACGAGTGAGAAAAATGCATATATGTTTTTTAAAACATAACACAGCGCCGGAATCTGTTATCTCTTATATGAATAGAAACAGCCCATCTGACGACTACCGTGTAGAAAAGATAGCATTAGCTCATAGTCATTATTCGTCATTCTCGGTAACCGGACCGTACAGCAGGTTCGAGTTCTTCATGTCAGCCGAGAACTGGCTCCCCGGAATTGAAGTTAGCGAGTGGTTTCGTCGCAGCTCCAGACGCGCGAGAGGCGCGTCCACATCCAGCCAGAAACACCGCCGCCCCATCACAATCTCCAGGGAGCAACCCACGACCACCAGGAGCGCCGGTGCTGCCGCCGCGACGATCACGTCCAGAGAATGACTCTTTCTATTTGCCACCAAAACATTAGATGCATCAACAACAAAAACGAAGCAGTTGGAAGTGCTATTAGCGAAGGAATTATCATGTGATATACTTATAATTACGGAGCATTGGCTCCGAGCTAATCAGCTAGGTTCCGTTACATTATGTAACTACGATTGAAACTCTTCCTACTGTAGACCGAAGATAGGTCACGGGGGCTGCTGTATATACGTCCGATCCGGCATTAAGGTCAGTAATAAACTAGACTACCGCGATCTAGCGCATGAGCAGGTGTTTGATATTTGTGCGGCGAATCTTGCAGATGACGATATCTTGATTGTAGGAGTTTATCACTCTAATAAAACGATTAACTCTGATTATTTAATATTATTTTAAAAATTATTGAGTAAAGTTACAGACGAAGGGCTCATTACAATTATTATGGGGGACATTAATATTAATTTGCTGGAAAATTCATCAATTAAAAAGCAATTGGCTGATCTCCTGTCTAGTTACGGTTTCACGCAGTTAGTCGATTTTCCAACTAGAGTGGAAGAGGGTAGCACCCTATTAGATCATGCGTACACGAACCTTCCCACGGAGCGCGTCGCAGGCATCGTCGGCGTCGACACGCGCCTCAGCGATCACGGTGCCCAGCGCCTTACTATCTCACGGAGCTCCACTCACCCACCGCCTCATAGTTTACTAAAGCTTAGTTTAATAGTGTACTAAAGCATAGTTTCAACACGATCAACAAAATAAATTTTGTATCGGCTGTAGAGTCTGTATACTGGAATAAATTGATAGGATTATCTAACGGCAACTGCAATGAAATGGCGGAATCTATACTATCAACGTTAGTAGGTAAGATCAATATCTGTTTCCCTCTTAAAAAACAACCTGCGAAAACTACTAATCGTAACCAGTGGGTGGACACGGAGGTACAAAATGTAAAGCATTTGTTGTATGAAATCCTACATCTCAAAGCTACGTTTCCGTCAGACGCAGCGATTTTAAAGTTTTCCGACGAACTATCGTACAAATATAGTGCTATGTTCTTTAACATAGCACTATACCTAGTCAGGTCATAAGTATTGTCACACAGTAAAAACTTTTCTTTTAGAATGCTGGCCACAAAAAAGTTTATAGAATTCGAATTTCGAATTATTAATGAAAATAAAAATGTATACTTTTTAGAATTTTACTCATTTTTAAATATGGAGTGGACGCTTA
Organism: Philereme vetulata; assembly: GCA_918857605.2. Taxonomy (NCBI): domain Eukaryota; kingdom Metazoa; phylum Arthropoda; class Insecta; order Lepidoptera; family Geometridae; genus Philereme; species Philereme vetulata. The sequence continues at coordinate 12,643,604 of OU975431.1, read as the reverse complement.
AAGAAGACCGTGTTGCAGTTATTGCGTTGCATCGTTGCGGTTACGCGCCAATTCAAATTTTTGACATACTGAAAAATTTGAATATAACCAAAAGATTCGTTTATCGCACCATCAAATGATACAATGAAGACTCTTGTGTAGATGACAGGTCAAGAAGTTGTCGCCCTTGGTCTGTTAGGACTCCAGCAGTGATAAAAGATGTGAATGCGCGAATTCAAAGAAATCCCAAACGTAAGCAGAAACTGTTGACCCTTCAGATGGGGTTAAGCAGAACCACGGTGAAAAGGGTGTTAAATGAAGACTTAGGGCTTCGGGCATATCGAAGAAAAACAGGACATCGTTTGAATGCTCGTCTAATGGACCTGAGACTGAAGAGATGCCGCGCTTTGTTGAAGCGGTACGCGGGAAAATAATATCGGGAAATTCTTTTTTCGGATGAAAAAATTTTTACCGTAGAAGAGAGCTACTACAAACAAAATGATAAGGTGTACAGTAGTGAAAAAGCGAGCAACCGTATTCCGCGTGTCCAACGACGTCATTTTCCATCCTCGCTCATGGTATGGTTGGGAGTTTCTTATTGGGGCTTAACAGAGGTACATTTTTGTGAGAAAGGTGTAAAAACGAATGCAGTTGTGTATCAAAATACAGTCCTGACGAACCTTGTGGAACCTGTTTCTCATACCATGTTCAATAACAGGCACTGGGTATTAAACAAGATTCGGCGCCAGCTCATAGAACGAAGAGCACACAAGACTGGCTGGCGGCGCGTAAAATCGACTTCATCCGGCACGAAGACTGGCCCTCCTCCAGTCCAGATTTGAATCCGTTAGATTACAAGATATGGCAACACTTGGAGGAAAGGCGTGCTCAAAGCCTCATCCCAATTTGGAGTCACTCAAGACATCCTTGATTAAGGCAGTCGCCGATATTGACATGGACCTCGTTCGTGCTGCGATAGACGACTGGCCGCACAGATTGAAGGCATGTATTTAAAATCACGGAGGTCATTTTGAATAAACTTTATTGTCATAAGAATCTATGTTTTGATAAGTTCATTTTGGTATATAAATGGTTACATAATGAATAAAGTTGTTTCAATTATTTTATATTAAACCTGTGACAGAATTTATGACCTGACTAGGTATTTGTACGATAGTTCGTCGTTTGTCCTTTGACAAACGTACCCGCTTCTACTCAGAACTTATCCGCGCCGACCCTAACAAATCCAAGCGTATGTAGAGGATCATTAATGCAGAACTGGGCCGGAGTAGCAGCAAACGAGTTGACTATACCGATCTCATTCGGGGCATAGATGGACAATCGTTCGCTTCTAAAGCTGATCTTGTAGATGCACTCAACGTCGAGTTTGTAACTGCTGCAAGTAAGTGTGGCGCCCCGGCTGCCGACTCGTTCCTTGCCATGGCTGCGCTTAGGGCTGACTCTGGCACCAGTGACACCTCGCTTAGGTTAAGTCCCTTCACACCTTCCGAAATTATTAAAAATACTCACTGGTATATAGCCCCAAAAACCAGCGTAGACTATTACGGTATATCCGCTAGTATATTGAGAATCGCTGCAAACCCCTTAGCCTGCACGATCAGCCAATTGTGTAACGCATGCCGGCGTCAAGGATTTTATCCCACGGCGCTGAAAAAAGTTAAAATCTGTCCGCTATACAAGGGTAAAGGTAAGAAGACCGACACCATATCTTACCGCCCTATATCGATTGTGCCGGCCATTAGTAAGATTCTTGAAGTCGGGCTCAATAATAGGCTGCTCGCATTCGTAGCGGGCCGTCGTGTCTTATCGGATAGACAATATGCATTTAGAGTGGGGCGCGCAACCACGGACCTGGTGCGCGAGGTGGTGTGGCGAGTACTGAGCGCGCGCGAGGCTGGCCAGCGCGTCGCGTTGCTATGCTGTGACATCTCGCGCGCGTTCGATACCGCTGACCACAAACTCATCGCCAACAAACTCCAGTTCTATGGAATACGCGGTCCCGCGTTATCATTACTCACATCCTTCATGTCTGACAGATATCAAGTGGTAGTAGGTGATGGGGGGTGCGTTACATCATCGGAATTGGCGAATATCATAGGTGTTCCCCAGGGCTCGTGTTTGTCGAACACCTTATTAGCTTGCTTCTGAATGATCTACCCGGTGTCGTCGAAAACGTCGAAATCTTCATGTACACGGACGACGTCGCCGCGGTCCAGTTCGCGATCGGTGGGTGCAGTAAGCACCCACCGATCGCGAACTGGAGCATGGGCTGAACGAGGTGGTACGACAACTCGAGTCATGGTTCAAATCTAACGGTCTGGCATTGAACCGGGATAAGACTTGCTACATAACATTCTCCCTAAATAGTAGGACACCACTTTCACTTAAAGTTACCGCCGGGAATACCATGCTGAAACAAGTCCAAACTATCAAACTGTTGGGTTTCCACATAGACAGCTCGCTCGTGTGGGACACTCACATAGAGGAGCTATGCACAAGGCTCGGGAGGGCGTGTTTTGCATTACGGAGGCTGGCGAACACCGCGTCCCGCGACGTGGTGCGCTCCTGCTATTTTGCCACCGTCCACAGCGCCGTTACCTACGAAGCCGAGCTGTGGGCGCGCGCCGCTGACACCCAGCGCGCTTTCGTGATGCAGAAGCGGGCGGTGCGCGCTATCGTGGGTGTCCCAGACGATGTCTCATGTAGGGACATTTTTAAGGAATTAAAACTCCTACCTCTGCCCTGTGAGCTTCTATATCAGGTGGACTTGTTTACCTTCATAAATTTGGACTTGTTTCAGCGTCGGGGCGTTAACAAATCCCGTGCCCTACGCAGTGACAAATTCCAGCATCATCTTGTAACTCCGCCGCACAAATTGACCAAATCCGAGAGGTCCGTATACATCATGGGCCCATCGGTTTTCAATAGATTGCCAGAATCGATAAGGACAGCAGCGTCCGTGCCTATGTTTAAGAGTAGGCTTAAAAAGTGGTTGTTGAGTGGGATATTCTATAGTGTAGACGAGTTTTATGAACTACCTACACTGTAGAATATCGCACCAGGACTAATATAAATTAATGCTACCTATGAAAGGAATTTTATTATAATTAAATTATATAACTTATTGTGATTTTTTATGACTTGCAACTATGGAGTTATTAATAAAGTATTGTATTGTATTGTATAATGGTCTGACAAGATTTCTACAAGTAAAATAACTAGTGGTTCGCCCCGAACTGAGATCTCGCGAGTCTCCCACAAAACAAAAAAAAATATTATTCATAATCTTTGACTAATTGATCGAGCAAAGCGAAATTTCTAAATCAACTTGAGCAAATGGGCGTTGTATATGTATGTTTGTTTGTACAAGGGTAACTTTCGAAGCGTTTATCGGATTATCGTGAAATTTGATATATATACAAATAATATTAGCACAATCCTGGTTTGACTAAATGAGCTAAAAATGTTGGGGGATTGTTGAGATAATGGGATTCAAGAGCGGTGCAAACAAACAAAAAAAAGACTATAAGGTCAAATGGGATGTTAAATGAAAGATCTTCATTAATACATTGAGACCCCACTTTTTTTCTTAGTTTATTCTTCGTAGTTTTTTAATTACTAGTCGTAATAAAAACTGAATTTTGACTAAATTCACAGGGTAGACTAGTGACTCCACAGTACTGAAATTTGGTATTCATGTAGCTTATGTGACATAAATGTAAGGAAAAATCTGAAACCCAGAATACCTGCAATATTTAACCTAAAACGAGAGTATTTAACCTAAATCAATTAACATGAACTCCCGTAATTTGTATTTTGAATGCAACTTTAGGTCAAGTAAGTTGGTTATCACTTTTGTGGCGCTGCTGTTGTACAAGAGGTTCTCCCCGAACTAAGAACTCGCGAGTCTGTTAGGTCAAATGGGATTTGTTATAAAGGTCTTCATTCGCACGTTTTGATCCCTTTGTTATTTTTAGTTTAATCTTTGTAGTTTTTGAGTTTACTGAACTTTGACAAAATTCACAGGGTACACCAGTAACCCCACAGTGCTGAAATTTGGTATTCGTGTAGCTTAAGTGACACAAATACAGGAAAAAGTCTAAAATCCAGAATAACTGCAATTTCTACCACTATAAAAATAACCAATTAACATGAACTCCCATTACTTGTTATTCGAATAAAACTGTAGGTCAAGTATGTCTGTGGTTATTATTTCGTGGCACTATTTTACAAGTCAAAAATTAGAAATAATATTTATTTTATCTTTTGGGAGACTCGCGAGATCTTAGTTCGGGGCGAACCACTTGTATAACAGCGCCACGAAATTCATAACCAACTTACTTGACCTACAAAAGCATTTAAGTATTTACCTAAGTTTGTAGGATAACATTCAGTTTGGTATCATATAAAAAGTCTTAGGTAACTTACACATTACAAAACAATATTTTATTTTGTTTTCGTATAGTGTCGTATAGTTTTGGAGTGCGAACAATCTCAAATTACCATAATTGATAGGAACATCAACAAAGATTACAGGAAAAATAAAACGAAGTCTATCTAAAACAAATTTACTTAGATTATTTTGTGATTTATTTCAATCATTATTTTAACAATATTTTCAAACTTTCTCGATCACTGTACATAATGACTGATTAAAACGGATATTTATCGCGTATGTACCTTTTTTGTTTGTTATCCCAATGCTTCGACTGTGTTGCAATAGACTTGGTTGACGGCGGGCATACTCCTATACATTTAATAGAAAACTCCACTCAAACTTTGAAGTTTAAGCTCCTCAGCGACCATCAATATGGGTTTCGCTGGAACCGGTCTACTGGAGATGTTCTTGCGTATGGCACATATGTTTGGAGTGAAGCCATCGAGAAGTATGAGACAATTTGATAAGGAGTACCATGGAACAGTTCCTGATTTCATCGTCAGATTAGGTGGTTGTCACTATAGTAAACTTTTTTCTTTAGAATTGTACCGGTGTGCAAAGTTTCAGCTCAACCAGACAATTTTCGGAGGAGTTCCAAGGAACAGCTCCTGACTCCATCATCAGATCAGAGCGTTTTTAGTACAGTAAAGCATTTTTATTTGAATTCTACCAGTATGCATAGTTTCACTTCAATCGGACAACTTGCTGAGGAGTTCCACGGAACAGCTCTTGACTCCATCATCAGATCAAAGCGTTTTTAGTATAGTAAAGAATTTTCGTTTTTGTTCTACTGGTGTGCAAAGTTTTATTTCAATCGGACAACTTACTGAGGAGTGCCATGAAATAGCTCCTGCCTCCATCATCAGATCAGAACGTTTTTAGTGTAGTTGAGAACTTTTATTTTAGTTCTACTGGCGTGAAAAGTTTTATTTCAATCGGCCAACTTGCTGAGGAGTTCCATGAAACAGCTCCTGACTCCATCATCAAATCAAAACGTTTTTAGTGTAGTTGAGAATTTTCATTTTAGGTCTACTGGTGTGCAAAGTTTTATTTTAATCGGACAACTTGCTAAGGAGTTCCATGGAACAGCTCCTGACTCCATCATCAGATCAGAGCGTTTTTAAAATAGTAAAGTATTTTTATTTAAATTCTACCGGCATGCATAGTTTGACCTCAATCGGACAACTTGCTGAGGAGTTCCACGGAACAGCTCCTGACTCCATCATTTAATCAAAGCGTTTTCAGTATAGTAAAGAATTTTTATTTTAGTTCTACTGGTGTGCAAAGTTTTATTTCAATCGGACAACTTGCTGAGGAGTTCCATTAAACAGCTCCTGACTCCATCATCAGATCAAAACGTTTTTAGTATAGTCTAAAATTTTTATTTTAGTTCTACCGGTGTGCAAAGTTTTACATCAATTGGATAATTTGCTGAGGAGTTCTATGGAACAGCTCCTGACTCCATCACCAGGTCAGAGCGTTTTTAGTGTAGTCGAAAATATTCATTTTAGTTCTACCGATGTGCAAAGTTTATTTCAGTCGGACAAATTGCTGAGGAGTTTCATGGAACAGCTCCTGACTACATCATCAGGTCAGAGCGTTTTTAAAATAGTAAAGTATTTTTATTTAAATTCTACCGGTATGCATAGTTTGACCTCAATCAGACAAATTGCTGAGGAGTTACACGGAACAGCTCCTGACTCCATCATCAGATCAAAACATTTTTAGTATAGTCTGGAACTTTTGTTATAGTTCTACTGGTTTGCAAAGTTTTACATCAATTGAAAAATTTGCTGAGGAAAAAAGTGTTTCAAAGTGATCCTTATAGATGTCGCTTATACTTGAAAATTCACTAAGAAAGTGGCCTTACGCCCTTTCAAAAACTAAAAAAAAATATTTGACGTTTCAAAGTGATCCTTGTAGATGTCGCATATACTTGAAAATTTACTAAGAAAATTGCCTTACGCCCCGCCAAAAACAAAAAAAAATATTGGACGTTTCAAAGTGATCCTTGTAGATGTCGCATATACTTGAAAATTTACTAAGAAAGTTGCCTTACGCCCCTCCAAAAACCAAAAAAATGGACGTTTTAAAGTGATCCTTGTAAATGTCGCATATACTTGAAAATTTACTAAGAAAGTTGCGTTATGCCCCTCCAAAATCTAAAAAAAACACGGGACGTCTCAAAATGATATTGATGGATGTCGCATAAACATGAAAATTTACTAAGAAAGTTGCCTTATGCCCCTCCAAAAACAAACTATAAAAGGGACGTCTCAAAATGATGATGATGATGGATGTCGCATAAACTTGCAAATTTAGTTATCTCATGCTCCTCCACCAATAAATAAAATACAGTAATATAAATTTCACAGTACCTACAAGCCGTTTGGCTCCCTACAAAAACAGTATGAAAGTTACGGCAAACGAAATATACGGTGTACGGTATTTGCACAAAAATATTTTGTATGGGACAATTTTTTTTTTGTATGAACGATCAATTTTTTTTTAGATTCGTATATAAAAAAATGTCCTGAGCGCTAATGCTCTAAGTCTTATACTTTCCGAGATACGAGGTAGATGGGAGCAAATGGGGGACAAAAGGGGGATTTTAGGATTTATTCCCAACTCACCGAAACTCCCTCTATACGATCATACTAAACATTTCTACCCTACAAGGAGGCATCTGGGAGAACAATGATGTCAATGAGTTTTATAGATCTGTAAGTATCCGTACAGATCAAATCACTCGGTCGCGCTATAATTGTATGCTGTTGCCTATAGTATTATATAAACGTTACTATGTATAGTGCTCGTGACAAAGAGCGACACGTCCTCCCTCCAAAAGCGCTCGGCGCAGACTGCCAGTGGCCATTTTTTTTTTTTCGAATGGACTTATCGCGCTGTTGGCCTCTGAGGCCGTTGCAGCTTAACCGAGCTTTTGGCGAGCGCAGAAGGCACTCAGCCCTATAATTTTATTTTTGATGAGGCAACTAGCGCAAGGGCACCACTTAGGTACGAACCTCGGCTTGGGCTGTTGCCGGGACGGGGATAGGAGAGAAACGCCCGGGTACGTGCTTGTACCTCGTGTAGGCGGCGACTAATGGGACTCGTCGACCTCGCCGGCGAGGTCGGTGTATTTGTGGAGTGTTTGCTCTGTCTAATGTGGATGACTCACCCGCATTAGCGGAAGTGATTTCGTCATCCGGGTCTCCGAGAACGTGTCTCGGACGACGGAGGGTTTAGACTGCCAGTGGCCGCGTTGCGTTTCATCATTTTATATGTGATTTTAAAAAAAACATAATTTAATAATTAATGGATAGTACACTTCTAGTTTTTTTTATATGTAAATAAAAGGTTGAACTTTGTTAAAGTATGTGAATTTTAACTTATAAACTTTCTACTTTCGAATAAACGACATCTTTTGAAGCGTAAAATTTCGCAGTTTTTATTTGTTTTTTTTTAAATATTGTATAAATATACTAAAATTTTTTAAACGCATTTCTAAGAAGACAATATTTTTGTTGTAATGTTATTTTCGTTAAAAACTTTACGATTCGTTTTTTGAGTGAAAACAGGGTTAGATAGTTCCCTCAATTGCTCATTTTACGAGAACACGAGTTACAAATTAATTTATTTGATGAATGTGATATGTTTAAATTTTTTTTTCGATTTTTTAAGTTTTGATGAAACTTTGGGTGTATTTATTTTTGTTTATCTTATCAACCGAGCCACAGACTTGTTCGAAATATTCGCATAAAACGGGTAACAGAAGACAGGGCTCTTAAGCGGTAGGAAGTGCCGTTATTCTTGATTTCAGACTTTTTCCTTTATTTGTGTCACTAAATCTACACGCATACCGAATTTCAGCACTGTGAGGTCACTGGTGTACCTACCCTGTGAATTTTGTCATAGTTCAGTTTTTACTATGGCTTATAACTGAAAAACAAGGTTTATGGTTTTAGGTTTTAACAATACAATACAAAAATAAAAACGGGGTTGAAATGTACTCACGAAGACCTTTTATTATATGTGCCATTTGATCGGATAGCCCCATTTGGTGAGTTTTACCCCTCTTGAACCTGAATATCTCAACAACCCCACCACATTTTTTGCTCATTTAGTCACATCAAAATTGTGTCATCACTATATATATCACCTATATACCAAATTTAACGATGATCGGATAAACACTTCGAAAGTTATCCTCGGACAAACAAATATACATACAACACCGATTTGCCCAAGTTGATATATGGCGGGTTCCTATATCCGTCGGTAACCAGCTACGACTCGTTTCTCCTTGAAAACCTGTCAAAAGTTTGACACTAGTTTGACACTTTTTCAAAGAGATACGTGGCGTAGTCGGTTACCGACGGATATAGGAACGCGCTAATAGAGATCTCGCTTCGCTCGATCAATGAATCATAACCTAATTCTATGAATAATAATATACAATTGGCGGTCTTATCGATAAGTAACGATTTCTACAAGACACGCTTTGGATGGAAATGGAAAAGTTCATGTGGGTTTTACCTTGGGTATCAATTTTGTACCACATACATATGTAAATACAGATGTACTTTAAAATATATATACAATGCAGTTTGTCGCAATCCAAAAAAGGTAAAAGTTGTCTAGAAGAGATCGCTTTCAGCGATAAGACCGCTCATTGTAGCGTTATTTATTGTATATTTCCTTTTTCCCCATAATACAAGCTCTGCTTAGTTTGGGGCTAGATAGCGTTGTGTGAATTGTCCAGCAATATTTATTTATATGTTACTGTATTTTGGAGGAGCTTGGAGCGGCGTCCTACAACTACGGCCCATACAATTAGAATAAACCACTAAAGAAGCTGTTATCGAATGAACGCTGGCTGCGTGTCAGGTTCCTGGTATAAATAAAATGGCGGTTTCGAGATGCTAATGTCATCAGCTCAGCCGGATACCAATCTACAATGAGATAGGTTGTGGCTATGAAAGCAGCCGTCTATCTTTCCCGATAATTAAAACTTGGGTGTCTTCAGACCGCAAGTAAACAGGTTTCTACTAGGCAAGCGTGTCCAATAGGGAGTGATAGCATATTATGACACAGAAACGTATTTTCTTACTACTCAGCTTGCTATGAAGAGGGCTATGCTTGATATTTTTCTACGAGATTGTAATATAAATGAGGAGATTCGGAGTCAAACTTACGAGTAAGTAACTGACATAGCCCAGAGCATAAGCAAGCTGAAGTGACAATGGGCACATAGACGGAGGCGATTGAGGCTCTCGAGTGGACATCCTGTACTGAAAAGTGTCTTCTGCTAGATGGAAAGACGACCTGATAAACGTTACTGGGAGCCGTTGGGGCTGCACAATATCAGTCACTCTGTAAAACAATGGGGCCTATGTTGAACAGTGGACGTCCTATGTCGATGATGGTGATAAAGTAAATAAGTAGGTACCTAAGAAGTTTACACCACGTATCGTACTAAATTTCTTTTTATTGTTGTAATTTTTTAAATGATAGCTGCTTTTTCCACTCCCTTGGCTTTAGTGGACGTTCTATGGCTGATATGATGATGATGACTTATTGAACAGGTATTTCTCTCGGGTTCTGTTGCCGTACGCCTGTTGCAGCGTAATAGCAACAATAGATTCGCACGCGAATACGCTTGCGGTTAGATTTGTATCAGGCGCGCTTTAGAGCGACGCCGACGGCGCGGCGCGCGCCGCAATGAATACTGATTCCCTGTTTGTAGAATAATGCAGGAATACCTTCACTGCAGGATTGTACTTTGAGGTTAGTGGATTTAAGGAGTTTAATTACTTTTTAAGTGTCAAAGCATAAAAGTTAACATTTCGTACCAGGAATGTAATCGTCGGTCGCTGTCGGAGGTATTTGCAGGGCCTAGAACTTCTAATAAAAGGGGGGCAATCGCGATAATTTTGAACGTGTCTAACGTTGGAACGTAACGTTGGTATTTGGTTTGGGTTTCACGTTGGTTTGAGTGATGTCACGCGTGTCCACGCGATACCAAATGTGCGTAACGTAACGTTTTTGTTTTGGTTTTACTTCAGTACTAGCTGTCGCCAGCGGCTTCGCACGCGTGGTTTTCCAATAAAAAGTAGCCTATGTGTTAATCCAGGTTATGATCTACGTACCTACATACCACATTTCATCGCAACCGCTTCAGCCGTACGGCGTGAAAGAGTAACAAACATCCATACATACAAACTTTCGCGTTTGTCATATTATTAGGATTACCGTTCAAAATTACCGCGATTGTCCCCCGTTAAATTACTTGGTAATTGAACTTACTTCAATAAGTAACTACCTAGATAACACGTGATAAATCCCGTCTTAATAATAATGAAGTAATGAATCATTAGTTTCACCATTAGTTATTTTAGAGCTATTTTGTTGTTACAAGACAAGTTGTCTGGATCGCACTTACTTGATTTCAATTGATTTGTAAAAACAAAATATTTTAAATAGAAAAAAAAATAGATCAAGAGTTATTTCGTTCTAACATCTTACTTTTAGTATAAAACTTAGTAAAAATTCCACCGCGGAAAATGGCAACAATGTACGATGATAGCACTTAGCGAATTAATAAAACCAACATTAATTACTGAAATTGGACCTCTTGCCGTTATGACAAGGCGCATTTTGCAATATCCGGTCGCATATCTCCAGGTTGAATAGTGGGAGTGATCAAGTGACAAGCTGAAGCGAGAAATATAGGGCCACAGGAATAACTAGGTAAGTGGTGCAAGGCAGGATTTTATTTAATCCTGACATTGAACGATACAGTTTTAAAGAGCCTAGAATCGGACGCAAAAAACAAACAACTTTTTCTCCCTAGAGAACGCAATTAATTTTTTTACTTTTTAGAAGGATAGGATATTCTGTGTCATCAACAACATTAAATAATTATAAATTAACAGAAACCTATTAAAATACAAAAACCTAGTTATATAAAAAATTGACATTCAAAAATTAGTGACAAGAATCAAACTTCCTTGCGTCTCAAGGCCGGTTCCTATATCCGTCGGTAACCGACTACGACTCGTATCTCCTTGAAAAAGTGTCAAACTAGTGTTAGAATTTTGACACGTTTTCAAGAAGAAACGAGTCGTAGCTGGTTATCGACGGATATAAGAACCCGCCATCAACCGGCACGTTAAAGAAGTAAGCTCAAATAGGCTAGTGGCCAACTCACTGCAGACGACATTTATAAGCCACCTAGGCCTCCGACATGGCTTTTATAGCAGGAACCAACATCTGAGAATGTCGATTACACATCCAACGGCCTCGTTATTTTTTGTCCTTTTGAATAAGAATGACTATGAAAACTATATGAGAGCTTTCGTTATCCGTAGAACTAGTCAATCTTCTATTAGTCTGTATGTTTTCTAGGTTAAGTTATTTTAATTTGGTGTCATCATCATCATCATTATATCAGCCGCAGGACGTCCACTGCTGTTGGAAGCGGCCTGCATCCAACGCCGACCTGCGGTTCTTACCAAGTCGTCTGCCCATCTTGTAGGTCGACGTCCTACGCTGCGCTTGCCGGTCCGTGGCCTCCATTCGAGAACTTTCCGGCCCTATCGGCCATCTGTTCTGCGCGCTATGTGGCCTGCCCATTGCCACTTCAACGTGATAATCCATCGGGCTATGTCGGTGACTTGAGTTCTCCTACGTATCTCCTCATTTCTGATTCGATCCCGTAGAGAAACCCCGAGCATAGCCCTCTCCATAGCTCGTTGAGCGACTCTGAGCTTATTCATAAGGCCAATAGTGAAGGACCACGTCTCGGTTCCATATGTCATCACTGGTAACACACACTGATTGAAGACTTTCGTCTTAAGGCACTGAGGTATGTTGGACGTAATTTGGTGTAACAATAAAGAATTATCTATCTATCTATCTATCTTCCGTGCCTTAGGCCAAGTTCCCCACAGTGCAATAGTGGACGTAATAAATAACGAGGGATGCGGCTACCGCTAAATTAGCTTTGCGCTCCTTTTGTCTGCACTGCTTTGCTCAGCGCCAGCGCCTCACGGACATTATATCCACCTATAGCTATCATACTTGGAAGAGGTTATTCGACTATTTCAATGGTAAGGGCAGCAGGCTGAGACAAGAGAGGTGCAATATACATATAATTGTTGCGTGATTTGTAAAAATAGGTGGCCAGCATGCCCTGCCTGGAGGGTTGAATGACCTCTAATGCCGCCATAGAAATTAAAATGATAATTATTATACTGAGTTAAACCGATCAGCGTGGAATGGAGAGCGCTATGCTTGATGTTTCTCGACGAGATCGATTAAGCAATGAGAAAATTCGTGGACAAACTTAAGTCACCGATACAGCCAAGAGGATTAGCAAGCTGAAGTAGCAGTGGGCAGGGCACATAGATCAAAGAGAGGATGGCCGTTGGGGCAAAAAGGTTCTCGAGTGGAGACCACGCACTGGAATGCGCAGCTTAGTACGGCCCCCACTCATGGACCCCCCACTTAATGGATTGTTTAGATCCTCTTGCTCTGGCTATATTTTGAATAATAATAATAAATAATAATTAGATGTTGCTGGACATTTCACACAGCGCCAGCTAGCCCCAAACTAAGCAGAGCTTGTACTATGAGAACCAGATAACTGATAGAATACTTAGGTATATACCTACCTACTTTTTTTTAAAATACATAATTAAAATAAAGGGTGTCCAGCGGAAAATTTTCATCTTTAAATGAACGTTACTTTTTAGTTAGCGGGGTTAGGGGCGCGGGGAGGTGGTGTTAGTTGCATGCAACGTCTTTGCGGATAAGTCAGTCGCCATGAGTCATTGGACGGGAGCGCACCGCGCGTACGCGGTGGAACAATATCTGTTGTGCGGTGAATCGCCGATTCAAGCGCGTCGTGCTTTTTGCTTGCTATTTAATATTCGGCGATTAACCGATGGTCCGAGTACGCAATTTATTAGAACGTGGGTGCAAAGATTCCGAGAGGAAGGGACAATGGTAAATAGGCATCCACCGGGACCGTCTCCGTCAGTAGCAACGCCAGAACGTGTGATGCAGGTGCGTCAAAAAATCCTTAGAAATCCTAGGAAATCAATAAGGAAGATTGCCGCTTCTACGGATATTAAAAAATCAACGGTGTCTATGATTTTGAAGAAAAACCTTAAGCTGCATCCCTATAAATGCAAATTGTCCAAAAATAAATGAAAATGATTATGCTTTGAGACAAACGTACGCCAGAACAGCTTTGGAACGTTTCCGAACTCCCAGAACGCTTGGAAACATATTGTTTAGCGATGAAGCGCATTTTCACATCGGAGGGTACGTAAACAAGCAGAATATGCGTTACTGGAATCCCAACAACCCAAGAGAACGCCACCAGAAAAGTTTGCACTGCCCTAAAACCACAGTTTGGTGTGCTATTTCTGCTCAAGGAATAATAAGCCCATATTTTTTTAATCCACGGGAAACTGTGACTTCTTCTTTGTACTGCCGTATGATTGATAAGTTTTTGGTACCGCAATTGCAAGTGTTTCCAGGGCGCAACAATAAGACACACTTCCAACAAGATATACCTCTATGTCGAAGTTAAGAGAAATTTTACCAAGAAAACTGATAAGTAAGTACGGAGACATACTCTGGCCACCAAGGTACCCTGATTTGACGCCTTGCGATTTTTTCTTGTGGGGATATCTGAAGGTTAAAGTATACTGTAACAACCCCCGCACCATATCGACCCTACAAGAAAATATCCGACGTGAAATAGAGGCAATCCCCCAAGCAATGTGTGCGCGCGTATTTTCGAACATGATGGTTCGATTACAAGAATGTGTAGCGCGAAATGGACGACACTTGGAGGATATTATTTTTAAAAAGTGAAATCCGCAGAACCCATGTATCTTTTAAAAATATAATAAATACCATAAGCATGATAATTTGTTTTTTATTTAATTTCAAAATCGAAAATTTTCCACTGGACATCCTTTATATAGAAAAACAACCAGACCCGGAGCACATATCTGTAGATCATGCAAACATTTGTTCCGCGGCGGGAATCAAACCCACTACCTACGTCCTGCGTCTCAGCCGGCTGTTCGTCCACTGCGCCACGGTGGTCGTCGAGGAATAGGTACGATGTTTAGTATTAGGTTAACTAATAGCTCATAACAATAAGACCGACGATTGTTCTTCGCGATATTATGAAGTATTTTGATAGATGTACAGTAAATATATTTGTTTTTGTGTAGTGTATACATGAATGAAAACATTTTATTGTACAAATAAATATTACAAACAAAATAGAAGACCCTTTTGTACATTTCATGTGTATTTTGTGCAATAAAGTATTGAAATAAAATTAATAAGACACAAAGGACATAGTTTAATAACATACCTAGTAAAGTTCCCTAGCACAGCTCCTGTCTAGTCACACTGTGGCAGAATAGATTTAGCTTCACAATAGCTAGCAGGAACTCAAAAGTTCTACCTTGCTACCAGCTTCGTTCAAGCTATTTTACCCGCCCTAAAAATATAAAAAAACGGTACAAAGCTTCCCCATCTCCACAAAATACAAAATCCTATTTATTTTACAGCTAACTACGCGCCATGTAGGTATCGCACCTCAAAGTTTTTAAGTCGCCGTTTTTGGAAAATAAGTCTTTGTTGGTCAGTAGCTCAAAGCCCTTTTAAACTGTAACAACTAACCACTTTGCAGGAGCTTAAGGGGTCAGATCCATGCAGTATATAGGTATATATTGTAGATGTTATTACAAGATGCACTTAATTGAATTAGGCTAGGGGCTCTTTTTAAAAGTGGTTCAGAGAGTACCTACCTACATATTATTTATGTTTGAGCATAGCCAAGCTATACTAATATTATAAATTTAAAAGAAACTCTGTCTCTCTGTTTATTTGTCTGTCTGTCAGTCTGTTTGTTACGTTTTCATGACTAAACGGCAGGAGAGATTTTGATGAAATTTGGTATATAAATAAATATGGCTGGACATTTCATACAGTGCTATCTAGCCCCAAACTAAGCAGAGATTTTGTACTATGGGAACTAGATAACTGATAGAATACTTTTTTTTTCTAAATACATACATACTTATAATACATAGCAAAACTTCCAGACCCGGAACAAATATCTGTAGATCATACAAACATTTGTTCCGCGGCGGGAATCGAACCCTCCTCCTGCGTCTCAGCCGGCTATTCGCCCACTGTACCACGGAGGTCGTCAGGTCGTATATAAATAGATTATGGCTGGTATTGGGGCATAGGCTACTTTTTACCCGATTATGCACAAGAAGGGTAATTTTTTAGGGTTCCGGACCTCAAAAGGTAAAAAAGGAACCCTTATAAGATCATTCTCTTGTCCGTCTGTCCGTGTATCATTTTCTTAGGAACGCGTGGACCTAGCAAGTTGAAATTTATACCAGATACTAAGTTCTATAGTCCCTATTAGGTGTATAAAATCAAGGTCCTGAGTCGACACTATAAAAATATATGGGCAAATTTAGATTTTCGTGAAAACTTGTAGTTTTGTACCAAAATTTGCCTTAATTTTTAAGTTTTTTTTCGGAATTTTCCCTTTACTTGTGCTGTAAGACCTTGCTTTTAACCAAAATTACCAATTCTAAGACAACCGGAAGTACCCTATAGGTTTTGGGTCGAAAACCTACCTAGTCAGGTCATAAATTCTGTCACATGTTTAATATAAAATAATTGAAACAAGTTTATTCATTATGTAACCATTTATATACCAAAATTAACTTAACAAAACATAGATTCTTATGACACTAAAGTTTATTCAAAATTGATTTTGAATACAGGCCTTCAATCTGCGCGGCCAGTCGTCTATCGCAGCACGAACGAGGTCCATGTCAATATCGGCGGCTGCCTTAATCAAGGATGTCTTGAGTGACTCCAAATTGGGATGAGGCTTTGAGCACGCCTTTTCTTCTAAGTGTTGCCATATCTTGTAATCTAACGGATTCAAATCTGGACTGGAGGAGGGCCAGTCTTCGTGCCGGATGAAGTCGATTTCACGCGCTGCCAGCCAGTCTTGTGTGCTCTTCGCTCTATGAGCTGGCGCCGAATCTTGTTGGAATAACCAGTGCCTGTTATTGAACATGATATGAGAAACAGGTTCCACAAGGTTCGTCAGGACTGTATTTTGATACACAACTGCATTCGTTTTTACACCTTTCTCACAAAATGTACCTCTGTTAAGCCCCAATAAGAAACTCCCAACCATACCATGAGAGAGGATGGAAAATGACCTCGTTGGACACGCGGAATACGGTTGCTCGCTTCTTCACTACTGTGTGCGTACACCTTATCATTTTGTTTGTTGTAACTCTCTTCTACGGTAAAATTTTTTTTTTCCGAAAAAAGAATCACCAGATATTTTTTTCCCGCGTACCGCTTCAACAAAGCGCGGCATCTCTTCAGTCTCAGGTCCATTAGACGAGCATTCAAACAATGTCCTGTTTTTCTTCGATATGCCCGAAGCCCTAAGTCTTCATTTAACACCCTTTTCACCGTGGTTCTGCTTAACCCCATCGGAAGGGCCAACAGTTTCTGCTTACGTTTGGGATTTCTTTGAATTCGCGCCTTCACAGCTTTTATCACTGCTGGAGTCCTAACAGACCGAGGGCGACCACTTCTTGACCTGTCATCTATACTAGAGTCTTCATTGTATCGTTTGATGGTGCGATAAACGAATCTTTTGGTTATATTCAAATTTTTCAGTATGTCAAAAATTTGAATTGGCGCGTAACCGCAACGATGCAACGCAATAACTGCAACACGGTCTTCTTTAAGCGTCCACTCCATATTTAAAAATGAGTAAAATTCTAAAAAGTATACATTTTCATTTTCATGAACAATTCGAAATTCGAATTCTATAAACTTTTTTGTGGCCAGCATTCCAAAAGAAAAGTTTTTACTGTGTGACAATACTTATGACCTGACTAGGTATATGGTAGTTACCGTTGACCTAGAATCACGAAATTTGGCAAAAAGCAAGGGTAAAGGAAAAATTCCAATAAATAAAAAAAAGTTAAAAATTAAAAGGTGTACCCATACATACATAGTTGACGCCAATTAGTCCTCTGAGTTGTATGGGCGCTCATACAATTTAGAGGACTACCTTAATCGGCACCAACTTCAAATAAGGTACATAAATAAAATTGTGCTATTGATAAAAATAAATATTTAAGTGGGGCTCCCATACAACAGACATGATTTTTCTTGCCGTTTTTATAGACAATGGTACGGAACCCTTCGTGCGCGAGTCCGACTCGCACTTGGCCGGTTTTTTATTGCCAAACCACGTGTGCGAAGCCACGCGCGGGTCAGCTAGTTAAATATTATTAGTCAATAGTTATTGTCAGCCACTTCATTATCTACGTTAGCAAACACAAGTTCCGTTTGCTCAGACATCTCCCCGCATTAATTAGTTTGATGAACTTCTTGAATATTATTTACATACGCACTAGACTGGAGAGCGCAAGAGTGGATCCAGGGAGAGGGTCATGGGGGTCATGACCTCCCCCTGGGCTGGGTCCAGGACCTAGGTGGACCACTAATTAAAATGGTTAAAAATAATGTTTTTATATATTTTTTTGTCACAATATAGATTTTATGTAAGTACATTCAATATTTAATTACTTAATTTAATTATATATTTTTATTTAATTTAATTTTGATTTGAAAAATTGATTTTGTTTTTTTAAATATAGGTATTTTTAAGTACAGCATGTAAGTACCTTAATAAAATACCTACTTTTTACTTGTAACTATGATTATAAAAATTAAATTATAACTTCTTGTGACTTGACCACGACTATGTGACCCCCCTCCCCGCCCCCTGGCACCAAAGCTGGATCCGCCCTTGGGAAAGCGTGCGATAGTAGGATATCTTGGAGTGTGCGAGTTATTATATCATCATCATCGTATTAGCCACATGTCCACTGCATGTGCACTGCAGCTGTCACTGCAGACTTCAGCAATAAAGTCAGAAGGTTGTTGATGGAAAAGTCCTATTATATCTAAAGGTTGCCTGGACGAGATCACTTTTAGCGATAATGCCGCCCATTGTGCCTATGATTTAAAAGTGTATTTTCTTTTATATGTTTGTAATTAATGGTGTGCAATAAAGAAATTATCTATCTATCTACCCTTGACGAAGCTCTAGCTGATGATATAAGTACTATGTAATTACGACTGTATTAATGAACCCTTAATTATTTTGTTAAGACATGTGTTTCTGATTGTACAAGTACTTGCTAACTTGTCCTTAAATGTTTCATTATGATTTTTTGTATGATTATATTTATTATATTCTGTAAAAAATATGACTTTTCCAAGTGTACAAACAATGTATCTTTATGGAATAAAAATATTATGATTTGATTCGATTTGATTTGAGAACATAGGCCTCCCCCATAGACTTCCAGAGCGATCGATCTGCACCTAACGACTCTCAGCAAACTTCACTAGTTCGTATCTAGTGGGGGCCGTCCTACCCTGCGCTTTCAAGTGCGTGGTCTCCACTCAAGAACTGTTCCAACGGCCATCAGTTCTTCGAGTTATGTAGGTACCTGTATTATTATATACCTGGCTATATTCTTCAAAACACAATGGGCGCCTGGAAAAGAAGATGGGTGGAGAAATTTTTTGTAATACAGTAATACTTATTACTGTTTGGACTACTTATTACCTTATTCTAAGCGGAGATGGAGGGATCAACGGGATTGGATGCGTATTTAGATGGCCCCAATTAGCTTGTAACCGGGATGCGTGGGAAGAGGGAAGGGAGGCATTTGCCCTGTAGTAGGGCTCTAGGGGGTGATAATAATAAATTATGACTGTTTAACACTTTAAGCTACAGGCAAATGTTAAAAAAGCTGCGATTAGCAAAATGTTTAACATTTAAGGAGACACCGGAGGGACAATCGCCCATACAATACGTACTACCAAGATCATTTATAATTGGAGCATGTTTCTACCCTAATAAGGTATTATTTTAATTTGAATAGTATTTATCTAGGTTCCCAACCATATATTAGATCAAAATACTTACCTAAAATGAAATAGGAGCGTATCGCATTCTGCATGTTTTTACGTCATAAAAGACCTGTTTTCAACCTAATTGTTTTCTATTAAAAACAACAACATCTTACGTATCCTAGTCATGGGAACATAGATTATATCGTCTAGTTACAGAATAACAACACAATGAGAAAAATACAACAAGTTTTCAGTCATCATTTTTGGTATTACGGAACACGGTCAAAATCTAATCAAATTTGGAATCGTTCTATTGCTATCACTGTCGCTCTGCGTGTCTAAACTTCGTCACTAAACAGGGATAGCGATATTCAGGCCGAAGTTTTTGACGCGGCCGAATTGAAGTTGCGCTCAGGGTTCGCCGGCGCGTTAAGCTCTCTAAAATCTTTCAGATAGACCCATCAAAATGTATAAGTGGGTTTTGCCGTATCATTTGATCTAGGCTATACAAAATCTTCCCCAACGGCTGTCAGTTCTTCGAGCTAAGTACCCCGCCAACTACCACTTCAGCTTGAATGATCTTCTGGGATCATTCAAGCTGAAGTCAGTGATTTGATCTATAGGAGAAATTCCAACCATAATCATAAATATCCATAAAAATAAAAATTTTGTAGCTTCGTGTTACTCGAGAGCATTCTCTCTAACATTGTTTTATCTTTTTAAAACACAATATCTGTGGAATTCTGCAAACCACGCAAACCGGCAAACTTCCAAAGGTGTCATAAAAGTGTTGTGGGCGCACCCGCTCGATTTACCCCGTTTTTTAACCTAAACTCGACTTAGTTTATGAATAATACATTTTTGGGGTTCAATATCATGAAACTGACAATTTTATTTAGGCCTATTGCCGTACCTGATCATTTCAATAGATTTTGTTTCGATTTGTAAATGGTTTTGTGGTTTATTCAGATGGTTTTCGGGCAACCATTTTTGGGCATTCCTGATAGTATTTTATGCATGTGTCATTTTAAGTTAACAATCAAACTATGTAAGTAGGTTCTATTCACTTACATCTACAACTTGTTCGATGACAAGGACTGAGACGATATTAGAAAAAAATGATCTATTTTTAATTTATGTATTTGCAAATTATCGTTCAAGAAAATTAAAAAAAAAGTTTAAAGCGCAGGCTCTCGCTATAAGATTAATATGTGTAATTTAAGTAACAAAAGGTAGAAGAAAGTGACAAAATATGGGATAGTATCCTAATATGGAATACCTACCAGCATTTCTGTCAAATGGAAACTCACACAGACAATAAACAGTGATTGTCTCTCTCTTTCTATCTCCATTCGCGCGTACAAGTTATATCATTTTAGTCGAGCGAGCTCTTCCGTCGTTGTGACAGTGTATTGTTTTGTCGCTACCGCATAACTTTCTAAGGTATGTCAAAAATACGTATTTTGTGTACAAAAAGTGCACACAGTGGTGTTTTTATAGCTTCTAGATATCGTTTAGATGTGCTTTTGTATGTTTTAGCGGTATTTGATTGTATTACTTTCTTAAATATAATATAAAGATGATGATATTTCTAATATATGAATGTCAGTTGAAGTCGTTGGAAAATACAAATAGGGATATATCCATAATTAGATCACAATATCCAATTATGGACTATTCCATAATTGGTTCTCATACGTATCAGCTGATTTGATGATTTTGTTAATTATAATTTTTTCATGTTTTATTATAATGGCAGGCGTGGCGAATGGCAACTCAAAAACAAAGAATGGAATTCAGAGCATATGGCAGAAGCTACAAAATTAGTAAGAGAGAAAAAATTGGTTATTTGAGAACTGCAAAACACTAAGATGTGCCAAGATCTACCTTGTTTCGATTATGCCAAAAAAACTAATAACCCCAAAAGAAGCCGCAGCTACTACACTTGGAAGGAAAACTGTCTCAGGTGAGGCCCTTCGAAATTTGACGATGGAGAGCTAATTTCATGGCTTGACGAGAAACAATGTTCGAAGAATACATGTTACATACATGTGGCGTACATTATAACATAGAAATGAACACAAATTATTTGCAAAAATCACAAATCCAGGTGTCAGACTCTGGCCCAGGGCCAGAGTCTTGAGTCTTGAGTCTTCAAGTCCAGAGTGAATAGGTTCTTTCTAGGCAAGCGTGCTCCATCTTCGATCACGCCTTCACTTACCCTCAGGTGATGTAGTGGTCAAGCGCTTGGCTATCATCAATAAAAAAAAAGAGACACCTGGGTTTGTAGTTTTTGCAAATACTTTGTGTACCTTTCTATGTTATACTAAAGATTTCAAAGAGTTAAGGTTAATTTTTGATAGTGTTTATAGTATTCCATATTTAGGTATTGAAAAATTTTCCTACTTAAAACTGATCAATATAATCAAAAATTGTTACATAATAAAGCACAAATATATCATCATCATTATCATCATATCAGCCGTAGGACGTCCACTGCTGGACAAAGGCCTCCCTCATTGATCTCCAGGAACTGCGGTTGGAAGCGGCCTGTATCCAACGCCGACCTGCGGTTCTTACCCAGTCGTCTGCCCATCTTGTAGGTGGACGTCCTACGCTGCGCTTGCCGGTCCGTGGCCTCCATTCGAGAACTTTCCGGCCTCATCGGCCATCTGTTCTGCGTGCTATATGGCCGGCCCATTGCCACTTCGACGTGCTAATCCGTCGGGCTATGTCGGTGACTTGAGTTCTCCTACGTATCTCTTCATTTCTGATTCGATCCCGTAGAGAAACCCCGAGCATAGCCCTCTCCATAGCTCGATGAGCGACTCTGAGCTTATTCATAAGGCAAATAGTGAAGAACCACATATATGATTGTTAATAATTACTGCACAAAGTTTTTTATTTATAACATTTGTGCAAATTATGCGTGAAAAACAAAATGGTATTCCATATTTGGCCGTTTTCCTCTACGTACGGAACCCATACTGAGCGCTCGGCTTTACTTCTGCATTGGTTCAATAATTCATGTATGGTAATACGGCATACGCTGCCTCTTGCTGATTTATCCCAATGTCGATGTCGTTTCATTGATACTCGTAAGCTTTTTTATTATAATGCTACACTTTCAGATATCTACATGTTATCGATTTACTTTCTGTTTAACTTTAGAACTTACTTATTATTATTTAAAATAACCGCGTCGCGTCTCATTTCTCTTTTCTACTCCATCATGAGACCTGGATCATCACTTATCTATAACTATAATCTATTCATTTCAATAAAAGCAAAAAGCAGGAGTCGACCTGATCGTCTCCGCTTTTGTAATAGAAAAAATATATTTTAAAAAGAAAAGGGTAAAGGAAAGGGGACCCGAGAATTGCATTGCCTAGGGGCCCCGATAGGGTTAATCCGGCCCTGCCTGGAAGGTGTGAAAAACACCATTCCACGGTCTCCTCATCATCAGCATATCAGCCAAAGGACGTGCACTGAACATAGGCCTACCCCAAAGATTTCCATAGCGAACGATCTTGTGTGGCCTGCACCCAACGGCTCCCATCAACCTTTATCAGGTCTTTTTTCCATCTACTGGGGGGGCTGTCCTACACTGCGCTTTCCGGTGTCTTTCCATCCGAAATTCTTTCTGCCCCAACGGCCGTCTGTTCTTCGAGCTACGAGCCCTGCCCATTACCACTTTAGCTTGTTAATCCTTTGTGCTATGTTGGTTACTTCGGTTCCACTCCATAGCACGCTGAGTGACCTTGAGCTTTCTTTTGAGGTCCATAGTGAATGAACACGATCTCCTTGCCCTACTCGACTATGAGTTAATTAAGGGCCCTGTCTTCTGTTACCCGTTTTATTCGAATATTTCGAACAAGTCTGTGGCTCGGTTGATAAAGAGAGATAAACAAAAATAAATACACCCAAAGTTTGGTTCATCAAAACTTAAAAGCTCGAAAATAAAATTAAACATATCACATTTGTCAAATAAATTAATTTGTAACTCGCGTTTTCGTAAAATGAGCAATTGAGGGAACTATCTAACCTTGTTTTCACCCAAAAAACGAATCGTAAAGTTTTTAACAAAAATAACATTACAACAAAAATATTGTCTTCTTTTAAATTTGTTTTAAAAAATTTAGTATATAGATACAATATTTCAAAAAAAATAACTAATAAAAACTGCGCAATTTTACGCTTCAAAAGATGTCGTTTATTCGAAAGTAGAAAGTTTATAAGTTAAAATTCACATACTTAAACAAATTTCAATCTTTTATTTACATATAAAAAAACTAGAAGTGTACCTACTATCCATTAATTATTATAATATGAATTTTTTTTTATTTTTTTTTTAAATCACATATAAAATGATGTGACGCAACGTGGCCACTGGCAGTCTGCGCCTTAGGAGACATGGCACCTCTGACTGCAAGCGCTCACGCAACACCATCGAGCCGCCAAGCTGCGTGCTATGCGGTGCTGTGGGACACACCGCGAATTATCGTGGTTGTCCTTCAGCACCCAAAGCCAACAGAGTGGCGACCCGCAGGAGTCAGCCTCGCGCTCTCCCACAATACACCAAGTCAACTCCCAAGTTGACCATGGTGCCCACCCACGTGACTCAGGAGTCTCAACCCCCGAAACTCTCAGCCTGGACCAAGCCCTTGCCGTATTCCAGCCTAGCCCCTAAGGCGACGGCCCCCCCTCCGCGCTCTACCGAGCCAGCCACATCTACCAAGATGAGCAAGTCGGATTTTGCTTCCGACCTAGCGCTCATCATGGAGTTTGCTTCAATTGATCTTGCCGAGGTTCGCGTGCTAGCACAGAAGCTCAGGCAATCTAAATCCACAATAGAGAAGCTGATTGCCCTCGAGGCGCACTCAGCTCTTCTCGCCGCCGTTAAGGCAGCTTCGCCATCACCAAACCCCTTTTAACCACCATAATGGTTGTACAAAAAGAACGGAAGAAATCCCGTTCACTATCATTAGCGTTTTTTTAACGCCGTCTTTCTAGACAACGTTCTATTGTTCAAGATTTCGTCAATAGGCATCAACTTGACCTCTTGCTAGTCCAAGAGACTAATTTAAAGCCTGGTCATCGGGATCCAAAAATCCCCAACTTTCAGATTTTACGCAATGACAGACTGCCAGCCCCGAGAGGCGGCACTGCTATTTACTACAAGAAGTCTCTTCACTGCATGCCCTTAGATCCCCTCCTATGACCTACATACATAGAAGCCTCTGTCTGCCGAATAGCAATGACCGGTCACTCCTCAGTCATTGTTGCATCCTGTTATGTTTCTCCTAGTAAAACTTGCTCACCTCAATTCGAGAGTGATCTGCAAGCTCTTTTCAGCTTAGGAAGCTCCGTCATTCTGGCGGGTGTCTTCAACTCCAAAAACGTCATGTGGAATAGCACTAAGACCAATTGCAAAGGTAGACAATTAGAAAGACTAGTTGAACCCCTTAACTTCGATATCATTGCCCCTAGGGGTATGACTCGCTTCCCTACTGCCACTCCCCCCGACCTCTTGGACATAGCGCTTCTCAAAAATGTAGCCCTTCGGTTACGCTCGATCGAAGTTATCCACGAGCTTGACTCCGACCATCGCCCTGTTTTACTACTGCTAGGCCCCCCCACTGACCAGACCCCTGCTACCAAGACTGTGGTAGAATGGCATAAGCTTGAGAAAGCTCTCAAGTCTGCGCACTCGCCTGACCTGGATAGAATCCCTTCTGTTATATTAACATCTGATGACATTACGGTAGCAGTTGACTCACTTACCAAACACGTCACTGACTCTGTTAGAGACTCTTCGAAGCAGGTTCCCGTAGTGGATGACCACCGCGGGCCCTTGCCTGACGATATAAGATGACTTATGACTGAAGCGAACGCTGCAGTTAGACTTCATAGTCGCTGCCCCACTGAAGACAATCGTGTCTTAATGCGCTCTCTGCACAGAGAGGTGAGAGAGTGCATCAAAGAACACCGCAATCGTGAGTGGGAGAGCCTGCTCTCGGGGATCGAGCCTAGCCATCTGGCCTACTGGAGGCTAGTTCGCTCCATGAAAGCGGACGCTCTCGCTCCGATGCCTCCTCTTATCCGACCCAATCAGACCCTAGCATTCGAAGACGAGGAAAAAGCCGACTACCTGGCTGAAACCCTTGAAGCTCAATGCTCTCCCAGTCTCGAACCCGTTGATCCTGCACACCTTGACAGGGTGAACAACGAGGTTGACCGTATAGCCTCCTTACCTCCTACCTCCCCACTTAATCCAATTGAGGCCTCTGAAGTCTTTGATATTATCAAGGCTTTACACCCAAAGAAAGCATCCGGCCCCGACGGCATCTCCAACAGAGTACTCAAGCAGTTCTCTGTTCCCCTTATCTATATTCTAGTCAGCATCTTCAATGCGGCTATGGAACTCTGCACCTTTCCTGATGCTTGGAAGGAAGCCAATGTCATTGGTTTTCGTAAACCCAAGAAACCTGCCAACGACCCAACTAGTTATCGTCCCATTAGCCTGCTTAATGGCTTAGGTAAAATATATGAGCGTCTTCTAATGAAGCGTCTCTGGTCCCATGTCAATGAGTTCAAACTCCTTCCCAATGAGCAGTTCGGCTTCCGTGCCCAACACTCATGTCCACAACAGGTGCTCCGCATAACGGAGCACGTCCTCTCCAATTGGCAAAGTACCTGGCCTTCAGATACTGGTGCCATCTTCCTCGATGTAGCGAAAGCTTTTGACAAGGTCTGGCACAATGGCTTGGTTTACAAGCTTTCCAAACTCGGAGTGCCAGACAGACTCGTGCTCATCATACGAGACTATCTCCAAGGTCGTAGCTTTCACTACACCGTGGAAGGCACACTCTCAAACCCCAGGCCAGTTAGAGCCGGAGTCCCTCAAGGCTCCGTTCTCGGCCCCCTCCTGTTCACGCTGTACACCAGCGATATCCCTCGCACTCCTCAAGTGGAAATAGCCCTATATGCAGACTACACGGCCTTATACACATCCAATCGGAATCCCGATCGGGTGGGTATAAGGCTGCAAGCTGCCCTTCACGCTCTTGCCGCTTGGTTTCGCAAGTGGCGGATTGAGGTAAACCCGTCGAAAAGCACAGCAGTGTACTTTACACTGATAAATCTCACCCCAAAACCGATTTCACTATTTGGTGTGCCCATCCGCTGGGCCCCCTCTGCCAAATACTTGGGTGTCATCCTTGATAGACGTCTTTCCTTTAGGTTGCACATCACTAAGAGGTGCAACCAAGCTAAGTACACCTTAGGACGACTGTCCTCACTCCTAAGCAGGAAAATTAAAATGTCTCTTAGATATAAGGTGACCCTTTACAAAGCTTGCATTCGCCCCATCATGACTTACTCCTCAGTAGTATTCGCCCACTCTCGTCAAGTTGCTGCCATTCAATTAGTACAAAATCGTTTCTTGCGAAAAGCCACAGGCTCGCCTTGGTATTTTCGCAATAACGATCTGCATCGTGATTTGAAATTAGAGTCAATAGCTAAGTTCATCAAGCTCGCTTCCAAGCGACATTATGAACTTGCCACTCATCATCCGAATCCTTTGGTACATACCATTCCAGACTATTCAATTGAACCATCCGAACACAGAAAAACCCTCCGTCGTCCGAGACACGTTCTCGGAAACCCGGATGACGAAATCACTTCCGCTAATGCGGGTGAGTCATCCACATTAGACAGAGCAAACACTCCACAAATACACCGACCTCGCCGGCGAGGTCGACGAGTCCCTTTAGTCGCCGCCTACACGAGGTACAAGTACGTACCCGGGCGTTTCTCTTCTATCCCGTCCCGGCAACAGCCCAAGCCGAGGTTCGTATCTAAGTGCTGCCCTTGCGCTAGTTGCCTCATCAAAAATAAAATTATAGGGCTGAGCGCCTTCTGCGCTCGCCAAAAGCTCGGTTAAGCTGCAACGGCCTCAGAGGCCAACAGCGAGATAAGTCGATTCGAAAAAAAAAAGGCAGTCTGCGCCGAGCGCTTTTGGAGGGAGGACGTGTCGCTCTTTGTCACGAGCACTATACATAGTTACGTATATACTTAGTCAGGTCATAAATTCTGTCACATGTTTAATATAAAATAATTGAAACAAGTTTATTCATTATGTCACCATTTATATACCAAAATGAACTTAACAAAACATAGATTCTTATGACAGTAAAGTTTATTCATATTCATATTCATTTATTAAACCATAAAGTTACATTGCATAACATTGGCAAGTCAAGATACATAGGGTCGGTACATAGTAAAAAACACAATAATTTAGATAAATGTCAAACTACTAACTAAATTAAACTAAAACATAGGTACATCTACATAAGCAGGTACAGCTTAGAGACACACTCGCACCTACAAATCAGAGAAGGAACAGCTCATAAACTCGTCAATGTGATAAAACGGATTTTGTTGAAAGAATAATTTTAATTTTAGTTTGAATTGGGCTAGCGGTAGCCGTGCTACTTCTAATGGTAGTTTGTTAAACATAGCGAGCTTTAAGCAGACGCCTTGTTTAAATGTTTTAGCAAGCCTAGTTCTAGGTACATATATTTTATTTTTATTTCGGGTATTGTAATTGTGAATTTGACTATTAATTGAAAAATCATTTTTCCTTAAATATATTTCTATAAGAGAGTTATATATGAATAGTGATATAACTGTCAATATTTTACTTTTCTTAAAATAAGCCCTAGCTGAAGTTAATCTCTGTAAGCCGTGTATAATTCTTATCGACCTTTTTTGGCAAATTAGAACTCTCTCAATTTTTGAAGCATTTCCCCAGACTGTTATTGCATAACTTATAATAGAGTGGCAGTATTCGTAGTAAACCGATAAGAGAGTTTTCCTATCCACTATTGGTTTTAGCTTAAACAATGCATAATTAGCGCTAGTCAGTCTTTTACATATTTTGTCTATATG